>JAHLJT010009436.1:207484874-207522374 GCA_031308135.1 Acheta domesticus | reverse complement strand
ATGTATGTGACCTTAATAAAAGAACTCACTCTGGATAACAAATTTTATTTGAAGGGAAAATCTCTCTCTTTAATTTTGTAGATGTAGGAAGATGCTGAAAAAAATTCAAATTTTTGCATCTTCAAAATTTCAGAGTTAACTGCAAAAAACGAACCTATGCCATCTTTATAAGAGTATTTTATTCTATTCTTACAAGAACTTTCAAGAAAAAATTGGGAGCCATTTTTGAGAAAATTTTGAAAATGTCCCAAGGGTTTCATGTAAAGTACCCCCAAAAATTAATGAATGTTTTTCAAAGTCTCAGAGCTTCAACTCAGGCCAGAATGACAGGAGTTTATTCAGTTTGGAAAAAATTGTACACATAGTTTAGACACTAGTGTTGTGCACATACACCAGATAAATGAACAGAGGGACATTTTGAAAAATTAAGAAACAATTTTTCGATACAAGGGGACCCGAAAACGTGTATTTCTGTTAAAATCTCGAAATTTATTTTCCACAGCTTTACACAACTTTCTCTATATTACGTAAATTATTCTGTATATACATATGCACATGAGAAAGTGAAAATTAATAATTAATAGCATTGTACTGAAAAATAAAATGAAAGAAAAAGTATGGTATTTTATTAATATATGAATCAATTACATTAAAAATTGTAATCTTAAAGAGCGTGGTTTATATATAATCAATCTTTTTCCTCTTCCACAAGGATTGGATATAAAGCCCAGGCAATGCTGGGCATTTTCCTAGCACTTCATATACTATCATACAAGTTTCTCAAAATTGCACAAATTTGTGTAACTGTATTCAAGTCTTGCATTTTCAGAAACACGTATATGACATTTTCTGAATGGATTCTCTATATTGTACTGTTATACTCACAGTTGAGAGAGGTGAACATGGTTCTTGACTGCGGCATTCACCACCTTCTGAATCACTTTCAGTTGTTGATGGAGGGGGAGGTGGCCTTGGAGGAGTATCTTTAGGCAATGGAGGAATAAACCGGCAATCATCATCTGGCAGCAAATTCACAGTATCTAAAAATATTAGAAACAAAATTTGATAAATTTTAAGAAAAACAAGTAACAGGTGAAATAATTAAAACATACTAGCATACCCATGTGAGATCTCTCACATGTTAACACCCCAGCCTTTCCCTATCCATTTGTCTATCCTTTCCATTAAGAAGGAAAGTCATTCATGAAACATGTTTATTTGTTTAAAAATGTATAAAAATAACTTCTAATGCACCCACTCAATATCAAACAAAAATAACAATGCAATTGGTGTTGAAAACAAATTTTCAATTAAGGTTTATTTAGAATTATAGAGAGATGTTCTTGGAACAATTAATACTTCTTTAAAAATAACATTTGAAATAATTATTTATCTGAAATAATTTCTAATTTTCCTTTTGAAATAATAAATCATTTCTAGTAAGCAAGAGCTTATGCGTGGGCATCACCGCAACATGTACTGATTAGTCATCAGAAGGGCTTATGAAAGAAAGATCTCTAATATCAGGTTACAACACAGCATGCTGTCAGGTGTTGTTCATGGAACTGATATGAGATGATTCCCTCTAGGATGGCAGTTTTGCCTTGACAATAGAGCTAGCAGCACCTGTGTAAGAGTGCTTCAGATACACCCAGGAGTTAAAGTAGTCCAGAAAATTAAATGAATGGAGTGCACCATTCAACAAAAAATACAGGTTTTCTCAACAGATGGAAAAGTGGTACAAACGTTTATTTTATACTGCATGTTTTAAAGACTGATCGTGTGTATTATATGGCATATTCTAGGCACTTTTTTTGCATAGAAATCCAGGCTCTAATTATAAGAAAAAATTGCAGTTACATCTGACCCTAAGGTAGCAAAGAAAGTTGAGCAATCAAACAAGAAAGAAAATATAAAAAGCTCATACCGGGAACTTCTTCAACTTCCATATCTGATTGAGATTGAATTGGTTCCTCCAGTTTTTCAGTCCTCTTGGCAATCACTGATAAACGTTTCCTTTTATAGGCACGTGTCTCTTTGCTTTGAAGAGATGACAGCATCTTTTGCTTACTGTGCATATCCTGAATAGGTGGACACCGATAGTAATCTGAATCCTAAATGTGAGAGAAACAAGCAAAGGTTAAGAATCGTAAGTACAAGTCATTACTTTAGCCTATAATTATTTTATTTTCTCATCAGAAACATTATTTATTTTATTTTCCCATTTGAAATAATACATTTTCTGAATATATATCAGTCTTGACTTTTCTGTTAAAAGAGTTTGTAAAAAATAGAACTATTTAACATCCATTTCAAGCTGGTTCTTAAGCTTTTAAATTTGTAGTCACCATGATGAATAACAAGAATAATCATACAATAACAACTAGTGGTGCTTCCAACGCACATACTTTCTCGCTCTGCTTCTATTCGGTCCTTATTGCTATTCCACTACTTCATAAACCAGCAAAAGTGTATTATACCAGCAGTATTCCGTACCGAGACCCAACATCCGAAACTCAAAGTCAACGAACCGGCACTTATACCACTACGCAACACCAACACTGCCTTGTCGAACAGAGCCATGAAAGAATAGAACCGACCTATAAAATGGTAAATGCATGATTAAGAAACAATTGATACGATGGTACATATGCTTTGCAAATACAAGAAGAGAAGTAAAAAATTGTTAAAAGTTAAAAATTTGAACAAATATATACAGACATTTCCAGTACATTTATTGCAATTACTTATATTTTAGTCAAAACGTAATTGTATCGATTTTATCATTAGGAGATGGTAATTTTCAACATGCAAAAAACATGTCTTTCAAACATGACCAAGAAAGGCAGAGGTGAACCGCTTTACGAAGTATTCAAAAGGCTAGAAAGTAATAATAATTTCGGAACCGTTAGGGATTGTAAGTTTATCACATGTGTTCTGGTTATAATGTATTACAATTTAGCGTTAAATACTCATATTTTACTTAATTTGGTTCATACAGATATATACTAGACAACGGTTGATTTGACATGTCATACGCTTCAGAAATCGAATAACAGAGTTGAAAAATTGTTTAAAAGATGCAGTTAGGGAAAACATAGACAAGTCCTGTCTATTTATCTGCATTGATTCTATTCGTGAGTAGAAGTACTTCAAATGATTTTCAATAAAGTATCTACACTCTTCAATGTTTTTTCCTGCAATATCACATTCATTTAATTAAAATCCCCCTTGGGGGATCGAACTCGGCACCTTCCTTATTGAAGATCTCAACCTGAAGGTGCTTTAACCAGCCGCGCCACGGGACCCACATGCGGACCAACCACTTATATTTTAGTCAAAACGTAATTGTATCAGTTCTATCATTAGGAAGCCGGTGATTGTCAACATGCGAAAAACATGTCTTTCAAGCATGACCAAGAAAGGCAGTGGTGAACGGCTTACCCCAAATAATTTATCCGCTGATTGGCATTTGAAAAGTAACTACCGTGAGAAAGTATGTGCCATTCTATAGCATCACTAGTTTATTTATATATTTACTGTCCCTTATTACACACGTGCAGAAATTTCATAGAAAAAATTTGGAGTGGTTTTTGAGAAATTTTTTTTTTTAAATTTGAATCACAATTTACGCAAAAACTACTCGTTTTTCCAAAAAAGGGTTCATGACCTTATTTGAAGTGATAATTTTGTGCAACCGACTTTGTCTGAGGCAAAAATATCTATTTTCAATTTTGCAGTTTTTAAACAGTTTTTTGCAATTTTCGAAAAATTGGGCCTATCAACGAAAATGATACCTACATCATTCCCTTCAACGTTCTTCGCACTATTCAACAACAAAATATAATAAAAAAATTTGGAGCCATTTTCTTTTAACTTTGAAAATCTCAAAATGGGCTTCATGTAAAGTACCCTCAAATACTAAAATATCGGTTTCAAATTCAAGAGGCCTTGAGACGAGTAAAAACGATCCGGGAATATCAATTTTGAAGAAAATGGGCCGAACAGTTTAGGCGCTAGCGTTGACGACAGACGGACGCAATGCCGTCAATCGATTTTGCAGTATGAAGAAGCAACAAATCATGGATTTGACTACATCACGAGATAGAGGATTTTTTTTTCTAAATTCAGCAACAGGTTTTATCCACTTTTTTGTCACCAGACCCCTGCTATAAGAGTTTTTCTGGCGAAAATTCGTTTTCCGCCGCACAATTACATAACTTTCTCTTCTTATGAAGTATTCTTAAGGCGAGAAAGTAAAAAGTGAATAGTTATTTTCGATTTTAACTTCTTTATATCAAGGAAAAAATAATTATGTTTTACACTGTAATAAACAGAATCAAATGGATCAATTGCATTGACAATTCTAAATCTACTTGCTGTAATATTCAAATGCATTACATTTGATATGAATCTTGACTTTAATCAAAATCATTTGTGAACTAAATAACGCTAATTACATGTATTTTGCAACAAGTTTATTTACACATTTGACTTACATCTTTTGTCCCAGGTTTTGGAGCAACATTGAAACCAGGAAAACTTATTATCTTTTTAATGTCATATTTATCTCTTGAGTCTCCAGTTACAATTTCCCCTTCTTCGTCTTCTGGATCTGCCACCTCTACAAGAAAATGCAACATAAAGCTTTTACATTGCATTATAACTACAGTTGACTCCGGTTATAGTGCACTTGGATACAGTGAACCCGCAGTTATAGTGCACTGAAGTTATTGGTCTGTTTCACTTACATTACAAATAAGCAAAAGAAGATCCGATTATAGTGAACCTGAAACTCGGCTATAGTGAACATAGAAAATATGTCCTGGAAATTAATTGAATCTTGTATGTAATAAGGTGATTGAAAGAGCCTTTGGAGAATGGGATGGTATTCCAACAGTAGAAGAGGCATCGAAAGATGCTAAGACTGCATTACGATACTTTTTACGATTACGAGACAGAGGACAATGCAGAATCAAGTATGGAGAGAGCAAGAACTCTGGAGAAGGATCTAATGAAAAATGTTCGAAACAAAGAATTGAAAATATTTGATTTTTTTACACACAAATAAAGAAATTGAAATTTTCATTGAGCACTGTTAATGAATTTTGCTCCATTTTTATAAAATCAATAATTATTGTGAAGAAATTCCATTTAATTCTAACATTATCGGATATAGTGAACCTCTGATATAGTTAACTACACGTGTTAGTCCCCAGAAGTCGACTGTATTATACATTAACATATGTTATTAATATTATAACACTTGTTCAACCACATTATACATTTAAACTCTATTACATTTTTGAGGCCAGTGACAGGTTATTTCACTAGATCACCTCACTGACCCAACACATATCTCTCCCAATGCATACCAATAAAAACTGTACGTGAATCATTTAAAGTGCTAATTTAGAGGCATAGAGAGCATTAAAACGTGTATACCTTCAATATTAAAAGTATAGACTGCTTTGAAAAAAGTTTTAACTTTTGCAATTTTTGACACTTTTGAGGTTTTAGTAAAAATCTGACATAGTATATTTATAAGCCTTTTTGCGCTATTAGAGAAAATAACTTTAAGAAAAAATTTGGTGCTATTTTTCTGATAATTTGGCCCAAGGAGTTAACATAAAGTACTGCCAGAAATTGAAATATTCATTTCAAATTCACAGGGCCTTGAAGATGGCCTAATTGATCCCCAAAATGTGCACAAAATTTCCATCAAAATCTCAAAGATTTTTTTGAAGCATTTCAAAAATTTATGTTTTATGTAAACAAGACAATACAATATTCATAATCAAACCCACAAAAACTACATGTAACAATCCATTTCTCAACAAACAGAATTTTATCATTAATTACAACAATATACTTCACACTCTTATCAAAGCAACTGTCCTTAACAATTTTACCTGCAAAAATTGCCCTTGTCTGGGAATTCCAGTTTAGTTCTTTAAAATTGTGAATATTTAAACCTCATCTCTTTAACCACAATACCAAAAAGGTCTTGCAGCCTTGATGTTACATTTTATTGGATGATTAAAATTTCCTGGTAAAAAATCTTACCTTGCCCTTGAGAATCAAACATCACAAGTCCAGAGTGCGACACTTTAGCATCTTCCATCCAACCTGGAGGGTAACCCAAAAGCCTCATGCGATAAATGTGCCGAGGCAATTGATTATGAGAAAGTCCCAGAGCCTTACTCAATTCATTACTAATTTCACCAGGGGCAAAACGGGCAAATCTCTGGTCATCATCTAGATGGTATCGGCTGTCGAAATAAAATTCACATTTAACATTAGAACAGCACATTAATTTCTGTTTTCTCAAACAACAATAAGAGTGCGAATAAATAGTACGAAAGAAGTAACACGTCTAGAATAAAACACTTTAAATTATTACGTAATTATATGACATAAATTACACTTCAAAATATTAAAAATATATCACACTTCAATCGTAACTTAACCCTTTGCGTTTGATAACACATACGTCCTACATGTCAGAAGGCATCTGCAAGATGACGTGGCATCGATGGGTCACAGGTCGGAGCACTCAGGAAGGTGGCCTGCCCTACAGGTCAGAGAGTGTGTCTCAGATGACAGGATCCATTCCCTGATCCAGTCGGAAGGCATATGAACGCTATCTGATCGAAAATTTATTTCAACACTGATTCTTGTCGTTCTATCTTAGAGAATGTTTCTACAGTGTGGAAGTGTTAAGTAGTGACAACAAAATGGACAGTTTGGAAGACATAGATATACGGAAACTTCTACAAGAACTTAGCGGAGGTGATGTATTAAGTTATTCTGATGAATTTATTTGCAGTGAAGGGGAAGAAAATTTTTCAGATTTAGTGGGCTCTGATGTAGACGTGGAAGACAACAGCAGCAACTTTACACAAAATAAAACAATATCACCAGACTTGATAGCAAATTTCATGCAATATACAGTAAGAAAAGAAAGGAAATTGAGACTGCAGTTTGCAGTGACAGAAAAGAGGAGAAAAGAACTACAAACTATTATTGGCAAACTTGTCTTGGCAATCCGTCCCTCCATCTGGGAGTATGTTTTGAGCGGTTTCACACCCAAAAGAAAATTAAGAGAGATTAGAAACTAGAAATGTTTACTGGACATATTAATCTTCTTTTTTTAAATAAAATAAATGCTTTCATGCAATGTGTCCAGTTGTTTATTCCTGAAATTACACAATCAATAAATTTAACTACTAAAGTAGGACGATTTGAAATGTGATTTTCAAAATTAAAGAAATCATTGTCATTTTTTAAATTTATTACTCAAATATATAGTTCACTGTGAAGTTATAGCAAAAATAATAATAAACGATTTCAATACTGTTTAAAATGCGTTGAATAAAATGTAACAAGTCTGCTCATGAGACCACTAAACAATGAACAACGTGATGGAAGTGCAAAGCGCGCAAACCCTCTGAGTCAACATGCCATTTTCTTATGTCATCTTAGAGATGCCCTCTCACCTGAGGGACAATATGCTTCCTGAAAGAATGCGAGCTGAGAAAACAATTCAAGATGTCATCTCAGACATGCCGTACGAGGGCAAAGGGTAATATATAACACAAAAATGCTCTTCAATAACTCTAGAAACTACACATTAGCTTATGCTATATAAAAGATTTTTAACCAAATATTTACAAATTATGCACGAGCATAAACATTTTAAAAAATTGGGTACCTTAATAAAAAAATTACAAATTGTCTACAAAAATATGGCAATGTTAAGACAAAAAACTAGTTCTACATTAAAAATAAATGGCAGTATTTCACATTTATATATTACCTGACTCTTGAATAATTTCCATGCTTGTTCATAAATTCTCTCCTATTCTTGTTAATAACTGTAGGGTCTCTTGGTTTGGGGCAATCTTTCAAGCTGTGATCACCCATACAATTGAAACATGTTGATAAAGCATTTTTCTGCTCCAATTCCTTCTGTTGCTCAACAACAGAAAATTTCTAAAAGGACAAGTGATAAATTAATGCAACATTCACTTTAAAAGTTATCTGCTATATTTTCTTAAAATTTATTTTCATATGAAAAGAGTAGAGAGAAGAAAAGAAAAAAAAAATGAAAAATTGTTTTTGAACTTTTCTTAATTTACTCCAAGATTTTGAGAGAACAATTTAATAATGTGACATCTTAGGTAGCACTAAACAATTATTCAATTTAACACAAACAATTTAGTCTTGCCATAGGACAGGTAAGAAACATGCAACTTCACTCATATGGTTTATAATTGTAATTACCACTTAATGTCGACTAAACATATTGTTTTCTCTCCTGAATGAAGTTGCAAAAGGCACTTTTTTTTCAAAGACTACGTAAAAAATACATAGTGTTAAAATTTAATATTTAAATCAAGTTACAAACCCGATCATATGCAGGAACATCCAGGGTGTCTTTTAGGGTCGGAGTTGTGTCAATTGTAAATAAATTGTCAACGGAATGTTCACTAGAATTCTCTTCTGCATCATCTTCCCAAATGTCTAATTCCAAGTCTGATGCATCACAGTCATCCTCTTCTGGTTCATGCTTACGAATTAATTCCTTGAAAAATTGTTTCACTGCTTTCCTGTATTTTCTGTGCATTAAAAAGAATCATTCACTAAAGTAATAATCTTTTAAGCAAATAGTCATGCTGTAACAAGTCAGTTTTGGTCTGGGCTTATTTCATAGCATGTAGGTAATCAACTGCACTGCAAACTGCAATCACTCAAAAGTGCAACACATTTAAATTTGTAAATATTAGAAACTTTACAAGACCAATACTAATCAAAATAACAGGTCCCTTTTTTAAAAAATTAATGGTAGAAGTTTGAATTTATTTATTGCATATCAAGTAAATGTCAATATCAAAGCACATTCTTCAGTCTTCAAGGTCAGGCATATTCACAGTATTCACAGTAATGATTCATTGAAGTCTTCACAATCTTCAATTTTGGGAGTTACTGCACCTCCATCTTCAGGTCTATTGCGATACAATTAAAATTCATTTTACTTACTAAACATATAAATAATTCTTTAGGTGGACTACTCAAAGATTAGTACATTGACTTGCAAATTTTCTGTTTTTCAACACGAAATTGTAAGATCCAATAGAAGATATTTCTATCTTCTGGCATTCAGCACCATGTCTGACCTCCCATGAGGGAAAGTAAAGCTTTAGTCAAATTTACCTGAAAGGTTTAAAATGTTTGAAGTAATATTGAAATTGGAAAGCCTACATTTTATTGGACATTTTAGTAAAGATCCATTTGTTCTCTACCAATCTATGAAAGAAGAGCCCACCGGCTTGTTACCAACGGCTTGTCAGTTCACAGGCACTTGCATGAAGTACAATATCCAGGGACGGGAAATAGAGTGAAGTAACTAACAAGGCAGGTCTCGTGGGAACATGTTCCTTGAGAATTTCAGCCAATCTGAATGCCGGGTGACATGCTTCAATTGTAGGATATATCTGTTTTAATTCTTCCCCGTATTCTAAGCTCAACCATCACTTCAGAACATCCTGTAAGTATCTGAAGTTCCCTTTTAATACATTCTTATTCAACAATCGGACACCCAGGTTTATCATTGATTTTGAAATATCCAAAATTATTATTCACCAAAGAATATGACAATATTATTAAAGAATTATCAGAGAAATAAAATCAAAATCAAAGTCAGATTCCATTATAAAATTGAAAAATGGCACCATTTGAGATGATACTTCCTGTCTTCCCCTTTCCTCCTTGATCACCCCCCTTCCCGTGGCCCTTTTCACTCTAGCTCCCATCCCCAGATGTCATACTTCGTGCAAGTGTCTGTGAGCAAGAGGTGGGATTTTGGATCTTTTATCGGGGGGTAAATTTGGGGGTAGGTATCTATTATAAAAATTTAAAATTACAGTTTTATAAAAATAAAAAAAAATTAAAATTCTCTTTGTTAAAATAATACTAATTTTAATAAAAAGTATGAAAAACCGTGTGCTTATATTAAACAATTTACTTTTTAATAAACTGTATAATCACAATGTGTATTTGATGAATAACTTATAATGTTATATTGTAGGTGCTTGGAGTTAGTTTTATGTTTTGAAATTTGAGAATGTATTGTATGTGTATAATAAATGGGAAATATTCTTTCTTTTTGAGAGTTAATTCGAAAGTTATGGCTCATGATTTTAGGCATGAAACCGTTTAATTTCTAAATAATAATTCTACGAATATTGACTTGAAGATAAGGAAGCAGTAACTTCCAAAACATCATTGAAAATTGTAAAGAATGTGCTTTGATGTTGACATTTACTTGGCATGCATTAAATTAATTAAAACTTTTAATATTTTTTAAAAGACGGACCTGCTCTTTCAAGAAAACTCCTCACATCTCAAATTACTAAATGTATACAAAAGTAATACATTCAAAATGTGATTTAAGTGGAGAACACAGTACACCCTTAGAGAACCACGATGGCAATGGGGGGCAGGGGGGAGAAACAGTAAGTTTGTGTCCTGTGTATAAATTGTCGACTATTATTAAGTGTTATTAATTTCTTTCTGAGCGTGGAATTGTGACACTTCGCTGTGCATGTCCAAGTTGAGGACGATGCTCGGGCCTTCGGCCCTCACCACATAAAACATCCTTGAGTCTGTCCAATGCATAATAACTATTTTCTATGCACTTAAAGATTCCCCTCATGAACCCCTAATCACCCCTCCTCCCCTCCACAGTAGATTTCCCCCTTGCTGGAGCAGTACGAAAGGGACGGTTTAAACGACTTCCTTAAGTTGTAGCGTGTTCTAAACTTCAGCCCAAAATGTTAAAAACCAGGGCACCCTGGCACCACTAATGCTTTTGATGGCTATAATTATGTCTGAAAAGTAAGTAATACACCCTAATATAAGACACATTGAGAACTGAGCACAAAACTTAATTGAAACAAATTAACCCCCATTTCATCATGATGTAATTTTGCTCATGAACATAATTTATCAATGAACATAAAATACATTAATAGAAATTTTCTGTTTAATGTACACATCTCACTCATATAAAAATATTCCTCATATCAAAATCCTACAGTCAAAATAATTTCACAAGTTTTTTATGAACATAGAACACTAATATATTGAATAATTAATTAAATTGAATTAGTTATAGCACTAGACTACAACTGTTTTTAACATGCCAAAAATAAAGCTTTTTGAGAGCATTACAGTTATTTATTCACCAAGGGCATTATAAGGGTTCTAAAGATTAAGTGGTGACAAAAAGCCTGAGGGTCTTCCGCCTGATATACACGATTTTATTTTTTGGTTGTTATTTATACATACATGATTTGGTTAAAGTAGGGTGTACGGTACACCCTTGGAGAAGCAATGCGAAATGAATAAAACTTCCTGATAGGCGATTTTCATGGCTCATGAACTTTTGAGATGCCCTTATAATCTTTGTCCCTGCAGCATTATTATGCCAAATTACTTTCAAAGGCAGGTTTTCTCACTTCGCTCACCCGGATCCAAGTCACGGTGAGGCTCGGGCCTTCGGCCCTCGCGTTCACTATAAACAACCTCGAGTCTATCCACCGCATAATTACCAATTCATTTTTATAACAAATCACCTCAGTAAGAACTTTATAAGAATGCCTCTAGTATTTAAACTGCGCAGTTGCAAACACGTGAAGATACGCGAAATACCGATTTGAACGGTTTGTAAAATACGTGGAATGCCGGTTTGTAAGTGGTACCGTACACTAGACTTTAGCCCATGATTTTATTCTTTACGTAATTTTAATGATTCAGTCTGACTTATTTTCCAATTAATTAGTTGGTTGCTAATTTAACTCTGTTTGCTTTTCATATTTCCCTCCACAAGAGAACATGTAGCAACAGTGAACTGTTTTCATATTTCTCTTGTAACTACAATCCTCTCGATTCTGTAAGTTAGAGTGTGTATTGAACTCTGTTTCAAAGGCAATAACGTATCAATAAAAAATTGAAGTATTTTTAATAATTAATTGTCAATTTAACCATGATACAATTTATATCTGATATTTTCTCAATTCAAAATGCCCCAATAAGATTTTTTACACAGGCAATAAAATATATCACGTAAAAAAAGTATTTTACACTTATATACTCACTATTTCTTTCTAATAGTAATTTACTATTAGAAAGAAAGAAAAATTAACTCCAGCACATTTATCAACTTTTTTTCAAATTTCATTTTAGAACACTCCTTTTTCACATATAAAACATGCATGTAAACCTTATATTTTCATCCACGACAACATACATAAAATTAAGCTCTAAGGAAACATCCCCTAGAAAAGAGAACTTGGGGCAAACAGTTCAATGTTTGTTATCTGAATCATGATTCCTTTAATATTCCTACAGCATTTGGAAGCATCTGGCAACAATATGCACACAAGCACATGATAGACACATAAACTCTTTTCTTTGATTTATAAACAGAAGAGTCAAGTTAAAAATACTTTTGAGGAACGTACAACTGGTATTGTTACCCTTGAGAAGAGTTATCAATCATAACATTATGTTTAGTTCTTAGTCTAAAGTGAAATAAAACAGCTACAACTATAACTTTAATGAGCACTTATTGATAATTGTAACTGTCACTCATAAAATGATTACGACTGGCCAGACACTAACCTCGCCATGTCCCGGTTTCTAAAAGTAATACTGAATGCTGGCCGTCGTTTTTCATTTCCATTCGCTTCAGTGACGGTACGGATTGTAGAATGCTCCCCATCATTAACATTGTTCACTGGCCCACACTCCTCATCAGATGTTTTGGCAGGCGGGTAACAGCTTTCTGCTGGGGACTCAGATCCCAATTTCACGCACCTCTCATTGCAATCGGAATCAACACTTTCTTCGGGCAATGATGCATCGGCACTGATAGAACTGCAGTCATTGATATCTTCAACACATTGTTTATTAACAGTTTCTGCCATAATTCAACAAAACAACACAGTACCGTCTGAAAATCGAAATCAATCTTTACCCCGCTGACAAACTCGACGCGCCTGCAGTTTCGCAGGTCTCAGGCGTCCATGAACCAGTCGGCTGTGACTTATGTCGAACAAATGAAGGTACAAGGGGCGTAAGCACTCGAGCGCTATTATTTACAACCCTGAAGAGTGTTCATGCCTGTAATTGTCTTCCTACGTAAAATACATCATTTTGGAGTAATGAATACATTTTAATAATATTACTGTTATTACTTAGTTACTTCATTGGTAATATATCCACATTCTCTAGGTTAGATTTGATTTCGCACACAACCTTCACATGTTTTTAAGTTGATGGGCATTCTAATAAACTTCCATGATAACTTCAGAATATTCCTCCCGACACTCCTCGATACTATATACATATAGTATCGAGTGGGTGTTCCGGAGCATAGACAAACATGTGAGTGCTCTGTGCTCCTGAGACTCGTGTGATCCTCAATGATGTGTGTGTGTGTGTGTGTATATATATATACACACACACCACATACCTCAATATACCTCAGTGATGTATATATACACATCATTGGTGATCCTCCACCAAATTTGTAGTATTGGCGCCAACATTCGAACACTTCACGTTTTGAATAGAGTTTAAAAAAGTCTGTATTCAGTACCAGTCAATTCTATTTGGGCCCTTAATTAATTGTATTTTTAATTGCATTTTGGGCCCCGGGATTAATTATCGTATCAAGATCATCCACCTCCCCATAGCTCGTCACAGTTTAAAATGTTTTTGACGTAAATAAATAAAAAAGATGTAGATTTGTGCACACCTACCAATGTGGCCATGGTGTAAGACACTGTGATTGTAACCGAGGCGCAGATGAGTTTGAGAATAATCTTAATAATATATTAATTTTTTGATAAAAATTAAAAATAAGGCGATCTTATTTTTCAGATGTATTTGCTGTGTATTTCGCTTACCTCATGTCAGGTGAAGGTATAAAAGCCAACTTACATGCATGAAGTGTCAGGTGAAGGTTTAAAAGCTAACTTACGTGCATGAAGTGTTTTCCGATGGAAACATTAGTCGTGTTGGTTCTTCCGCGACAGCTGTGTCGCGACAACTTTTGTCGAAAAAAAAAACGTGATACTGATGGCGAGATGATATAGATCACAGAAATCGAACGTCACGACAAAAATTGGCTTGAACGGCAATGTTCCGCTTGATTTTGTCGCCACTCTTTCCGGCTTCTGCAGAGAAATCTGACGGTAATTTTCGAAACCAGTCGGTCGTGTAAGACGGAGTTCCGAAGTGTGACCATTTTGATCGTACCAACCTACTTCAGCAACATTTTTACTTCCTCGTTTACATATCACAGAATGCACGCACTTTTCTTGAGCCCAGGAATACCTACTCCCATTCCTTTGCCAACATTAGTTGAATTAACCTTTTCGACTCGTAAGCAACGAGCATAATACACCTTCTATAGCTCGTACGGTATGCCACGTGAATAATGGTTACTAGCTCGTAGTAATGTGACATGTCTTACAATTCTTAGGGCATGTCTCAGATGCCATATCAATATCCCTAATTAACTAGTAGGGCATGCCACAGATGCCCACGTATTTTCCTGGTATGTAAAATAACGTTTTCATTGTTGAATAGATCCTGACTACTGTTCTAAATCTGGGAATCCTACCATTGCCTTGTCTATTTATTTACGAATCTGTAATATTTGTCAAAAATGACCTACTTAACGGAGGGAACATATTTTCATGCAATACTGATATTTGTAATTACAACACACGCCGTAGAAATCACGTGCATCGAGTGTCAGTATCAACAGCTCAGTACAAGAAATCAACATACAATACATGTACGTTACTTTACAACGCATTGCCACATGACATAAAGCAATTAAAGTCGGTACACAAATTTAAGTTAAAAGTAAAATCTTTTCTGCTGCAAAACTGTTTCTATACAATTAGAGACTATACTGATCATGAAAAAGAAAAATAATGTTTAATGTAACAAAACAAAGATATATAATGAATTAGTTTATGTTTGCATTGTATACATTTAAAAAAATATTTAATACGCCTGTAACAAGTAATGTACTTCAGCTTCCGGGTCAATGACCCCCATCTCGATCAGGTTTTTGTCCAGTTTCCCTGATCCATTGAGCAAATGCTGAGATGGCCCCTTGTTTTGCTTCTGGACGAAAATGTAGCTTCACTGTACGCACGTTTTGTTGAGCACTCCTTTTGCTTGTAGTTCATTTACAGTTGAAATTGATTTTCTATAACTCGGAAAAAAACATTTTTCGAATATCTTTATTTTTCTAAAATAATTATTTTCTAAATTCATTTTTTCGTTTTTTTTAAATAAAATTCTGGCCCTCAAGAAAATGTGCGCAGATAAATTTCTTTCCCCACACGTCATATACAGTTTTTACTGTTTTTTTGACAAATAATAAATAAATAAATTCTATTTTTAAGCAAGGTTGACGCAATAATGTGAAAACGAGCTGGAAAGCGGGAATGCCGAGTGTACCTGTAGAGATAAGGAGCCTTCCCCCCACACACGCACGCACGCACACACACACACACACACACGCACCCACACATACACACACGCACACAAAGTTGCTGTATTCAGTCTTTTGCGGTCTACTCCCTTGTGGAAGCTCTTCCGCGCGCTGGTTGAGTGCTTGTAATAATCAGTAATTTTCCATTGTCATCTTAGACATGCCTTATGAGTTGTAGGACCTCGCAGTTCTCAGAAACCTCCGACCGCAGATAGCATTCGTGAGTGGCATGTCACGTATGCCCTACGAGTGAAAAGGGTTAAGAATAAATTATAGCAACGAGCGTTGTAGACAAAATCTGATGACTCGAAATGCTCCCGTGTAATAACGTATTTTGCATCGAAAAACGAACCACATATTTGATATAAAATTCCTTTTGTCAAAATAACCAAACTCCCCATTCCTCTCACAACTAGCGAAGCGAGGACTCAAGAAAATGTGCGCGGATAATATAATGCACCGCAGTGGCGTCTCCTGCTCAGTGAGCATGGGAATGCGATCAGTGTTTTACCGATTAAACAAAGAAGATTAAGGTATTGAATCGACATCGTACTATACAGGTAATGTTTATGTATTCCATATTTCGATGCAGATAACTACTCTATATTCTTTGAAACTTACTAAATTTGCATTATTTGATCTTATAATAATAAAACAATACACAAAAGTACATTGAAACATGAATACATCAAATTATTTTATTAGGGACCGTCTTGCCGTTATCTTCTTGCATATTTGAGAAATAATTCGTTTTAGAAACCTTTCACAGGACAATTCACGAGAAAAATCTGGCAACAAAAAAATATTACCAGTCGCGGGCGGTAAGAGTGCTTTGTCCGTACTGATACTGTCAGTACCCACATCTCGTTTTATAATTGGTAGAGTTTGCCACCTCGAACGGTAAGCACTATCGATCTTCTGTTCGTCCGCAGTTCAAGTTTTGCATCACTTTTGTGCATTTGCGCAAGCGCAGAAGATCGATGGTGCTTTACGTTCGAGGGTGCAAAAACTCTACTAACTCAACAATCTGGATCAGACTGTTGGCAAACGTGCGTGTGAAGTGTGGTCACACACTCCCCCGCATACACGCAGTCGTTAGCACGTGACCACTTGGATTCCCAGTACTTCTACTAAAAGAAGAGTGGTAAAAGAAGACGATGGCAAAGCTTTTGGAGGGGGGGGATACAGAAGTACCAATGAGAAATGCGAGATGCGACAGAGCGTTGCAACACCGTCTGTCGGCCGAAACCTTGCATATTGCGCGTGGTCCATAGAGGAGATCCTCTATGGCGTGGTCATGGTGGGAGTTCAATGACCTCGGTAACAAAGCGAAGTCGTCTAAGGGATGTTTCTCGGCCTATCATTTCCCCGGAGGTGACAAGACACCTACCGGAAATCGCATGGAAAACATACACTTGAAGAATAGAAAAAGCAAATATTGTTAACAAACGTTTTACAAGAGTCGAAAAACTAGGGAATGCGACACTCGCTCGGATCTATTGAGAATATTCCACTGTCTGTGAATTTGAAACATATTTTCATTAAATGACGTCGCAGGCTTCCGAGGCCAGTCATGACTGCTGCCTTCGAAGCGGCGTCACCCACCCGGACAACCCAGATGTTTTCATTTTTGGGGATATAGAGTTTACGTGAAGCCTACATGCATTTTCAAACTTTTATCAAAAGCCCTCCAATAAAACCTTATATAAAGATCAAAGGACACGCAATAGCGCATTACAAATAATAGTAATAAGAGTTACATATAACTTATTTTACCGCGTTTCACACGCTTATTATTAGTAAGTTCTGCCAGAGTTTTGTCTAGTTTTCTGCGTGATGTTACATGGTAACTTGGGCACGGATTTTCACATAGAGTGCATACACACCCCCACACACCCCCACACACCCACCCACCCACACCCACACACACAGACACACACACAGATATATATATATATATATATATATATATATATATATATATACGTAGTAATTTATCTAGTATAGGGAAAATTATGTAATGCTGCGCGAAAGAACGGCAAATTTTCGGCCGAAAACATTCATTGCCGGGCCCTGACAATGAAAAAATGGATAAAACCAGTTGCTAAATTAAGAAAAAAATTCCCAAACATGTGGTGTAGCCAGAATCCTTGTTTTGTAAGTATTTTATATCGCAAAACCAATTCGTCCGTCTGTCCTTCCGTCTGTGTACAGTACAAGCGGGGTCATTCCATACAAAAAAGTAGATTTTATGATATGACTCCTTCAAACTTGAAAATATTTTGGGATATTATAGTTCATGATGCCTACATCGTCGAGGTACAATATTAACATTTTCTAACTGATTGTTCGTCAATAATGCACTCTCAATACTTAAGACTTCTGGTGAAGAACACCCTTATATTATTAAATTTTTTTGCCCTCATATAAACGTTTCTAGAAATTATAAAAATGTGTGGGTATATATATATATATATATATATATATATATATATATAAAAGATACGTAGTTAAATTATTCATTAAAGATCAAATTTTTATCGTGCTATTCTTGGCATACAACAATAAAAAACGTTTTTATTGTAAAACCAATAACTCAAAAAACAACCTCTTTAAAATTACGAAAATCTGCAATAATATTTAATTTAGGTTGTTCTAGAAGCTATTAATTTTTCTTGTTATATCTTAAAAGTTACAAAAACAAATCAATAAAAAACTCACCTGAGTGAAAGGGGCAGTATGCAACCCGCCACTAACAATCCATCGTTGCAGCGCCTCTGCTAACGTGGACTACTCAGTCAAAGATGCCTTTGGAGAACAACTTTCCTAGGCTTATCAGTTGGATTTCATACAGGTTTTACTGAAAGTTTGTTCTCACTACCTGGATTGACACGGTTTTTTGAAAATTCAAAATGCGCAATTTTTTTGGGGGAGGCGTCTTCCTGCAATTATAATATTGAAGATATATTTTTCCTTAATGAAATCTGTTTTTTATAGACGGATTTTTTAATACGTTCATGTTCAACTTTTCGAAAATAAGAGTAGTTTCCGTGCACTTTTGCGCGAATTATAGGATTTTTTCTCTCAAAAACCGTTCCAAATGTTTTCTTTAAATTGGAGATATGGATTTTTGCTTCAAACAGTCTGTACCTTATTACTAGGGGGACGTATTTAAATGAAATGTCATTTTTTTCTTTTCACTTTAAAACGATGCCGTTTAGTATTGAAATTAAGTTTATGCCATTACAAAAGGAAATGACCCATTTTTATGTCATTTTTGCATTTTCCGCCGATTTCGACTAATAAGTCGTTTTTTTTTTACGTTTTTCGTCATTTTAATGCTTTCATCGCTGATTTCATTGATTTTAATATCATTTTAATGGTATTTTCTTCATATAGCATTTACAAGATGAAACAAATGTTCTCCGCAGAGTTCCTGAGTATACTTGTACGTGATAGGCTATTCGATTTCTTCGTTCAGAAGTTGTAAGTCAGCCATTGTGAGTGTGTAATCAAAGGTTCCTGTGTTGCATATCAGCGGGTTCAGTCGATTTCGGGATAACTAAAGAAATAGATTTTCTGGTAAAGAACTGTCCAAACAAAACGTTTGAACGCTTTTAATGCTGCTTTTCCCTTGAACGAATAGAAGAATCCGAGATTACATCAGTGTCATATCCAACTGCTTGACTTGTTCATCCGAACTGATTTTTAATAACATTTTTAAGTCATTTTTCTTTGCTTTTAGGGCATTTTTTAAAAACATTTTAGGAGAATTTTATTGTTCATTTTTACTGATGTTTTAGGTCTTCAAAATCCGACCCTACTTATTACATTTGAGGAGAAAATTTAAAGAACAAAATTTGGAGCGGTTTTTGAGAAAAAATGCCTATATTTCGCGCAAAATTACACGGACACTACTCATATTTTTGAAAAGTTGAACATAAACTTATTAAAAGATATGTTTTTAAGATTTCATTACGGGCAAATCTCTATCTTCAATAGACTCTTACGAGATCGTTGGCATCATTCATCTAAGATGGTTATAATCGTGACCCGTTCCGAATTTATATTAAAATTTTGGGCGTCAGGAACAGGTTACGTTAATTAAAAATGACCAATGCTTCCACAGCTAATTTCAACAATGTATAAATGTCCGGCTAGCTGGGTCAATGGGTCCCGTTATGAATAATCGCTATCGCCTAGATACTTACCGATTACTTGATCTGCCAACTGTACAATATGGCGAGGAATCTGAAAGGGAATAATTATCTATTTCTAACTATTTAACAATTTTGATTGACTAAATGAAAATCTTTTCATTTCCAAAAGAAAAAAATTCAACAATTTATTTACACTATTAACAATTGTCTTGTCCTTAGGTCATGACCTCGTTTTAAAATATATATCTTTTGTACTGCAGTATTTATTTACCGTCTTGGTCGCCGACGCCCCGCAGTCTCTTCTCACTTGAATGTAGGCGATCCCAAGTTCCGCTTCTCTCTTCTAATCTTGCGACGTTGCCGACGCATCCAGCCCTCACTGACTAGAATATCTACCAGTTCTTAATTGGTATTCAGAATTCCTAGTCTTCCCCAACTAGTGGTAAAATATTAAAGTCCAAAACCGCAATATATGAAAAAACTTTCAAAGTCCTAATCGAACTTCCCGTTGCACATCAACTTCCAGATTCCGAAAAACTATTGAGTCTCACTCGAAACTTACAAGTCCTACTTCACTAATATTGATCTCGCAAGCGATCTTTACTACTCGACGACCACTATCAGAATGTCCAGTTCTCCCTGTTCTTTCGCCCTCAACGCTTCGGTATCCGTCCTTCGTTCCTCTTTTTTAAAACAAAACTACAAAATTAGACAGTCTATTCTCCCTTAGCCAATCCATTCATCTCTTATCAAACCAAGTAGCCACGCCCCCGACAGTCATTCCTTTTCAGACCAATCACACATTATTTTATTTGTCTATCTAGCCAGCGCCCCCATCTCTTCAAGGCCTGAATGCAGTTTGTTGACCTTGCCAACCACTGCGCCGGCGTTGCTAAGGCTGTATATCGCCATTTGCATACCCTTTTGTCCACCCCATTTACAACCAATATTATTAACAAAATATTATATATTTTGGTATATCACTATACATATATATATGTATAGTGATATACATATATATATGTATATTTATATATATATATATATATATATATATATATATATATATATATATAAACCCACCAACAACTGTGTCATTCTAGTCAGTGAGAACAAACTTTCAGTAAAACCTGTATGAAATTCAACCGAAGTCCCTAGGGAAGGTGTTCTTCAAAAGGCACCTTTGACTGAGTTGTCCACGTTAGCAGAGGCGCTGCAACAATAGATTTGTTGTGGCGGGTTGCATACTGCCCCCTTCGCTCAGGCGAGTTTTTACTCTCCCGTATGCATACGTATATACGGAGTAATATACGTAGTACAGGGAAAGTTATGTAATGCTGCGGAAAATCTATTTCGAGATTTTAACGGAAATACGCGTTTTCGGGTCCCTTGATACCGAAAAAGTGTTTTTTTTCTTTCTTTCCCAAAAGGTTCGTCCGTCAGTCCGTCAGTCTGTGAACAACACTAGCGCTTAAACCATACGTGCGATTTCTTCCAAAATGAATATTCCCCGATCAATCTGCGTCCACTGGAGACGCCGCGACTTTTTAAAACTTTCTTCAAAATTTGGGGGTACTTTACATGATGGCCCCTTGTCATTTTCAAAATTTTCTAAAAAACGGGTACAATTTTTTTCTTAAACTTCTTGTAAAAATAGGGAAAATACACTTATTAAGGTGGTATAGGTCTTATTTTCACAGGTAACACAGAATTTTCGAACATTTTAAAAGTTTGAATTTTTTTCGGCGTCTTCCTACAAGTACAAAATTGAAGATAGAGATTTTTCCTCCAAATAAAATTTGTTATCCAAAATGAATTCAATCATTAAGGTCACTTACATTTTTTGAAAATGATAGTAGTTTCCGCGCAATATTTGCAATTTAAAAAAAATAAAAAAAACAAGATTTTTTCAAAAACTGGCTCCAAATTTTTTCTTTATACTTTTGGTAGGGATTGTGCTAAATGTACTCTACGAAATGACATAATCGCCATATTGCTATATTCTTTTGTTTTTTAAAAATTACAAAAATGTATTTTTCCCCTTGTCTCATATTTACATTAGCGGCGATTTGTTGACATTATTATGTTAATGAGTAGATGTGCTTTTAGTAACGATAAGTTTCTAGAGAACTTAACCGTTTTCTGTGAAAACTAGCTATAAATTCCGCATTTTCAGAAACGCTCAAACGCCATTTTCTCATAAATGGCTCCAAAGTCTTTCTTCAAACTTTTCGAAGGGATAGTGCTAATTACACACTTTAATATGACGTTAAGTTCAATTTGGGGTATTTTTTTGATTTTTTAAATATTACACAAGTGATTTTTTTGAAAGATCTCTCACATCTTTAATTAACACCTACAATTTGTAAACATTATTACTTTTGTGAGTGTAAGTGCTTTAAATGACTTCAAATGAAGATTCTCGAAAACTCAAAACTTTTCTGTGAAAAAGAGCTTCAAATTTCGAATTTTTAGTAGCGCTTAAACGCCATTTTCTTAAAAACGGGTACAATTTTTGAAAAGAAAATTGCCATTTAGGACGAGATTTTTGCGTTCTTTAATTTTATAAAATTAATATTTCCGTTCTACCATGAGGAAACCGAAAAATTAAGAAAATGTCAAAAAGTGTACTTTGGGCGGCGATAGATAGCAGCTAACCAGAGTATGTGGCAGTTCCGAATAGTTAGTCCACACCCAAGGAATTAGAAAAGTATTACGGGAGTCTATGCCATTCTATAGCACCACTAGTTGCTATTTTGGCGGAATGGCGGAAAATGCCCTTATCGTAAGAACTATTGATAATTTTTCTACACAGGAAGCCAAATCCTCTTTCAAAATTGGATATAGATTTAAAAAAAACCTTTATTTCCTGCATTCGGGAGACAAACGTGCCCTGTGAAGCACTTTTCCTAAAATTCTGGTTTCAAAGAATTCCAAAATATGGTCTTTGACGCGCTTTAGCTCCTAACGTGTTTAATCTACAGCACTGAGATTTACACTGGATATTGTATAAACATTACTGTTTATCTTGAAGATAGAAATTTTAGTTTAATAGAACCTGCTAAATATGTCGACTTCCTAAAGTATATGTTTAAAGAAAATTACGTTTTTACCTAAGGTATTCGCGATTTTCTGGAAAACGAAGCATCTGTTGGAAATATGCTTATCGCCAGTGAATTCGCCATTGCATTTTAGACTAGGACACTGGTTTTGAAAAGAATCTGGCTCATGTCGAAAATCGCCAAAATCAACAGATCCGAAAATCGTTCTTGAAGTTTTGCTATTTTATTTAAAGAAAGTAATTGGCAGAAAATGCTAATATCTTCAAAACTATGGAAATATATCGATAAAGGAAGCAAAACCTTCTTTCAAAATTTAATACAGATTCAAAAAAATGCCATTTTTTGCCGCATTCAGACGATAAATGTGTTCTGAAGTGTTTTTCCGAAAATCGTGGGTTTCAAAGAATTTCAAAATAAAGTCAATTTGATGTGCACTGAGGTTCGATTAAAATAAAATGGTGATTGACAGTTGCGAATGGAAGGGAGCGACGTTGACAGGTTGCGTATAACTGATCACGTGTTCTCGGGACACGAATATAAACCCTTGAAATAAATACATATTAAAGTAGCCAAATCATACACTCATATTGTATGAAGCTACAGCTCCAGAAGCGCAACTGTCAATCACCAATTTATATTAATCGGACCATAGGTCCTAAACTATTTAATTTACAGCACTGATATTGTATGTGCATTGCTGCTTATCTTGCAGGTATGACAGAAATTTTAATTTATAAGAACGGGTTAAACACGGCGACAACATTGTGTACAGATCTGATAATTACGTTTTTTACGTAAGTAATTCGCGATTTTCTGGAAAACGAAGCATTTGTTGGAAATATATTTATCACCAGTTTAAAGTTCAAGATAGGACATTGGTTTTCAGGAGAATCAGGCTTATGTCTAAAACCGCCAAATTGAACCGGTGGGGGGGGGGGGGGTCGTTGAATTTTTGCTACTTTAGTCACCCAAAAGAATTGGCAAAAAATGCATATTTCTCCCAAACTATGGAAAATATTTCATACAGGAAGCAAAATCCTCTTTCAGAACTTATGTGAAATAATCTCTATCTTTAATATTTTAGTTATGGGAAGACTCTGATTTTTTTAATATTTGCAACTTTCGAAGAAACCAGGATTTTCAACCAAGCTGAGTCCAGCACCATTCTCTTAAACGTCTTTCACACTGTCCAACAACAAAATTTATTCAAAAACGATGAAGCCATTTTTTGAAAATTTTGAAATGTCTCATGGGCTTAATATAAAGTATCCCCGGTTTCAAAATCCAGGGGCCGCGACTTCAGCCAGATCGATTGGGGTGTATTAGTTTTGGAGAAAATCGTCTCAACGGTTTAGCTGCTAGCGTTGTTTGCAGATAGACATTTTACCGTCAATCGATTTTTCGGTATCAAGGACCCACAAAACATGGATTCTGGCTACACCACGTGTTAAGGGATTAAGTGGATTTATCCACTTTTTCGTTACCAGGGCACTGAATTAAGAATTTTTCTGCTGTAAATTCTCCGTTTTTTGCTCATTACATAACTTCTCTATTGCGTAAGCGGTAGCGAGAAAGTAAAAACGCTTAATGGTATAAGTTCGTTGCTCTGTCCGTGCTCTTTTTTCTAAATACAGTAAACCTTTCAGTGGATAAAATGTTAGTGAATCTGTTGCCGAAAATATCTTCAAGTAATGTTTATGTGGATTTTAAGTCATGTGTTGCTGGAAAGGGCACCTCCTCGGAATGACAGTAGTTGCTCGTTCACAGTGATATTGCACCTCGGAATATAATGTTTAGTTAGGTTCTCAGACCAATTCTTACAAGTCACGAATAGGTGCAAGGTTCTTGCGACGGTCACTTCTTGTTGATTTATCGTAAAAGCGAAGGAATTGGTGGATCTTTTTATATCTGTCTCTACAAATTGAAGCTCGAAATATCGGAGGTAGGGTTGCCAACTTCTGGAAATTTGTGACCCGGAGATTTTGAATTTAGGGGGGGTGTCATAAAAATTAAGTCATAATGAATGTTTTATTTCTAAATTATACTGTTAATTAAATTTTATATAAAATAATATAGATTTTGCGTATTTTTACATTATATTAATAAATTATTGTTACTTAGCAACGATGCATATATTCTAGTCTAACTAGACATTATGATCACAATTATGAAAAATGTAATTTTTATGTGGTTAGCTTTTTTTAAAAAATCTGTTTGGTGAAATCTATTTCCAAGTGCGTTTTTTATTTGTTATAACATTTTTATAACTCATTTCGTGATGGCTGGCTGGCAAATTTTAAAAATTCTCTAAATTGTATACAGCTGATTAATTGCTCGAATAACCCTGAGATTTTCCAAACTAAACTGGAGCCCGGAGATTACTTCTGGAATCCGGAGACTCCGGGTCAAACCCGGAGAGGTGGCTACCCTAATCGGATGCCTATATTTTGGATTCTTTTTTCGGAACTTTCGAATTTTTCGGAGCTTAAATAAAATATATTTCTGGCATTTATTTCATTATACAACGTAGGCAATGTATTCACGAACATATCGGATGCGTTTTTTAGCCTTACAATAATCTTCGAAAGCAGTATGCGAGAAAGCAAAACAATTAAAAGTTGATAAATAATACGATACTGATAGCGTTGGCAAACAAATGCAAATAGATTGAAAAATAGATAATAGTTATTATTAAACACTGTGGTATTGTAATATTCTACAAATACATAAAAATGTTAGTTTACATTACCCCGAACGAAACGCAGCCGTCATTGTCGCCTTCTGTAATCAGTGCGTCGTTACATTTGGTTACAACCATGGAGCTATGGGTTACAACAAACAACAATGACCGCTCATGTATTCCTTTTCATATTTAACACAATTAAAGGACGCAATTTAAAAATGAAATTAGATTAATCTAATATAAATATAATAAATTATAATAGTAAAATGAAAAATGAAATAATTTACAAATTCTAACTTACGTAACATCCAAGTATGTAACATACACCGTTGATTTTACGTTCACAAAGCGCAGTAAATTGGGAGCGGGCGACTTATGTTTGTCGCTAATTACACTCAAAATACTCCTATTTCCAAAAACATCAACATGGCTTTATTTAAAGATCTGTGTTTGATGAATACATTTTATTTAGAAACTAGTGGGGATCAACAGCACATACTTTCTCGCAATATTACAATGTTATCGTTATATACTATCAGGGACCGAAAAGATATTGAACACCGGTAAAATACCCGCATTTTTTCATACCTCTATCAAATACATTTATTCTTTTATACCGGTAAAATACCTTTATAGGACGTCTACACCAGTATCGACGTCCATAAAGGTTATACCGGTATTTTCAATGGCAACCATGTCGCTCACACCACCCACATAGAAAAAATAACTTCTTTTCACTAATCATTTTGCTCAATGCTTATTAATTAAATAAAACATCATGCACGCACTCTCGCACACGCGTGAACGTCCACCCTTACGCGCGCACCACATACACGCCACATGCAAGAGCCACATTCACACACATACGCCCCACCCATGCGCCACACACTCGCGCCATGCACACACGCGTGCCACAAAACCTGCATGCCACACATACACACGCCACATACGCACACGCGCCACACACGACAGCGCACGCCACACACACACACACACACACACTCACACACACGCGTGCGCGCCCCACACAAACACGCGCGCCACTCTCTCACACACACACGCGCGCGCGCGCGCGCACGCACACACACACACACACACTCGGCAGAACGTTTGCTGGGGCCAACGGTCAAACATCCGTCGCTCACATTTCAATCCTCCCCACTGCGAAAAGAAATTGATAGCCTGGAGTGTGTCGAGTGCGTTATCCTCGGAGAGGAACCCAAGAATTGGGTCGAACCGGAGACGCCCGTGGGTCGAAACGCTGACCTCCGGAAACTGCTTTTGCAACGGCGTGGCAACTGATTCCGAGAATATCTTATATACAGGTATCTCCCACCAGCGAACCATCGTCCTAGTCGGGACAAGCAGTAACACTAAACTCCCGACCGGTCTCCCCGGTACATATGGTAGTGTAGTACATGCAAATGTACGTTTGATTGAGGGGTGAGGGTAGGACAAGGAAGAGGAAGGTAAGATCGCGCGCGGTTCGAGGAGAATTCTAGCGGCCGGCTGCTCTGATACATTAGCACATGCCAGGATACCAGTCTGGAGCTTAGAGCTTGTCCCGGTTGAGGCGGGGCTCCGCGGGTGGGAGATACCTGGTTGTGGGAAACCCCGTTAGTCGACGTTAGGACGGCGCCTGATCTTAACATCGAGGAGGGAAGATCACCGCCACTTCTCGAGGAAAAAACAGGCACTACACTTACGGGATTAATGACTGCAGGCTCTGACTGGTCTCCTGAGATGTCTAATAGTGAATGATTGTGTTTTTGAGGCGAAAGGATGGCGAACAGATGATAGACTATCAGTGGCTCGTTTGTTTAAGTACTACTCCGGCATTCGCCTGGTACTGATCGGAGAAATCACAGAAAGCTATCGTTACCAGATCATTAGAATTCTTTCCAAACCAACGGTAAAACCCGATAGCTGGTGTCGAAAATACGCCACCATTGAGACACGAACCCTAGGACAGCCCGGTCAGAAACTTCGCAGTGTTCGTAATTGTTTCTCTGTGTCATCTCAGCGATTTTCTCTTGAAAATACCGGTATTTTCGTGAGAAAATACCGGAATAATACCTTTAATTAGAGGTAATTTACTGGTGTAGACGTCGAATACAGGTAAAATACCTAAAAAAAATCGGTATTTAACGTCTTATACCGGTATTTTTAAAGGCATTTTGAATAAAGGTATAACACAGGTAAAGGTATTTCTATACCGGTATAAATGCCTTTACCGTTATAATGCCTTTACCGAAAAGACCGAGCAATACCCAATAATGGAACTAGCGTCATACTTTTTACGGTCCCCTATTACATACGTGGAGAAAATTTGAAGAAAAGATTTCGAACGTTTTTTGAAAAACAATATTTTCGTAAATTTCAAGCGCAAATTACGCAAAATTACTCGTTTTTTCAAAAAATTGTACATGACATTATTTAAAGAGCTAATCTTGTACAACAGACTTTGAGGCAAAAATCTCTATCTTCAGTTTTGTAGTTTTGAAATTGATTTTTGCAATTGTCAGAAAATAGTGGATTTCAACGAAAATACCGGTATCAAGAACCAACAAAACATGGATTCTGGCTACACCATGTGTTAGAGGATTTTGTTTCTAAATTAGCAACAGGATTTATCCCCTTTTTCGTTACTAGAGCCCGGCTAAGATAAGAGCTTATATAAGAGATTTTCAGTCGAAAATTCACCGTTTTTCGGCACACGATTACATAACTATCTCTTCTTACGAACAATTCGTAAGGCGAGAAAGTAAAAAGAAAAAAACTGTATCTTCAGAATTGTGTTGTTGGAAGACCTGAAAAAATTTTGATTTTTTTCATTTTTCGAAAAATCATGGATTTCAACCAACATAATTTTTTTAAACATCCTTCAGGCTATTCAACAACAAAATTTAATCAAAAACGATGGAGCCTTTTTTTGAAAATGTCCCGCGGGCTCCATGTACAGTACACCCAAAAATGAAATATCGGTTTCAAATTCAAGGGGCCGCGACATCGATCGGGAAATATCAATTTTGGAGAAAATCAGTTGAACGGTTTAGCCGCTAGCGTTGTCCTCAGAAGGACAGACAGAAGTTTTGCTGTCAGTCGATTTTTCAGTATCAAGGATCCACAAAACATGGATGGGTCATCACTAGGGAACGGAATTTATTGTAATGAAAAAGGGGGGGAAAAATATGCACGTACATGTGTATTTATTTTTCCAAAATATGTAAGAAAAAATTGAAAATATGTAATTGCCACCAGACAAAGAGTCCATTCGCAAGGAAATATGATTATTATTATTATTATTATTATTATTATTATTATTATTATTATTATTATTATTATTATTATATTCCTCTCTATAGGCATTTTAAGAGTACAGAACGTCGCCGATCGGATTTCAACGTGGAACTGGTGCTTGAGTGAATAGTAGTGCCACGGTGTCAATAATAGATTCTGGAGTTGGGTGGGCACATATCTCCTCAGGCTACTCCAACAATGTGATAAGACAAGGATCTAAAAATGTTTCTTAGTATTTTTATAGTTACGCATGAGTTAGTTTTATAGTTACGTTGAGTTTTATAGTTACGTTAGAGTCTATGAAACATGAGTAAGCTCATGGTAAAAATTTCTTCTGCTTCACATACGTCCTCTCATCCTCGATTGTGAGTATGCAGCTTTTAAGAAGCAGCAGTGGGGGGAGGGGGGGGTTGACATTTCATGAAGAAGATCCAGTGGCCATAGAAGTGAATTGCTTGGCTTTATAACAAAGATAATTCCAGTAACACACATTGCAAACTCTGCAATGCATCTGAAATGTTCCGTTTCGACTTTTAAACATATTAAAATGTATCAAAATTTGTAGGAATTGGTAAAATGTCAAAATATGTTATTATACCAAAATATTTAAAAATATGTAAAATAGAAAGTGAAATTCATTCAAAATGACTTGTGAACACTAAAAAATATTTTTGGATGCAGATATCTTGTTTCTGTACTAATATGCATTTACATGAAAATCTGTTCCCTAGTCATCTCTAAATTTGCCCAGTATACAGGTTATCTTTCTGAAGCGACGAAGGAGTGGTGGGGTGGAAGGGGATTGCTACATCATAGGGTGTTCTGCATTTTAAATGCTCAAAAACTAAACACTTTTTTCTGATATTTTAATTTTCTTTTAAAAGTTCCCTGTACTCCCCTAAGTCAATGTTGAAATGCTGTAGAAATATCTGTAACCTGGCAAAACTGAAATTCATTCAATAGAATTAATATGAAATTAAATAATTGTTTTAAAATTCGTTTGGTATCCCGTTATCACTGATTATGATTATTGCCTGTTGTGCACGGAAGTGCACTCCTTCTGCACAAACAATTCAAAATGGGCGTACAGAAATTGTCCGAAGGTAAAAACCGTTCCAAGGTGCAACCCTTTCCCCAAGTACTTATAAATATCTGTCTTGCAAGAAAATATATAAAGTATAATATACATATTCTTAAGTAATTCAGTTTCGACACACACTACAGATTTTCAAAATAAACAGCAATGCAATGGTAAAATTCCCAACTCAATGAAGAGTGGCTTGCAGGAATCACATGGATGGCAATTGCTTATTATTTGTACAATTTTTCTTCTGCAATCTAAGTCTGGGTACTTCACGATGTGCTTCCCCAGAATATTATGCCACATCTCAGGAGTGAATGGGCTTTCACAAAATACACTCAAGAAGTTCCATGAAGGCTGACTGAATTTGAAAGAATTCTGAATGCTTAACATAATGAACTTCATTAGTGGTCAATTCATTTACATGGATTCAAGATTTGACTGAATTACAAGATCCAGAAATTTAGATACCTTAACATCAGCCAATTGCATATTGTTCATTTTCGATTGCACATGCAGTTGCCTGAAGAGCCATTTTTCCTTCATTTACTATTAATTTATTATTACAAAACCAATTTGAAACTTCTGAAATCTTACCATTCATTATTTCATTTTTGCAAAGGATATTTGTGTCAGCAGCAAAAAGAGCTGTTTTTCTGTTTCTAATGAAAAAGTGCATATAAACAAGAGGATACAGATTAAGGTCGAATGTACTGATGTATGGATTCATTGAAATGACATTTTTCTGTGGTAGGTCAAGGCTAGAAAATGCATCTGTCATATGGACCCCTGATAAAACTGGTTTTCCATATTGCTTGAAAAATGTGAAAGGTGTTTTGTGAAAATAAAATGTAGATTCTAAAACTACAAGCAATAATCCTTCTAAAAGAATTACTAGTATTTGCTACCTAAATTCGGTTTGCAAAGTCACAACTAAAGGAGACATTCTCACCCAATTTTATTTCTTATTAAAATTATTCAATCTATTTATTGTCTCAGATCTAACTATCAATTCTTCAAATTAATCTTGTTTTTTTTTTTCCAACTTGCAATTACAGTAAGGTGTTGAAACTGTTTACTAAAATGAACAAATGATTTTGTGTTAAATTCTGAATTTGATTTGTTATATATACAATTGTTTCACTTGTTACCAGCATAAATAATTATGCCAATATGCTTTAATCTTAAGCTATTTTATTTATAGCCAATTTTTTGTGTTTACCCACCAGACTGTGTTTAAGGAAATTCACATACAAAATATGATTTTTTTTTTTTGAAATGGTCAAGTGTCCAGTGGACCACTTAAAATGGATTGATGCAGTTGCATTAATTCCTGGGTTTCAAGGGGGAATGGATCCTTCACGAAAACCACTTCTTTGATATCCGGAACAAAACAGGCAAACCACCACATTTTCCTTATCATCAAGGCTTAGCATGAATTCTTTTCCTTATCATCAATTTTATAACTGCCTAGTAAAGTTAAGTATCACATCTTGGCACTCGATTGTTGACATTGTTAGGGTTATGACACCAATTTGATATTGACATTTTTCTTACATAGACATTTTAATATCCACAGCCATATTGAAATTTAATTGTTTTAAATATATAATTCAACAATATTAGTACGGAAAGACATTTTTAAGCAATATATAGGAAGACTAGAGATGCAATAAGTGCAATGTTCAATAAATTTTTCTTTGTTTTTTCCCCAGGATTTTAAATTGAAAGATTTCCTATGAACCTCACTAGGAAATATCATGATACATTATATTTTGGTAACTTTAAGATATCTTTGAAACTAATTAGGATCCTAAAACATAATTAGGAGTAATGACTTCAACATTAGATTAAAAACCTTCATTGCCAGCACCGCTAGCCAAATTGCTTAATTACACATTGTAAAGTGGAAGTTAAGCAATTTGAGACTGCTTATTCATAGTCAGGTGACCATCTATAGGAACCTCTGTTACTAATGGCGCAGAGCCCCAGGTTGACGGGATAAAAGACAGCAATGTGACAGCAATGACTGACAGCAATGTGACAAGACTTGACAAAATAAAAGTTAATGAAGGATTACTCCTATTTCAAGTGCTTAATGTCCAAGAAGGGTTTGGAAATGTGTTGCATCAAAAAAGGAACAACAATTAAAAAAGAATATACATGGGGAAGATAGGAATATGATATAAGAAAGTTGTACATGTAAATAATTCAAACAATTTAAATCTCACTATATATTCTGGTTCTTTGAAAACTACAAACATGTGTCTTTTTAAAACCCTGTGCACACATTCAGAATGTTTTAATAGTGCCCTCAAAAGAAACAGAACCAACAGAAATACATTCACTGAAATACATATTTGTCATCAATATATCAAAATATTGAAATCTTCAGAAGAGTTTGAACACTAATATTCTTCATTAATTTTATTACAACAATCGAATAAAAGTACAGAATGAACCTACCAGCCTTTTTCAGTGAACTTCTTATGAAATGAACCAATATCAATACTTACAAGCAGTATTACCAGAGAAAAGTTCATAATGAACTTGAGCTTATTTTACATATTCATTACATTAATCCTCATATGTAAGTATATACATATGTATATTTACATATGTATATTCACATATATACACATCCATAAAAATATTATGATACAATTATGTATAGAAAGCATGCTTATGTAAAGGATTTCAAAGCCTTCCGTTAATGGTTTGATAGCATACAAATATTTGTGCAAATTAGCAAAAAACTGGAATAAAAAGAAAGAAAAAAGGAACAATTTGAATTTGTGAAAAACAACATAAAATATGCTTAGTAAGTAGCATTTGCAGAAAATAGAGAGAAAAACAAATGTTGAATTACTGAGAGAGCACAAAAAGTAAGAAACAAGTAGAGAGAAATTCAACAAAAATAAGAAATCACAGAATAAATTGCTATCTACTTACTTCAAATACAATAGATACATTAAAAGAAAAATTGCTATTCCAATTTCACCCACACGAATTCTACTAAAACAATGCAAAAAGTTGTCACAATTGCATAAAAGTTACTCTTTGGCAAGTAACAGATAGAAAATACATTTCACATCAATACATCCATGAAAAGCTGCAAGCAGCTCTCTCTTTCTCTCTCGCAACTTAATCTTTGGCCCTTCAATTTGTTGCTGTGGGAGGTGGATTTCCATTTGGATCCTGGAAGAAAGAAATAAAGAAAAAAAGTTAATTACTGATGTGTTGCAAGACAATGTAGTCTTCATTTCAAAAGATGAAGCCAACACTGTTAATACTAGAAACAAATCCAAAAATAAAGTGTTTTGATCTTATCTACACTACCTCTCAACAGCACTGGTTAAATTCAGATGCTTGCTGTTACAGAAAAATCCTGTTTAAATGAATATATGCAAAACACTTAGTAAATTATTGACCTATAATAACACTGAGTATATTACTGTTTTTCTGTACAGGAAACAATATAAACACCAGTAAGAAAAATACAGTTAATGAAATTGATAATTTAATGTAAACCAGAATTCTGCATTAATGCAAAGTTGTGCTTGTAGCCTCAAAAAATACTGAACAGTGTACGCAGAACATGTAAATTAAACCTACTGAACATAATGTTCATGTAAATAATACTGGTCTCCCTGTAAGGGTTCTTGCTTAAAAAGAGAAACAGGCATGGCAGATGTTTGAGTAAAGCCATGGAAGATTAATAAAGTGGATTCAGTAAGGGGGGGGGGGGAGGTTGGATTGGAGAGGGTGCCTTCCCTCCTCTCCAATATCATGATTGAATTTTCAGAATAATGTAAAATCTTAAATAATTGAGTGAAATAAAATATTCACCATTGATATTTGTGTATTAATACTTGTAATATTCAGCACAGAGATTTGTTAATTAATACATGTAATATCCATTATAAGATTTCTACTACTATCTAAGCATAGGTGAGGTTCCACATCAGACACTGTGCTCTGGGAGTGAGGGCAATGCGAAGGTAGTGGTGTAAGTTCATCAGACGAGGCCCTTAGACCAACATAATATGGGGACCCCCTAAAGGAAGACATGTCATTAATCTTATGATTATTAACTGAAATTTTGGAGTAAAAAACATTTTTTAACAATAAACTATTACAGAAAATAAATTATTTTTTTAAATTTCATGAAATAATTCAAAATTGATATTTTGGTTTTCTCTTTGCATTTACAAATTTAGCAAGAATGGTAGAAATATTATTTTTCACCCACATCAATTTTTTTCATGCCCAATTGATAAAATACATTATTCAGACAGTCTTCTGCCTTTGTACTTCGTAAATATTTTTAATCAACTTTAATTTTGAAAACATTATTTTGGCTCTGACGACATTGTCAGGAAGTAACAAAAATAATGTCAGTACTACACACATCAGGGAAACTTGTTAATAATGAGCAAGTTCTGTTATTTATGTGTTTGCAAGATTTTAACAGATCTTAGTTTTGAAATTTGACTTTTAAAACAAATGCTCAAAGACAATAACTGAAACAGTAAGTTTTCTGTAACATCTGCAGAGAGTTTTAATTGACGTTTTTGCACTTCTTTGTAAATTTCATCATTCGAAATAACTACCAAAACTTGTGTGGCTGAATCACTTTTAAAATTGCCACTGTATTGTCCAATCTAACAAATCGTCACTCCAACTGGTTAATGGCAATTACCCTTGTAAATATTAAGTTTGTATTTTGCTGACCTTCAGAGTCGTGGATCCTATCAAAGTTTGCCAAAATGTCATTTAGTTTTCTTCACTACTTTATTGTTGAATTTCATTTCTACTTTCCAGACTGGATAATTCTACAGCATCAGTTTTTAAATCATCATAGGGATTCTGAACAGTCTACAATTCTTCTTAAGCTGCGAATAAATTCTGTGCCGATTGCAAATCCAAATAAGGGCTTTGAAGGTATTTTGAAACAGTGTTGGTCAATGTTAGTATTTTTGGAATGCAGTACTAAATGGAAAACAAATTCAACATTTTCCATTTCTTTTTTCAAGTCACGGGCTTCATTCGTTTCAGATATTCTGTTAGATTTTTAGAGCAAATTTTCTAGCAGGGGGAGGGGGGCAGTAAGCCTCTTTGCAGAATGAGCAATATAAAAATCATAATGTCACACACATTTTGACTCTATTCTTTAACTTAATATTTGTTCAGTTGTCTCTTTGGAGGCTAGTTGAATACAAAACATAATCTAATGAAAAACTGTACATTTTAGATTTTACAATGAGTCTAAATTCAAGTTTAATTTCTGATTTAACTGAATTAAAGCTCAAAATGTTTGGCAATTGTAACTTCAGCCAATCATATATTAAGGGTAATTCAAAAAAAGGGAACCTTGGAACTTAATTGAATCAGCATGAAATCAAAAAAAGCTCATCAGTCAAAAAAGGATATAATTATCATGCCAGGAAAGAGCTTCATTATGTGAGGAATCTCTCCAACACAACAGGAAGGTTGCAATTTTGTAAACAGCTTCTGAGTTGATCCAAAGAGGGGCTTAAAAACTTTCTTTTTATATGATATGATTTTCTCAAGAGTATGGATATTCTCCAGCAATTAACACATTGGATTTAAACATTTTTTACCAACAGGCCATACCTATCTAAGCAGTATTTCACCTTTAATATTGGATTCTCTTATTTAGTATCAGAGCTGACAATTGTTATTTAATAAAAAACACCTCCTCACTTAAATGAGAAAAAGAGATATACTAATATAAAGAGTATGAAGGATGGGGTAGATCTTTACACTACATTCCACTGTCAAAGTACTTTTGTAAGTGTTGCTAAACGAATCGTAAGTTACACATGTGCATGTGAAAGGACATAACTTCGAACAATTATTTCATTTGTTAATGGATTCAATATTGAGAAGATTGCATGTCCATCCAAATTTTCCCATCAAGAATAGATTATGCAATCTCTTCAGTTTCTTTAAAATAGTGTTCAGCTCTTACAAAACTTCACATATGCATAGTCCAACCGGAATGCAACACAAACATAACACTTACATTTCCATGATCTCGAGGCTTGTTGTTTTTTGAGTTGCGGAGAGATTTAGGGCGTAGAAGGAAAAGAAACAGCACCACAACCATCCAGCACATAGCCATCAGCATGAAATTATTCTCTAAGCCTTGAGGGTTTGGTGTGCCCCCTGGCACTATAAACAGGAAAATATTGGGTATGTCAAATTCAATTCAACCAGTAAGGAATTTAAAAAAAGAAGAAAAAAATATTTAACTAAACAATTTCAGTCATGGCATCTTAAGAATAAGAATATAATATTTAATATAATATGAAAGGTTCAATATCAACAAAGTTTAGGCATATCACATGGTATATACCTTAAAAGCAATAAAATAAATTATGTTTAATAAGTATTTGATTTCACTTTCAGAATTCCTACAAAAATTATAATCGAATTAATCTACCAATTTCTTCATAAAATATTTCAACCTAATATATGAAATAAAAAATCGTTATCAACACAATTCAATACACTAGGAAATGTTAACACACAATTCTAAGCAATACATTAGCTTTAAATTTTGTTATTTGTTGCCTACAAAGCAAAATATAGTTAAATATTTAAGACATTCTTTGACATGAGTTATTTAGTAACTAGTGCTTTCAAATTATATTTAAACTATTTTATATTTATAAATTACACTTACACTCTTGCAAGCATTCATTGTCAGTGCAGTAAGCTTGGGACTGCCGAAGCTGTAAAATATGCAAAGAAAAATGTGAATAAAATGTTTCAAGCCACACTTAACTTTTTCCTTCAAAAGTAAAAGAAAAAAATTAATGTAAATGGCTACAGGAATGATTTTCATGCATCAAACTTGAAATATAATGCATTTTAAGACAATATTACCATCATAATTGTTAGTCTTGAAATGTTATTTAATAAAAAATATTTCTAATAAGATATAAAATGCATGCAACTTTAAATTAAATAAATAAATACAAAATAAACGAACACAAAATTAATGATGAGATTATGGAGATGTTAAATCACAAACACAAATTACATACTAAAGAAAAAAAAACTTTGATTATTTTACCACAGTAAATTCCTACAAAGAATAGACATTCCTTTTTACAATGTAATTTGCATTTTTACAATGTAATTTGCAGCTTTCGTTCAAACTGGAAAATGATGACCTAAATACACAGCAATCTTTCAGGTATGAAAAATATAATGTACCAGAGAAAGCAAACGCCTCATGGCCAGTTCATGACTCCAAAAGCACTCGCACGGATCCATGCCGTCATCACTCATTATTTTCTGGAGTGTGGAAACGTTAGTTTGGCACCAGCAACTGTAAAAGAAATGTCTAATTAAAATTTTGACAGGATACCTGACATTGACAAATACTGTAAGTGTAAACATCGTCATTCATTTCCACACATCAAAAATCATGAAATGGCTGAAATAATGCTAGGTTTACTTACTATTTATAAACAACAATCACTATATTTCACAAACAACAAACGTCTAAATCCCAGTCAAGAATTTTGGTCAAACTACATTTCACGTAAAAGATCCACACACAGCTGGCATTGTTGTTCCTTTACCATTGGTCGTTA
>JAHLJT010009436.1:207019874-207479874 GCA_031308135.1 Acheta domesticus | reverse complement strand
GAGTGAATTTATATTTCACGCATTGTTACATTGTTGTTGAGAGAATAACAAGAGAGAAAAGGATTAAAGTTCTTTCTTTCCTTTTTGAAAAATAATGTGTTCTCATTTCAGTATTTAGCAGTCCTGTGTACGTTGCAATATTGAACGCTGTTTACAGGTATTTCCCGTACGGGGCCGACCACGACCTACGATTCGACATAAATTTATGCAACGTCGTCATATAATAATAATATTGATTAATTGAAAAGAGGAGGGGTATAGTAACATATCCGGTTGCATTGGATATTAAAAAGGAGAATACGGTTGCATTGGCGCAATAACGTGAGGGCAAGTAGGAAGGACTGTTGCAAGCAGACGGACTTTTGGACGAGCAGACGGACTTTTGGACGAGCAGACGGACTTTTGGACGAGCAGACGGACTTTTGGACGAGCAGACGGACTTTTGGACGAGCAGACGGACTTTTGGACGAGCAGACGGACTTTTGGACGAGCAGACGGACTTTTGGACAAACAGACGGGCTATTGGACGAAAGGATAGACATTTTGACGTCAATGAATTTTTCGGTTTCAAGTATCTACAAAACATGGATTCTCACAATACAATGTGTTAGAGGAAGTAATTGACTATTTATAGGATCAAGATTTATCGTTTTTTTCGTTAACAGGGTCCGGTAATAAGATTTCTTGGGGCGAAAAATTACTGTTTACCGGCGCAAGATTACAATACATTCTCTTCTTACTGAGTAAGGGCGAGAAAGTAAAAAGAGTTGAGAGTGAGAATTTTTCACAAAAAAATTGTACTAGAGGGTTTTTTCCAGATTTTATACAAACCCTTTTAGAAAGTGAAAAACAAGAGGTGGCTGAGCGAGAGGTGGCTGAGCGAGAGGTGGCTTGGCGGGAGGCGGCTGGGCGAGAGGCGGCTGGGCGAGAGGCGGCTGGGCGAGAGGCGGCTGGGCGAGAGGTGGCTAGGCGGGCAGTGGCAAGACGGAGCATGGCTAGGCAAGCCGTGGCCAAGTCGCTGGGCGGGCCGTCGTTGGGTAGGATGGGACAGGACAGTGTCACAGGACTAGAAACAGGTCATTCTATATCTGGAAGTGCCTTGGAATACCACCAAGCCCCCCGAGCCGAGGGTCTAGATTGCAGAGTTGGCTGTAGGATCCACTGCGCGTGCCATTTGTTGTTTTATTGAACGCTCCTATACAGAGCCATTCATTCTATCCACTAGGTTGCGGCCTAGGGCCCGAAACTTGGGGGCCCACAAATTTGTAGAAATTTTTTCTCACTTTTCATAGGATTTTAATCGTATTAAGATTTACAAGCAAATGTTATAAACTTTACACAAATTTTCTGTTTTAAATAAAAACACATAAAGTATATTAATACATTTATATTTTTACTTTCCCGTAAATTATACGTACGTACGTATAGTATAGGGAAAGTTATGTAATGCTGCGCGAAAAAAACGGCGGATTTTTGGCAGAAAAACTCTTATTACAGGGAACTGGTAACGAAAAAGTGGATAAATCCAATTGCTAAATTAAGAAAAAAAATCTTCCAACACGTGGAGAAGCCATAATCCCTGTTTTTGTGGGTCCTTGATACCGAAAAACCAACTGAAAGCAAAACGTCCGTCCGTCCATGAACAACACTAACGACTAAACCGTTCAGCTGATTTTCTCCAAAATTGATAGGTTGATCTGAATAATCTCTCGGCTCCTTGAATTTGAAACCGATATTTTCATTTTCGAGAGTAATTTATGTGAAGCCCCTGGAGCCAACAATTTTGACTAAATTTTGTTGGTGGATAGTATAAAGATCATTTAAGAGAATGGTGTAGGTCTCATGTTGGTTGAAAACTGATTTTTGGAAATTTGAAAAAATTAAAAATGTTTTCTGCATTTTCTTACAACTACAATTATGAAGATAGAATTTTTTTAAATGAAATGTGTTCATAAGAAATAGGTCTTCAAATAGGGTTATGTTCAATTTTTCAAAAACATAAGTATTTTTTTCGAAAAATTGTGTCAAACAAACAATTTTTTATTTTCTTTAAAACATTTTTTCTTAAAAACCGCACAATGTTTTTTTATTAAATTGGGACCTGAGATAGCATAAAAGAAGCTGAAAAGAATGGCGCAGGTTTCATGTTCGTTGAGATGCCTGATTTTGCAAAAATTAAAAAGAAAAAATTGGCATCTTTTTACAACAACAATTGTGAAGACACGATTGTTTTTCTTAATGAAATATGCTCATCAAAAACAGATATTCAAATAAAGTCGTGTTTAATTTTTTGCAAATATGAGTAGTTTTTCTCAGGGACCGAATACCGAAATAATAGCGGTAAAGGTATTTATACCGGTATAGAAATACCTTTACCTCTATTATACCTTTATTCAAAATATCTTAAACAATAAGACGTCAAACACCGGTATTTTTAGAGGCATTTAACCTTTATTCGACGTCTAGACGTCTATACAGATGAAATACCTCTAAATAGAGGTATTTTACCGGTATTTTTTCATGAAAATACCAGTATTTCAGTAGAATCACACAGGTTTCGAAGGGAAACAATCTGACTTTTTACGCTGAGATGGCTCAGAGGAACAATTATAGACTCCGCAGAGTTTCTGACCGGGGGTCCTAGGGTTCGAGTCTCAAGGGTGGCATATTTTCGTCGTGGGGGCGCAAACGCGCGTGTGGGGGCGCGACTGCGCGCGTGGGAGCGCGAACGCGCGCGAAGGGGTGCAAACGCGCGCGAGGGGGCGCAAACGCGCGCGAGGGGGCGCAAACGCGCGCGAGGGGGCGCAAACGCGCGCGAGGGGGCGCGAACGCGCGTGTGGGGGCGCAAACACGCGTGTAGGGGCCGAATGCGCGCGAGGGAGCGCGAACGTGCCCGAGGGGGCGCGAACGTGCGTGTGGGGCCGCGCGTGTGTAAGGGAACGAACGCGCGTGGGGTGTCGCGCGCGCGTGTAAGGGCGCGAACGCACGTGTGGGAGCGCGAACGCACGTGTGGGAGCGCGAACGCACGTGTGGGAGCGCGAACGCACGTGTGGGAGCGCGAACGCACGTGTGGGAGCGCGAACGCACGTGTGGGAGCGCGAACGCACGTGTGGGAGCGCGAACGCACGTGTGGGAGCGCGAACGCACGTGTGGGAGCGCGAACGCACGTGTGGGAGCGCGAACGCACGTGTGGGAGCGCGAACGCACGTGTGGGAGCGCGAACGCACGTGTGGGAGCGCGAACGCACGTGTGGGAGCGCGAACGCACGTGTGGGAGCGCGAACGCACGTGTGGGAGCGCGAACGCACGTGTGGGAGCGCGAACGCACGTGTGGGAGCGCGAACGCACGTGTGGGAGCGCGAACGCACGTGTGGGAGCGCGAACGCACGTGTGGGAGCGCGAACGCACGTGTGGGAGCGCGAACGCACGTGTGGGAGCGCGAACGCGCGTGTGGGAGCGCGTACGCGGTGTAGGAGCGCAAACGCGGTGTGGGAGCGCAAACGCGGTGTGGGGGCGCAAACGCGGTGTGGGGGCGCGAACGCGGTGTGGGGGCGCGAACGCGCGTGTGTGGGGCACGTACGCGCATGTGTGGGGAGCGAAGCGCGTGTGTGGGGAGCGAACGCGCGTGTGTGGGGAGCGAACGCGCGTGTGGGGAGCGAAGCGCGTGTGGGGAGCGAACGCGCGTGTGTGGGGAGCGAACGCGCGTGTGGGGGGAGCGAACGCGCGTGTGGGGGGAGCGAACGCGCGTGTGTTGGGCGCCAACGTGAGCGTTAGGGCGTGAACGCGCGTGTGGGGGCGCGAACGCGACACTATTTCCATTGAAAATACCGGTATAATACCGGTATAACCGGACGTCCATACCGGTATAGACGTGGTATAAAGGTATTTTACCGGTATAAAAGAATAAAGGTATTTTTTACCGGTATGAAAAAATACCGGTATTTTTTACCGGTATGAAAAAATACCGGTATCTTACCGGTATTTTTTACCGGTATTCAATACCTTTTCGGTCCCTAGTTTTTTTATAATTTCCTGACAAACATAATAGACCTCTCGGAACTGACTGCGCTTCGTTTTCGTCGTTTTTTCAACTACAATTTTAAAAATAGAATTTTTTCTCAAATAAATGTATTTATCAAAACTACATTTTCCAATAAGGTCATGCTTAATTTTTTCAAAATACGAGTAGATTTTCAATAATTTTGTGACAAACATAATAGCTCGCTGTAAATTTAGTGCGCTTCGGACAGCTGGATGCGTCATAAATTAGATTTTGCTATTTTGTATATTATTTCTTTGTTCGCTTCTTACATTCGACCTTTTGTTATATATTTACACAATATTTTAGAAATTGTTTATTTTGAAATATTTGAAATAAAAAGTTTTAAAAAAATTAATAGCTCTCAGAATAGTGACAAGGCAGGGTGTGCAAGAGTGGAATTCACTTTGCGCTCGCGAATATCTGTGACTTACGTGTGATTGTTGTGACCTGTTGGAGCTGTATGAAAAGGAGTTATAATTGTCTAAGTTATGTTGATATTTACATGAAAATATTTAGTTTTCGCACCAAATGCTGTACCATTTGAAGTGAGTAGAGTTTTTGTTGCATAGTCTTAGAATACTCTTCTCAAATCATGGCCCTATGGAATGCATTTCTATATTATCCAGGGTATCAGGCTTCTTTTTCCAATACAGGTTTACAAAACTTTGTATTCTATTTTTGTGCAGTAGTAGAATTCACATAGTTCTGACAACACTGCGATGGAAACAGTGAGTTGTTCGCACTATGTAAGATTTATAAGTGTTTTCACTCCCAGTCTAAAACGGAACCTTTTGTGACGCTAGTTCTCACAGATCTCGCATATAAGTGCTGTGATTTTTGGGTCTCATTTGGACAAGGTGGTGATTGGTCGTGTAATGTGTAACAGCCACAGTTTAAGATGTCATCTTAAGATGTATATCTTACACCGCGACCCAGACCGACCGTAGACCGCACTACGCACCTGCGCACCGTAGGAAGCGAGGAACTAGACTCAAACTGGCTTCAGAAAATTTGCTCCAAAGGCGGCTAGTTAACACATCTTCCACCGTAGGTTGATCGCTTCTTTGTTGAATGGAACGTTTTCACGTAATAGCTAAGATGCTGTAGGGCAGAAAGTGCAATATTTCAATTCTACGTAGCTGCTTCCAATAATACGGGAAAGTATGTGCTGTTGAGCACCACTAGTTTATTCTAACATAGACTGATACACTTAAAAGAAGTACTGTTAGGAAAGTACGTTTCTGAATCAATGCCTTTCATTTGGAAGAAAATCTGAGATGTGCATAGGACCAGTCAAAAGCGCCGAGAAAAATATAATTTTATGGCTTTATTGGCTCTAAGAGTTGTCCTCATCGTTTGAACGAAGCATTGTTTGTCATATTGTGTTTTAAAACAATATATTAATATTGTTAATTATTGTACTAAAAATTTCATATATATTATTACTTAATAATATTTATTAATAAAATAAATATTCAAAGACATAATTATGTTGGGATGTATATTAATTATACTAGGGACCAAGGACCCATTACATTTTACAGCCTAGGGCCCAAAAGCATGTTCCAATGGCCCTGCTCCTATGTAATTTTAACCCGAGAAATATTTGTTTTCCCGTCATGAGAGTAAATGCCCTGTATAACACGATAAAATTGCCTGAAGAGAAACAGGTTATTGCTTTGAGTTTAAATTTATTTATTCATTTAACGTAAACAATTAAAGCTGTATGTGACGTTGAGGGGAGAAGTACAATCTATAGAAATTGTCTAGAGCTCTGGAATCTCTACCCGTATTACTAACTGAATTATGCATAAATGGTGAAAGATTAATTAATTTCAAAATACTCCTTCAACTTTCTTCCTTCACATTTTTATTTTAATTATTAAGCTACGGATTTATAGGCACGAAAAACTTTAGAAATAGGCAGGCAAAACAGGTATTAAAAAACATAAAATAGGCACTATTATTTTTTAACTTTATTTATGTACTTGTGTAGAAAGTTTCTAAAGGAAACATGATATTCTTACCCTCATGCAATGATTCCTTTTATCATTATTCGGAAAAATCCTCGTAGAAATCCTTTCTATTATTGTCAGGGAAATTTGGACAAAAAAGGCTGAATCGCAATAACTACCTTTTAGCTTTTCATTAAATGCATGCTGATACTTCAATGCAATCCTTATGATTTTTTTCTCACCTTTAATTTAAACATAATTGAAAACATTGTATGATTTGTTTCAATTGCCATGCGTAACACACATGTAACTATTGGTGCTACAACAGCACATACTTTTTCGCATTCTTTCTAAAAATATTTCAAAATTTGCAATTTTCAAAAATTCAGAGAGTTAAAACGAAAATGAGACCTGCGCCATGCTTTTAAGTGTACCTTGTTCTATTCGTGTAAAAAAATGAAGTAAAAAATAACTCTTACTACCAACAGCGATTTTGCACGTGTTTCATAATTCGAAATACCTGCGCTCTGGTGCCAGTAAAACGGAACACTGATTTTAGATAGTTGTTCGATTTCTCTGTACTTTGCAGAATAAAGAAACAAAAATGCACAATTTTTTTAATTTTTTCATTTTTTTGATTATTTATTGACCAAAATGGAATTATTCTTAAATAATTGCATTTTGTTCAATAAATACAAGAATAGGCAACATTTAGGCACTTAAACACAAAAAAGACATTTAGAAGTGAAATAGGCTTTTGTAGGCACTATTAAGTACGCATGTAATCCTCTTAATGCCTCAAAATGGGTAACACAAAAAATTGCGTTTATCATCGAAGGGAAAAAAAATTGGCAAACAGGCAAAAATCCGCAGTTTATTAATTACGCACAGATTCCATTCAAGTAAGGAAAATTTCCAAAACAAAGTTTTTGCAAGTTCATTTCCGTTCAAAGGAAAAATTAAGAAACTGATTATCACACCTTCTACTGCTCTTGTAATATCACTATCTTATAACTTCACTTAGTTATACAGTGCTGTTTCATGTTTACGTGCGGTAGCAGCTTTTAAATTTCGATGAACAAATAGAACGGCAGCAATGTGTCTGAAGAAACTCCCTCGCCGTCAGATCCGAGCGAAAAACTTCGTCGCCTCCGAAGAGGCTAACGAGAAACTCAAGTGCGTGGGGGTAGATACGTCTCCCTTGTTAGCACTTTCCTTTATCCATTTATCGTACATTTCTCGTAATACATTTTTCTGTGCAGTTCGTTGCGGGCCCAATACGCCGTTTGCGTATAAACAAAATGGCAGAATATCACCCGACGAAGTTCCTCAATGAAAGCAATCGTTGACGAGCTTCTCGCTGATTATTTTCCGGGGATAGAGAAAATTCAGCCAGTGACCCCAGTGCAAGACGATGTGAATGAGCTGGAGTCTACGAGGGAGCTTATCCAAAGCATGTGCACTGGAAATGTTCTGCATCAGAGAACTCTTTCGCCGTCCCTAAGCTCATGGCAAGGGGGTGATCCAAAGCCCACGAGTCGGAGCGCTAGCTGACTTCCTCTCATTGCCTGAACTGGGTTTTAAATCCCGGACCCTCCATGTGGACAAAGCAGGTTCACGGTATGTATGAACGGGTGGTTTCTTCGGTGATCTCCGGTTCCACCTCTAGTTTCATTATCTCCATGCTATCACTACATCACCATAGTTGCATTTTATCCGCAATGAAGTTCCAGAGTGTCTGCAGAATGACATTCCAGCTGCGGAACGGTGAACATTGTGCTCCTCACAATTTTCGCTATATAAATAAAAGAAAACATCTTCGGAACTTAGGAAACGTTAGTTGATTCAGTGTTGTCTAAGACCAGAGCTCATCAGAAAGACGATTCGGGAGTAAAGAGCCGTCGGCAGTGACCGGAGCGAATGGCAGGAGCAGCAGTGGGATAAGCAGCGGGAGCGAGCGAAGCTTTCTTGGCGAGGGCGGCAAGGGGGCGTTTAGAGGTAGAAGCGATAAGGTGGACAGCACAGTTTCACACAAGACGACATTGCAAAATGCGTTGTTGTGGACAAGGAAGCTCTCGTAATAAGAGTCCGATAATTTTTAAAAATAAAGGAAAGAGCTATTTTTCTCGAAAGCTGGAGATAATATAAAATGTTTGGTTTGTCATAAAAATTTTAATCTTGTTAAAGAGTGTAATCTAATGAGTCATTACACGATGAATCAAGTAGCTAAGTACGACAAATACACAGATGAAGAACGTATAATTTGAAAATAGATTCATGAAATTTCTGATATGGAATCAAATTTCAAAGCTTTTGCTTTACCCGTTTCAATGTTGACAGTGTAAATCCGATTTACAGTTGGTAATATTAGATCTTCAAAATGATACGGGTTTGAAAGACAAATTCCAGCACAAGGAAGATATACTTTGTTTTTACAAAAACATTCCCCAGAGATAGTTTCCTAATTTCCACAAGCATGCCTGCCCAAATTTTGAGTATGTTTGGGTCTGTATAGGTTTGGGGGCAATTTTTTTCTAGTAAGAAAATTTGTAGATCGAGACGAAAGTTCTCTCACTGATCACAATTTGACAAAAGTCTTGAGGATAAGTTTCGCTCAATCATTTGGCCAAATATTGAACGCATTGTGCAAGAAAAAAATATTTTAAATAATTACTATGTAAGATCTCTTCAGATACTTTTTGATAGTTTGATGGCACTGTAACTCTTAGATAAAAATATTTACATGATTTTTGACAATTTAACATTCAATAATTATTACTATCGCAAACTTTCTGAAGGGTATTTGCTGAAATCCTTTCCTTGCCTGAATTATTTGTTTAATTATCTTGTGTTATCTTATGTTAGTGGAGGTGACAACAACTATCCTCAGACAATGATAATGGGTGTTTTGGGCAGAAAATGGTAATGGCGCTTGTAGGCGGACGTCTATGGACAAAATCACGTCATTGTGGAGTGCCAAGCGCCACCGTTGAATTTCTCATAGCCCGGCGTTTGACACTTGAATTTCTCTTAGTGTTCCCGCTTGGGACCGCCCGCCCGCAGAGAGCCGGGAGCAATTGGCAGTGGCTCTATGGAGCGAAAACGTGATGAGCCTTGGTCTAGACAAACCAATGATATCTCGATTGATTTTCACTCTCCTTTATTCTCTGTGCACTCGCAATCGGAGCCCCCTCAGTGTAGGACGCCGACACTTCTGGCGGAATTGGGGAGGGCACGAGGAAACTGGCAGCCAGAAAAAATAACATGAAAAGAAAATTCGAATGCTTAACTCATTTTCTAGTGTTAAAGCTCAGTCTTTGGGAGCAGACATATTAAGCCAAGTCATTTTTAAAGAGAACCAAAGAAATAGATATCTGAAGACATCTGTATTTCGTCAAATCCTGGGCCGCATTAGATTGTGATCCAGTTGAAATTGAAAGGCAGAGCACTTGCAAAAGGTCACCAAAAATTTGAGACATCTCACACTGCGATCATCGACAAACTCTCCCACCATGATGGTTGATTGATTGATTAGCGTTTCCGGGCGCGAGAACAGCAATATTCATTAGTCCCGTAAAAGAAGATCACGTTTTCTCGCAGGAGGTGGCATTGATCATTCCCCGCCGGATGGCGAGCCACCTGCGTCGACCTGCGTGTTCGCTTATGGGGTTTCCCACAACCAGGTATCTCCTACCAGTTGGACATGCCCCGGCCGGAACAAGCTTTAAGCTCCCGACTGGTTTACGGACATGTGCGATGGTGCAATACATATAAGTATAACCCACCATTACGGCAAAGGTCAGAGAGGGCTCGAGAAGGTTTGAAGTGACATTACAAATGGTTTGAACATTTTCGGTAAGACGCAAGAGGCGAACGTGTCGTAGCGCACGTGGTCCCACTCATCGACGAGCCAAAACACTGTCGTGCCGGGCGACCCCACCGATTGATGATTACGGGCGTGTCAACGGCGATAGTCGGCAGTCCCGTAAGTGTAGAGCATGCTTTAGTGCGGGAGGTGTCGGTGATCTCACCCCTACTGGATGGCGAGATCCGGCACTGGCCTACCGTCGGCTTACGGGGTTTACCACCAGTGCGGCACCGCCCCAGCCAGAACAAGCTCTAAGCTCCCGACCGGTCTCCCGGCATGTGTGGTAGTGTAGTGCATGTATGTATAAGAGTGTGTAAGTAGGAGGTGAGGGAAGGACAAGGAAGGCGAAGGAAAGATCGCGCGTGGTCCATTTGTTAGGGTACTGTTCCGGCATTCGATTGGTATTGATCAAAGCAGCCGGCCGCTGGAATTCCTCTCCAGACAGCGACTGAACTTGATCCAGCTATCTAGCTGGTGTCGAAAATCCTGCAATTGTCGAGACTCGAACCTATTACCTGCTGGTCAGAGGCACTGTGGTCAGGGGTGGATCCAACATATCATTTTGGGGAGGGGGGCATCATAGATTTTTATTAAATAATAAACATATTAATTATATTGTATATTATTTTTGTAGTGTATATATGATAATATACAATATTATTGTTTAAATAATTACATCATTCTAAAGTAAATAAACATTTAAATCAGTTGTGCCATTTAAAGGAAGATAACTAACGAAAAATCTAGGCGTTTTGGGCGGTGGGGCTATGGTCCCCATGCACCCCCCTCCCCGATGCGCCAATGACTGTAGTGGCATCAGTTGATGGCCTAAGCCACCTCCTCGGTACCCCCACCGCTGGGGGAGGAATGGTTTTGGGAGGGCCTTCGAGGGTGCGCGCGCGCGCGCGTCCGCGCCTCCGACTGCCATTGGTCGGCCGCCGCCGCCGCCGACCCTCTCGCCCTCACCCACCCCCACACCGACCGTGCGCGCGCGCGGGCGCGGGGCAGCCGGCGAGGAAGCGTCGCGTCGTCGTGGGCGAGCCCAGCGCGGCGGGAGCAGCGCGAGCCCAGCCGAGCCGAGCCGGGCAGGGCCGGGCAGGGCCGGGGCGGCGCAACGCTTGGCGGCGGACGCGGGCACAACCCCCCCATGGGCCAGAGCGACTCGAGCTTCAGCGTGCTGGTGACGCTGTGGAGAGTGGCCCGGCGGGCGGCGCCCCCGCCAGCGGCGCCTCGCCTTCGCCTGGCATGGGCGCCGCGCTAGACCTGCTCAGGTACGACGCCCGCCTTTTCTCGCCTGCTACGCTACTGCATTTCCCCCCCCATTTTTCGTTTCTTTTTTGTTGGAGAAGGGGATGTTAAGATTAGCAAACTTTTCACGCACATTTCTTGTAGACCTGTTCAGGTACGAAACCCACCTTTTCTCGCCTGCTATGCAACTACACTTTTTTTTCCTTTTTCGTTTCTTTTTTCTGGGGGGGGGGGGATGTTAAGATTAACAAACTTAGAATTTTCACGCACATTTCTTGTAGACCTGCTACGACGTCCACCTTTCTCGCCTGCTACGCAACTACACTCTTTTCCCTTATTCCCTTATCCGTTCCCGTTTCCCTTATCCGTTTCTTTTTTTGAGGGGGGGATGTTAAGTTTAACAAACTTGAATTTTCACGCATAATTCTTGTAGACCTTTTATCGTCTGCGCCGCAACTACACTTTTTTCTTTCTTTTTTAGGGGGAGAGATATTAAGTTACTTGTTAACCGACTTCTTTTAGACCTGCTCAGGTACGACGCTCACCTTTCCTCGCTGGCACCACAATTACACTCTTTTCGTCTTTTTTGGTGGAATGTTAAGTCTAATAAACTAAGATTTTCACACAGAACTAGTTAATAGAGTTCTTGTAGACCTGCTCAGGTGCGATGCTGCTTGCCTGAGCCAATTTTTTTTATTTTCATAAAAATTACAATCTAGTCTTGTGGACTAATAAGCAATATTTTTGTCCTAAACTACTAATGGGATAAAATTATTTCAAACGTTCGCTCATTAACGTCTCTTAATTTCAAATTGAATTTAAATACACAGTTTGTTGTGCTTGCAGATTAATGCTGGTATTTTAGTTCGTAAAATACTTTTTTAAATTTATTTATTTAAGATCACATTTTAATGGAAAAAGGTATGATGCCGCTTGCCTGCGCGACAACTACAGTTTTGATTTTGGTTGAATGTTAAGACTAACGAAATTAGAATTTTCGCGCAGGACTAGTTAACAGAGAAATATAGCCTTGCTCAAATGCAAGTCCGCTCGCCCTGGAGAACACTCTAATTTTGTTTTTTGATTGAAGTTCAAATCGTACCATCTTTGAATTTTCATACAGAACTAGGTATACGATTTCTTGCAGTCGTAACCAGGTGGGACTCTGCGCACTTGGTCGGCAAGTCTGTTTGTTTTCAGTTCATTGAAAAGTTGATCAAACTTTGATTTTTGGCACGGGAGAACAAGTTATCTCGGATTTGTTTATACGTAGAATTTCTAGGTATTCTTACATTTGCGAAAACTTTAATTTTGTATTTTGGATTGAAAGCAAAGTTAAACACATTTAGATTTTTAATCCAGAATTACATAAATGTCGCCAGGTACGACGCTGCTCGCCTTCACGACTCATGTCATGTTCTCTTTTAAACTGAAAGTAAAGTCCAACATATTTCGATATTTGATAGGAGAAAACCGGTTAGCTCTGATCTTGTAGATATACATCCTCAGGTACAACTCTACTCGACTTAGCAAAATCTTTAATTTTGTCTTATGAAGTGAAAACAAGTGGAGCATATTTTGTTTTTTAGGATTTAAGAGAAACAGTTAGCTCGTATTTTGTAGATTTACCAGCACAGATTTTATTCCGCTCGAGTTGCTGCACCCAACAAGTCGGATTTTCAGGACACAAGGGAACCAGGGAACCAGTTAATTGAATTCTTTATCCTACTCGGGTCCATCTTAGCTCTCGGATTGGCGATACGTTCAATAATGTTATTTTGTAAATTAAATGCAAGAGAAACAGTTAATTATCTTCCAGCTTTATAGTTTTATCGTTATTATTGCTTACTTCTGCCACGCCCTTTTCTGTATTTTAAAATGAGTTAATTTTTATACCATTATTTAAGATTGCCAAATCAATATTACTCAACTCAGGGCAAGTATACATATGACACTTTTACGTTTCTCCTGTCTTTCTAGAAAGTCTAGAATAACATACAAGTAATATTTATTTTCCGAATTGAAACATGGTGAATATATTCTAACAAAATATTACGTAATCATCAAAAATCTTAATTCTGACAAGATTCACAATGTGAACTCTCAGTTCTAGACAAAGAGAATTTTCGATCCTTGTTTTTTTCTTTTTCAGAGGTAATATTCAATTGTGCACGTATATTCACTTAAGGATTCTAAAGTAGGATGTTTATCTGCGAGTTCTTAGTTCGTGCGTTGTAATTGAAATTTCTTTACAACTTCCTTACTCTTGCATATGGCATGGACGCTGCATTAGATATGCTTTAGATAGATTTTTTTTGCGTCGCTTCATGCAAATGTACTTTTTTGGGGACAGAAGAATTAAAATGGAGTTTTTTGTAAATTTGTGTTTCTAGTATCCAAATTCATGTTCTGGCTCAGAAGATCAGAAATTGGTTACATTCTACAAGCTTGTCTTACGTTTTAAATCAAGTTCTACATTCCCTAGAAAGTACGGTATTTAGGAAATGTGACATTTAATTAGTTCTGTAAACAGTAGATCTCGCGTCAAAATAGTAAAAAATTCTTTATACTTGATAATTTTAATGACTTTAAGGAACGTTTACAGCAGTTTCTAACAAAATCTAGCAAAGAGTTTGCATGAGAATGTGTTAATACAGGATTTTACAGACAGACTGAATACTGAACGGTCGAGATAACAGGATCCCGGTCAAATAACGTAAGTCAGAAGACGATCAACTGGCTCAGATGACGCGTTTAAATTTTCTCAATAAGGCCAGTTGGAAACAATTTTATACACATTTCAGATAGATTTTTGAATAACGCATTAAGCTTTTTTCAGTAGCATGGCGGCCATCTTTCGTTTAGCTTGTGGCAGCTGGCAGAAAATAGAGAAATAATTATATTTTATTTTTTGTTGCATTGATTGAAATTAGCATTATCATTTATCAGTCACAAGAACAAGATATTTCTCAAAGGGAAACGCATTTGATAAGATCGAAGGTTCATGAATAATATTTTTCGAAAGGATATCGTAAATAAAGAAGTGTTCCAAACTGTAGTTCCCGACACCACAAAGAAACTCTACAAAATGTTTCAAGTGATATTAACAGATCATTTTCTTGAAAATTTCATAATAGTCTCCAGTAATATTTCAGTAGTATACGTTTCCTTTTCGGCTCTTACATGCAACCAGTCTTTATAAATGAAGTGTCTAAAGAAAGATAATTTCAAGGAGACGTGACAAATGTCACTTTGATTTTAAAAGTATGAAGGATCTGTTTAAAAAATGCATCTAAATATTCATGTAAAATGCAACCCGCAACGCATGTCAGGAGTTTTGAATCTATATTGTTAAATGACTCCTAAACGAAGCGTTCTAGGGCCTTCAAAACTAAAATTTTGGTGCTAAAGGTCACAAAGAAACGTTCCTCACAGCATAATATACAAGATGAGATCCTTTGGCCAGTCTATTACATTTTTGTTGGTTCGAGGCTTCTCGATTCTATCCCACCTGTTCAGAGCCTGTAGAATCTGCAAAGTATGTGAAATTACGAATTACTTGACATTTTATGCGATCGAATTACATGGGTGTATCTCTTTGCTCGATAATAAAGTTAAATAAAAATATGTATTAACAAGAGTGTATTATATTGTTATCAATCACAAGGTGACATATAGAACAAGTGACCGAGGATAATAAGGTCTTGAAGAAAAATATATATTACAGGCTTAAAATAGAAATGGAAAAACAAAGGGAAAGTGTGTGATATAGCATGCAGGAGTTCTCGCACGTGTACGCTGGTTTCAGTTTTATTTCAAATACATATTATTTGCAAAATGTTTTAAGGTGCAGAAATTAAAGTTCTAAAGTAATTAAAGATTTTGTAATTATGAAACAATTAATTATCCAACGATGATTTAGGTATTTTGCCTTGGAAGAAATTCTCTCATAAATAATATCAAGTATCACTATGATTAATTATAACTTAAGGATATGAAAGCAGACACCGATTGCCGTTAGACTGTTCAGTCTGTTTAAAAATAATAAAATGTCACATACGGAATATAATTTATTTTGGAGGGCGAAGCTAGAAACAAAGGATAGTCAAACAGACGGAATAGAAAAATCGATGGTACGCATGAAATGGTAAATAAAAATGTGAAATTTTACAAATAATAATATTTAAAATCATTTAATTAAAATAAAAACCTAATTGAAATTGAAATTATGAAAAATATTGACAAAGCATTGAAATTATATTATGAGTGTCATTCCTTCAAAAATCCAAGCTTCAACATCAGACTGTAATTATAGCAAATAGGATTACCTGCGATATCACCTTCATTAATGGATTCTTCGCACTGAAGGTATGTATTTGTCCCATTTGACGTTGCTTAATTCGACCAGAAATCATTCAGAGGATATATAAAGCATTTTTAAAAACGCTAACACACTGTTCGTACAGCGCTGAATCATACAAATGCCATGATTTTATCCGAAGGTATTAAAATAACCATATATTTTGATTTCATTGCTCTCAAAATTTCAATGCTTGAAATCTTGATACCAGACTCCACGGAAATTTGGGACAAGTGCTAATATAAGGATAGCTATCGGTAATTTCAACTAATGCATTTGCTAAGTGATTAACGTTGCCAGTTGGCTATTCAATAATACTACACAATTATAATTTGATTTTATGTTGCAAAAACCCTCTCTAATTTCTAAGTCTGCTGTACTAGAACATTTCATGCATGTCCTATGCCCGGGAACAAGTTTTGATTCTTATATTTTTTTCCGATCCCAGGGCAAGCTTAATGTGTTTCACCCTGAATTTGGTTTTTCAAATTCGTGATTTTTGTTTCGGTAAGACTTTTGGAGAGCATTATGCATATTCAATTCCAGTTTGTGCTTTAAGTCACCGTTTATTCTTTTTGTTTTCTCGTATTCAAGTTTTATCAAGAATAGATCAATTTTTCCTTTAGTTTTTTGTTTGAATAGATCAAAGTTCTTACTTAATAGATCCAAGAACGCAAAATGGCAGAGGCCCAATTTTTAGTAAAACATATTGCAATTTTTCAAATTGCAAAGTTATTTTTTGGACCTCTTGTAAAACTATTGAAAATAGAAAATTGTGTTAAATAAATCTTTCAAAAATGGATCTTTCAATAATATCATGTTAAACACACAAAGAAAATTTGAGTAGTTTTGTGTTATTTTAGTGAGATAGTGACAAATTTAAAAAAATTAAAAAACGTAACAAAAATTTTCCAAAAAAAAATCGCTTCAAATAGTTAATTGTTTCGCTTATCGTTTGTCCGACTTTCATTAAACTAGTGAACCCGAGCGATAACTCTCGCTTGCTCTTTCCTAACCATTTATTTACGTATTAAGCTAATAATGTATCTTCAAGACCCTCTTATCCTCCGTCACGTGTTCTGTTTGTCTCCTTGTAATTGTACGAGTACTAACCGAATAAATTTTTTTAACGTTACAGTACAATACATCCTTGCCAATACTAACTATTCTTATTTAACTTAATTAGCAAACAGAGAGGTACACCCATGCAATAACATTGGAAAGAATATCGAATATTTAGTTTAATTTCACATCTAGTTGCACATTCTGAAAGTTTCTGAACAGGAGGGATAAAATCGAGAAGCCCCGTATTAGCAAAAATGAAATAGAATGTCCAAGAAGATCTCATCTTGTACATTACGGTGTGAGGCACGCCTCTTTCAGGCTTTTGGCCTCAAAATTCCAGGATTTAAGACCCTATAACGCTTCGTTTTGGAGTTATATAATTATACAGATTTCAACAACTGCACGAATGCTGCGGGTTGCATTTGAAATGAATATTTTTTTAGATGCGTTTTCTTTCACCAAATCATTCATATTTTTAAAGCTAAAGTGCAAATTGTCACATCTACGTAAACTTCTCTTTCTTTAGAGACATCACTTATAAAGATTGGTTGCGTGTCAGAGCCGCAAAACTCATCTGTACTACTGAAATAATGTATGAGTAGATCCTCTGGTGTTACAGAAATTGCGAAAGTTACCATTTCTTCGATCCTAGAATTCTCTTGCAATGTTGAAGCTGGAGATTTATTTATCAATGCTACATATTCCTCAATATTAGATATTTAAATAATTTAATCTACACATTTTTAAATGTCATTATTTTTGGCGTCATCTTGAATTTTTTCACAGTTCAATGTTGTTTTCGAATACGTTCTATCAAGTCAAAATTGAAGTTAGATATTTCTTTTTTCAGGCATTACTTGTGTTTATCAATATTAGGTCTTGACATCATACCGAATACTCTTTTTCAAAACATAGTTAATTAACACGAATTCCAAGGGACCGAAATAATGAGAGTTCGTGTTATAAAAATTAATTTTATTCGAATACTATAAATGTCAGTATTACCGTAATCCCTTGCCGGGACTAAAGTTTTCTCCGTTTTATGGCGAAATCCTTGTTAAACGAGTTCGTGCCAATGAGGGTTTACTGTGTTAATAGTATTCGGGTAATGTTTAGTAATCATCTGCAATTTCCCAGTGATGGCTGCATTGTTAGTAGTACTGAAGTTTCAATATTATTGTATTAACCATTACCAATAATACGAGAAAATATATTATCTTGAAGCACCGATAGTTTCATTTTTACTTTCCCGTATACGTACGTATACACGGAGTGATATACATAGTATAGGGAAAGTTATGTAATGCTGCGCGAAAAAAAGGCCAATTTTCGGCGGAAAAAAATCAATTGCCGGGCCGTAAAAACGAAGACGTGGATAAAACCAGTTGCTAAATTATGAAAAAAAATCCCCTAACACGTGGTGTAGCCAGAAACCCTGTTTTCTAGGTTCTTGATACCGAAAACCGAATTGAAAGGAAAACGTCCGTCCGTCCGTCCGTCCGTCCGTCCGTCCGTCTGTCTGTCTGTGAACACTGCTACCTCCTAAACGATACGTACGATTTCTTCCAAAATGGATATTCCCTGGTCGATCTGGTTCTAGTCAAAGCTTTGAGATTTTGAAAAATATTCTTCGAAATTTGGGGGTACTTTATATGAAGCCCCCGGACATTTTCAAAATTTTCTCAAAAACGGCTCCAAATTCTTTCTTTAAATTTCTTGTATGAATAGATTAAAATACACTTATTAACATGGCATAGGTCCGATTTTCACGGATAACTCTGAATTTTCGAAAATTTTGAAAGTTTGAATTTTTTTCGGCGTCTTTCTCCAGCTACAAAATTGAAGATAGAGATTTTTTCTTCAAATAAAATTGTTTCTGCATATTTAGTTCTTTCATAAAGGTCATGTAAATGTTTCTCAAAATTTTAGTAGTTTTCGTGCAATATTGCGTGCAATATGTGCAACATTAAAAAATTACAAAAATAAGATTTTCTCAAAAACAGCTCCAAATTTTTTCTTTAAACTTTTGATAGGAATAGTGGTAAATTTACTCTATCAGATGACATAAAAGCCATACTGGTCTATCGGTTGTTTTTTTCAAAAGTTACAAAAATTTGTTTTACTTGTCTTTCACGTCGTAAATATTTACACTATCGGCGATTTTTTCACATTATTATATTTACGAGTATATATGCTTTAAATAATGTCAAGTAAAGTTTCTCAAAAACACTACCTGTGAAAAGTAGCTCAAATTTCGGTATTTTCAGAAATGCTCAAACGCCATTTTCTCGTATATGGTTGCACGTTTTTTCTTGAAACTTTTTTAACAGTGATTATTACACTCTTTAATATGACGTAAAGTTTATTTTGAGTTTTTTTTGTTTTTTCATAAATTATATAAATGTAAATTTTTTGAAAGATCTCTCACATCTTTAATATGCACATTATCCGCAATTTGTAAAGATTATTATATTTGTGAGTGGAAGTGCTTCAAATAACTTCAAATAAAGTATTTTGAAAACTCAAACATTTTCTGTGAAAATGAGCTTCAAATTTCGCATTTTTAGTAGTGCTAAAACGCCATTTTCTCTTAAACGGCACATAATTTTTAAAAGAAAATTGCCATTTATGGCTAGGTTTTTGTGTTCTTTAATATTCTAAAATTAATATTTTCGTTCTACCAATAGGAAACCGAAAAATTAAGAAAATGACAAAAAAATGTACTTTTGGCGGTGATAGATGGTAGCTGGCAAGGAAGAGTATGTGCTAATTCCGAATAGCTTGCGAAGACCCATGAAAATAGAAAACTAATACGGGAAAGTCTGTGCCATTCTGTAGCACCACTAGTTTAAAAGTAAAGGATGGAGAAATGAAATCTTGCACGATTTCGACATTTAAGATCATACAATGTATTGGTCGATTTTTAGAAGTACGCCTCTGATGTCAAGCTTAATATTTGACAAAACAAGTCTGACGTGTCAGCCCAGTGGCCGAGATCGCTAAAGCAGTGGTGCCGTAGTGATCTCGAACCGAGGGGTGGCGGGTTCGAGTCCCGCCTCAGGCATGGATGTATGTGTTCGTCCTTTCACTCCCTATCAACAGCACATCGATTCATCCTCATACCATAATGTTAAATCCAATAGTGGTCGCTAATGACCTAGTAGTTGATGCGACCTTAAATAACAAAAGTCTGAAGAATGCCTTGCGGAAAATTTGCCCGTCTAACCCAGTTTTTAAGACCATGCGGTCTTAAACCAGGATAGATAATTTTAATTTGTATGGCTCATACACTTGATTAATCTAATTACGATTTATTTTACTGTGTTGTTCTGCGCAAATGAAATGTAGCAACATAGATTTCTCTTAGGTACGCTGTGTTTTTAAGACACTAGTGAGTTTAATTTTTTTTGCGAGGAATAGCTGTAAATGTCAACATTTTGGACTACGCAGGACTTCGACAATTCATAGTACAGCTACGAGTATACAACCATGTTTCACTCAGAACCAATAGTATAGAAATAAAGGCTCCATGTGAAGGCTCTCAGACGTGCTTCTTCGTTTAATGACTGGGAAATGTTTTATTTTGGTGAACATTTAAAATAATTATTTTTCTAATAATTATGATTTCCATTTTAATGTAAAAAGCAATATCACACTTTATTCTCGTATGTTTTTGTTCAATTCACAATCTGCAGCCGAAACTCTCAAACAGCTGCAGATGGAACCATTCATTACTTTACCTACTACATTTGGTAGATTGTATACTAACGCAGCCGATACTTTTGTTACTCTACTATATTCGCTCATAATCTTCTGCCATTGCTTTCCCGGTCGAATGATAAAGGGCCAACGTTTGAAGCTGTTCTTTTCCGCAGGTAGGGAGACATATTCGACAACACTTTTTCCCTATAACGACTTCAGAAAGATATATGAGGTTTAATTTCCGTTTCACAGCAAAATTTCATTTCAGTTGTAGGGATTAATGGCACAAGAAAGGAGAAACGAAATGGAGAAAAGTGCACGTTCTAAACACACATGTATTAATGGACATGTACATTGTTGAGTTTGCGGAATCGTGATGACAAAGTTAGGCCGTATTTCGAAAGAGTGTCAACGCCACTTTCAAACAGTATTTCACTTTCGTGAAAAGTGCACGACAGAGCATCATGAGTTTTTTAAGTAGCTGTTTGCAGCCACTAGAAGGCAGTGCAGAATGACACTATTTTCATTACACTCTTTTACAAAAATAATTACCGGAAAGTTTGAAACAATGTATATCGTTTGTTTTCCTCGAGTGTTTATTGTGTTTACTTTCATATTCTGTATACATATTCTGTTGTAAGTAGAACGTCTTAAAATAAAGAGGTTGATGATATTACTGCAGGTACTTTTAAGTAATCAGCAAAAATTTAAAATTATTTTGCAGATTTACTTTAATTGAGGATCCTTTTACCTAGATTTCTGCAGCCATATATGTAGTTCTGATATACACCAACACCCCCTGGATACAGATATCTTTATTCAGGGAGTGTTGTATACATTCGTAGTCTAGATGTAAGCATGATCTACAGAATAATTAATTGTATGTTAAAATAAATAATAATAATATTGTGTATGTTTATGAACATGTTATCTTCACATATGAAGCTTCGGAGGCAAATATACTATATTCATTTAAGCTATTTTCCATTGGTCACTGGAAGTGCTCACGGGAGAGAGCTTTATGTCTCGTAACGTGACATAGAGCTTATTAATGATTATTTCCGTTCTCTCTCCAAAACAAAACTTCTTACAGAAACATTCTGTAATGATTACAATGACAGATGTTTTACCCTATAATCAGATAGCTATCACATTATTTAAAAAAACATTTAAATTGAAACGAGTTAGTCCGCAGTTACTTTTGGGGCCAACCAATACATAAGAGTAGTAATGATTGACATGGATAAATATTATACTTAACTTTTGAATGTCTGAAAAATAATGGAGAGGGTTTGGCATTTTGTACATTTGTGAAATATTATGATTAATTTGTCAAGAGACATTTGAGTTGCTTTGCAGTTAATGAAAAAATCAAACATATTAATGCACTTATGATATTCTAAACTTTCCATGTGGTAATTTCAGAGTTAGAATTTAATGCAAGTAGTAATGTATTTTAAAAATGTACATGGTGTATACAAACAAGTCCAAAAATCCTTTTAATGGATTTGTAATAAAAGCGATTGTATGCGTTATAAATGAACGACTGTCACCAATGCAGACGCATTGTGTTTATTTGACCTTGTACTAATTCGCAATCCACATGAACGATCACGAGTTTTCATAATCCTTTGATGATCAATAAATATAACTTCCGTGTTTTCTGTACATTTTAAATTAATTTATTACTTGCGAATCACGACAGTCTAACCCTGCTTTAAACTCATATTTTACATTTGTTGGTATTACCTTATATATCTCAAACTAATAAAATCGCAGTAACAGAAGCAAGATGAAATATTTACCTAACGGCAATCTATTCTAACTAAATTATGTTATAACTGCCCATTTTAATATTATTGAAATTTTCATAAATTCAAACTTTTTCTTTTCCTGGGAGAGTAGTAGTACCATAGCACAGATTTTACATTGAACTGGTATCCCATGGCCTATCAGTCCTATTATGTTAATTCACTAAAGCGATGCTTTCGAACACTTGATGTTTTATAGCACGTCTTTGAGCCCGGAGGAATGTTTTGACATGAAGCATTTCTCGCCCATAAATCCATGATTTTTTTCGCGAGGGACGGGAGTTTGTTTGATTCGACAGGAGCCAGGGCAGCCACAGCCCTAGGGAATTAGCGCATTGCTCCGCAAAGGCAAGGGATTTTGCCCAACAAACCATTGCAATGTAGTTAAATTCGACGAGTAGAATTGATGCCGAGGTTTGTGCAATGATGCAACAAAATTTCAATTTATTTTTTAATCCACCGATATTCAGTCTTCCTTTCTTCCCTTTCGCTGTGTTACAATTAAAATATCATAAAATACTGGGATACTTCAATATTTATTTTATTTCTCTAGATGTTTCCTAACTAGACAAGCAAATACATCAGGGACATTCCTGCTCTTACTTTGAATGTATCATCTTTATGTAAAAAATATTAGGCTGGTTTGATTTCAGACAGTTCTAACAAGTCTTTTTTTATTCTGCATGAAAATCGTATTCAGCTTCAGAGATATTCAGGATTAATTAATACACGCAGACTATTTAAATTCCTAAAAGAAATATTATAATTATCTTTCATAATTTGATATTTCGTCAAAGAAAGCAATTTTGTTAAATGAATTTGAAGAAAATGTTTCTGGGAGAGTTTCTTTCATTTCGTCCATGTGAAGATGTTACAAGCGACCTTATTTGCATAATTCTTAGAAACAGGGATTAAAGCATTGAAATATTGAAGATGTTCTTGTGAGGACAAGTTATTGCCGCTAATGATTCAAGAATGTAAATTACAGAAAACTAGTGGTGCTACAACGGTGCATACGTTCTAGATTTATTTGTAATTATGACAATTTTTGAAAATTTAGAGAGTTCAAAGAAAATTGGTGTGTGTATAAGGGGAGAAGATAAGGCAACGAAGAAAATACCACGATTAGTCTTTGGCCAGTTTCTTAGGGTACTTCTCTTGCGCTCACCAGGTTTGGATCAAAAAAAGAAGTAGAACTACCGGAGTAGCTGGCCGCAAGATTTCTGTTCCAGACAGCGAGTGAAATCGATCTAGCTACCAAGCTAATGTCCAAAATTTGCCACTGTCGGGACTCAAACACAGAGGACCTCCAGATCAGAGTCAACGGTAATCTTGGCTCTGGCAAAGTTCGCCGTGTTACTCGAAATTATCGAGTTTATTCAAACCAGCTAGCCTCGCGGCTAGCCCTTGGTCAGCGTGCTCGCTTTCCACTACGCGGTCCCGCGTTCGTTTCCCGGTCGAAGCAAGACTCTAGAGTGTGTTTTTCTTGCAATGTCCAAGTATACGTTGCTGTGTGACGATGAGAAAATTCACTTCTCAGGTGGACAAAACTTAATTACGGCGTGGGGATGTCTACGTGCTAACCACACGTACCCCCTTAATCGAAGGCCGCGAGGCAGGGACATCGCCAGTAGTCCTGAGCCCGTTCAAGAGCTGTCGCGCCAAGTACATACATACATACATTGAAATGAATTAAGTGTCGAAGGTTCTTCAACAGATAATTTGAAATATCGATTTTACAAACACCAGTTTTTGTAGCCTGTACTACATTGAAACACTGAACGCAATTCTTTCTAACGAGCTGGAGATCTGAGTCACGTTTAGAGTAAAAAAAGGGATTCGCCTTTTTACGAAAGAGAAAATGACCCAAATTCATTTAAGCCTTCTCTTGGACCAGAGTGTTCGTTGCAAAATTTGCACTGACCATTCGAGTTTCGAGTTGTCTTGTAATTGGCGAGATCTGCACATCCAACGACAAATACCCAAAACTAGGAGTCGATATGAAAACAAATGGAATTAGGAGTTCAATATTACCAATTGCTCTTAAATGGTGTCTGTGCCAGTTTGATTGAAAAGTATCTTCAGTCATTCGTTGTCATTACTCATAAATTTACGTCACAATTTCCTAATATTTTGGCAGTGTAGTTACTCGACAATAAACATTCCAATAATAGAACAAATAATTTCGAGTTTCTTCTTTAATCCGGGAATCAGCATGAGTTTCTGTGCGTTTGCAAGAAATACATTACGTCGATGGCAAACCGAATGAATGACGCGCGCGTATAGGAGGCGGTGCATTTCCTGGCAGCCTGTTCGCAAGTGCAACGTGGTCGTTTGTAAGGTCGCGTCCTCGCGGTGCGATTGGATGAATCCCGAAGGGTAGGAGTATTGAGGTCAGACGGCAAGGGAAGGGGCGACTGCAACCTTGCAGTGCATTGGTAGCTTCCGGCGCCCGGAAGGTCCTGGCTTCGAACGCGGTAGCACAAGGCGGGCGAGCGGATGTACCACAACTTGTTAAAGAAGTTTAAGTATGATGGTGCTACTTGACACATGTCAGAATATATGTAGTTAGATTGAAAGACAAACACGGACATTTGTGGAATTAGCGGTTCCGGTACTAATGAGAAAACTCGTTTCTGCCTTATGTTAATATTTTGTATAATGTCCAACACAAATTCTTGACTATGCTAATATTTTGTAAAATGTTTAACACACATTTTTGATTATCCTAATTTTTGTCTAATGATCAACACAATATTTTTGATTGCTTAGTGAAAATAATGCATACAAAGAAGAGGGTATGAATGCAAAATGATTTATTGGCTAAAAACGGAGTGCAGGGGAAAATAATGTCTTTTAGTTCACGACGAATTAGCTATATTTTTAAGCAGGTATTATTTTGTTTGTGAAAATGTCGATTCACAAAGAGTCAGTTTGAAAGACTTGGAAGAATGATGGGATGATAGAATTTCGGTTGATTTTGCAATAACAATGCTGCTCGGAGCCGACCCCGGAGGCCGAGATCGCTAAAGCAGTAGTGTCATAGAGATCTCGGACCAGAAGGATCACGGGTTCGAGTCCCGCCCCGGGCATGGTTGTATTTGTACCATAACGTTAAACCCAATAGTGGTCGCTAATGACCTAGATGTTGCTTAAATAACAAAAACAATTCTGCTCGGAAAGACGTGTTAAAAATTTGTTTCGTCTTTGTACTAGATTACATCTGGATGAAGTTTACTGTTGAAAATGGAGCGAATTCAATACAAAAATATCTGCCTTGGAGAAAACCACAATTTGGGTTGTGCGAAGGCTTAAAAAGTTTTGCATGTATTGAGCAGTGTTCATTGAGAATTTCTAAATTTGAATAAATTAATTGTACCCGAGTCAATTCGTGCTGCTGCATATTACGCACTAATTCTAGGGGTATCGTGCTATTTATATAGTAATTTTCTTATTGAATTCGAATAATCGAATTCAATAAGAAACTGTCTCGACTGTAGGAAAATGACAGCGATAACCACCAAAAAAGAAAAGGCACTCATGAGAATGTTTGTACACTAAAATATTCTAAATGTAATTTCTTTAGACAATGAATTAAGTTACTTATTTAAACAAAAGTATTTCAAACCAAATCAGGGTGAATTTGTCTAAAATTATTCCTCGAAAATTTTTGCATATTATTTGGAAACAGTGGCTTTGCGAGAAGTAGAGCATTTTTAAAATTTTTGTAGATTTTGAATGGAATTTAAATGATAAACTGAGTTCATATTTCCTGTCACCTAGGTGAGTTGTATAAAGCTATTGGTGATTCGATTACGATATGAGCCTGGATGACATGAGTATTAGGCTAAGCATTCTTGGCATTTACAAGTACATTTCAATTATCTTTAAGGCATTAGACATTATCTTGCCCATATCAGCTACGTTTATCTACCAATACTCCTTCTACCAAGGAGCTTACACTGACATAAATGAAGGGACGTTTTGCTTGGTTCATACCTGAGATAAGGGGAGTTATAGCGAGTTGATATAACCTGTTTCTATACTCCTTGATCTTTTCATTGATGGCAGCATTGTTTGGCTCATTTCTTATGATTGTACTTTAAATTTCCCCACAAAATATTCACACACACACACACACATATGGGGATTTGTCTTCCCTTCAATTAACAACTTTTCCTCAAGGGGGACGATCGGTTTCAGGCCACATCCATTTGTGGGTGCCGGGGTTTAAATCCAGGTCTATCCGTATGGGATTTGCTATCCGTATGGACAAAGTGGGTTCGTGGCAGGTTTTCTTAGGGTTTTCCAGTTTCCTCTGCTTCTCTTTCTGCCATGGCTCCACCATAATTCAAATCATAACATCTCAACCTATCCATCAAACGACTCACCTCAGGTGTTGTCGATGAGGCTTGCGTACTGAGGATCGTAATAAAGTTTAAAGATTACTCTTCCCCACAAATGTAGCTTGTCCTAACCCAAACCGTGACGTCGCTATGATGTGGTATCACAACGTAGTAATGGTTTTTTTTTAGAAAAATATTTTTTACATATTGTTGCAAAATTGACACAATTTGGTTTGAATAATGCAAAAATGACTAATACTAAAAAAATGTACATGAAATCATTTAATGGTCTAATACTGCCAAAAGACATTGATAAAAAGTCTCTGGTCTTCATATGAAGTATGAGAGGTTCCAAAAAGTTTAAGTTTTGCAATTTTCGAAAAGTTTGAGGATTTAAGAAAATAGAATTTTTGTCATAATTGCAAGCGCTTTTTCCTCTATTAAAACATGAAATTTAAAGAAAAACAATGAAAAAACAACTTCAAAAGTATGAAAGAGAATGTTCTCTTCTTTAAAAATCAAATTTAAAAATGTCTTTGAAGTCGCAGATCTTCAAATTGAGGCAGATAGATCGAAGAATTTTGAAAAGAATCGGGCGAATTAGACTCCAGTGTTGTTTGCACGGTTTAAGAATTACTACATTATTCACCAATTTCGTATCTTTGGAATCCATTATTATAATTTCTTTCTAATAATAGCGGTATATTATACCGTTTAAGCCAAAGGAAAAATCATTAAAACAAGGTAAATTTATGAAAGTTTCCGCTGAAAAAATATCATCTATATACAGGTTGTCCAGGGAGGAAACGTCGAAACTTCGAATCTAAGCTCTTAAGACAATTCTAAGCATACTTTTTCTGATAAAGTACGTGGATATTCCGAATGGTTGAGACGCAATAAGCACTCAAAAGTTGGTTTGAAACATTGATTTCTATGCAAAAATTTGCATAATGGAAGCATAAAAACACTCCAGAATCATGTACATCGTTTATTATTTACAAAAGAAATAGTAAATATATTTGTTCAGAAAGAAAAATTAAGCGAGAAATAAAAAATTGCCCAATTTACACAATTCGACTCCTTTTTTATTTCTCGCTTAATTTTTTGTTTTTTTTGCTTAATTTTTCTGCCTGAACAAATATATTAATATTTGTTGTAAATAATAAACAGTTTACATGTTTCTGGAGTGTTTCTGTGCTTCCATGATGCAAATGTTTGCCTAGAAATCATTTTTTCAAACCAACTTTTGATTGCTTATTGCGACTCAACCATTCAGAATATCCACGTAGTTTATTAGATAAAATAAGCTTAGAATTGTCTCAAGAGGTTATTTTCGAAGTTTCGACGTTTTCTCCCCGGACACCTGTATATAAAACTGGATGTTGATATGTATATAAGAGCTAAACCCCGACACCGTTGGATCGATATCCATGAAAGTTGGCACTTCTACGTGTTTAGGTGTTTTTTCACTGAGAAGGTTTATGTGCGGTTCATTCTCTTGTAACTTCACTACATGGCGCTGCAGAACAAAACAAAATATTCACGTCAAATACAACCCGCAACGCACTCGGCAGCATTTCGTTAAATAACTCCTAAACGATGCGTTCTAGGGCCTTAAATACTAAAATTTTGAGGCGTCCGATATTACCTCACCTGCTCAGAGACGTGCAGAATCTGCAAGTAAATGTGAATGAGAGGGACTGAGAGCGGCAGAGACAGAGACACACAGAGACAGACAGGGACAGGGTGAGGGAGGGAGAGGCAGTGAGAAACGGTGACGGGAGGGGAAAGAGGGAGATGATGGGCAGAACGTCTGCCGGGTTTTCCTAGTGTATATATAAAACTTCATTTAGTAAAAGGTGGCCAGAAAAAATAGGTTTTTACCAAAATATCCGCGTTCTAGTAATAAGCGTATGGTGGTTTCAGTTCCAGCATTAAAAAGTCCAAAAATTGAGAAAATGTGAAACAACTGTCCTTTGGGATACAAAAAATGGCAGCAGGGAGAGGAATAAGGCATAACTCAAAAGATAGTAAACTATACACGACAAAATGTATAAACTCCGCCTTTGGAAGTCTGTTAAAACTGTGACGTGAGCCTTCTGCGTGGGCAACACTCTTCTATTTTCTCTTCGGCATAGCTTCGGAATAAGAGTCGAACCGGTTCTGTGGCCTTGACGAAACCACATTGCTCCTATCCTACATTAGTTGCTCGGTCAAGCAACCAACCATTCAGAACTGAAAAGATAATATTTCCTGGATAATATTTCCTACTGTAATGGTTCTATCAACATAAAAAAATCAGATAAAAATTATGTTGATTCAACAAGACAAACAAAACAAAAAAATACCACGATATACTCACGAATTATATCAGATACCTTAACTTACGAAACAAATCACTTTATCCTACGACAAATGTATCTGATGATCCGGTAAAGATAAAAAGTGATACTTCAAATTCAGAAATTAATCATATTTTATATAAAAAATATTCCCTTCAGTTTTGATTTATTTCTAAAGTTAAAACCCGAAATATAAATAAATTATATTTCCACTTTATTTCCATTATTTTGACAATATTACAAGAGAATATGAATCTAGTGACAGCTCGTTTTATATAATGTAAATGCAATTCTTAATTTGTGAATGTGAATGACCAAACTAATATCATCGGTACACAATAAAAATGAAAGGTCGCAATAATCATTTTAATTTAATGACCTATGTTAAGAAAATAATTTTATTTTTACTATTAATACTAAAATAGTTCACACAAAAACTTCAATAAAACAGCTAATATAAAGAGTAAAGCACTATCTCTGAGCATGAAATTGATGGCTTCGCAGTAGATAAAACAGTTTTCGGTAAAAGGATATATTTGTAGATGTGTTATTTTTGTGTATCGCGTAATTTTAAAATATTATATAAAATTCTGTACAAAAATTCACTGTAACTGAAGAATGATATATGATTTTGTAGTATAAAATGCATTTCTCATTGAAGTGAAATTAATTTTTTTGTTTCCACTGCAATATAAATAATTCCTCATTGAAAACTTATTCTGGATCCAATAAACAACAAAAAAATTATTAATATCAACGCCGAAAGCAATAAATGGGACCAAGAAATAATATTTGAGTAGACAGAAAAACAACTAGATCTTTTCGGGCAAAAGGAATGCAACATTACATTCTTTCCATAAAGAGAAGTTTCTTTAACAGACATATTAAACAGAATTGAGATTTCTTTTTTAAAACTAATAAATATAAATAAAACAATTTCGTATTTCTGTTTTCCATTTTTAAACGTATTTTTAAAATAACGCACCATGACTTCTTAATACAAGAGTCTACTAAGTTACTTGGAATGACGGAGCAATACTGTTAAAGTTTTAATATTTTGTTTCAAAATTATTAAAGTAACTTACGGAATGGTTTAGATTTCCGATGAGGAAATAATAAACCATTTAAAACCATACCTAGAACAGTTGTCATAAACTTACAATTTATAAAATATTTTCGTCTGCAAACAATCTTCTCATTTCTTTGAAATTTAAAAAGGTCAATAATGGCCTGGAAGATTAATACACAATTTTTTTCGTAGGACTTTTATCCAGCCAACAGCCAGCTACCCTTTACGACCCGATGGGACGCATATTCAACCGTACACGAGACGTCAATACACTTGTGGGCTCCTCTGATCTGGGCTCAGCAGAATGCGAGGCCCTCCGCGACAAAACACATGCGCGCGCACACATACACACGAGAGACAGACAGAGAGAGAGAGAGAGAGAGAGAGAGAAGGGACCAACAACCATGCCCATGGCGGGACTCGAACCCGCAGCCCTTCGAATCGAAGCGCTCAGTCGGGACACGCTCTTAGAAACCTCGACCATCGAGGTCGGCATCAACACACACACTATAAACAGTGCTCCAGCACTTTAGCCACTTCTCGATTTGAAATCAAGATTTTAATATCGTCATCCTGCCGGAGCACTTAAGACGCCCTCGATCTCTCTACATCTCGTATTTTCCCGCAGGTTCCGCGAAATACCTCGTGGTGCGTCGCCTTACAGAGCAGCAGCCGGAAGGCTCGCGGTCGCCCAGCGCAAGCAAGGGGTTATGAAAAATTTAGCGGCGTTTAACGACTCCGGCGGCGACTTCATCCATCATTTCCTGCGCTCAGCGACAGGGACGAGGTGTTTTGCTGGAGAGAGCAGAGAGAAGGGGAGGGCAAAGACGAAGGCGTGGCAGAGGTGTGAGATGGAGGAGGAAGATGGCTACAATATAATGAATGTTTTAATATATGATCACCTTGAGAACTGTCTCAGTGCCTCCAAATTATATCGAAGAATAGTTTTGAACAATATATTATAATAGTATACAGAAATATTAAAGAAAACGTTTGCAGACGTTTCTGAGAATTTGTTTTAAAATTTCGAATTAGATTTATAATTACCCACCAAAATTAATAGATACGTTTCAAAATTGCGGGATCTAAAGTTTAGAAAATATCCTGTGTGCAATTTAGATGCCAGTGTTTTTCGCAGACGGACATACAAAAGAATAGACATGCATACAGACGAAGTTAGAAACAATACTCTTTCGGTCTCAGGGTTTCCCAACACATTTATTTCCGTCAAAATCTTGAGATTGATTCGTCGAGTCATCGTAATCTCGTTTTTACAACATTACTTAACTTTCTCTATATTACGTATACAAAAAAGTGAAATTCATTATTATGTGTCAAGTTTGTAAAGGCTCGTTTCGTAGTTTGAATAATCACAATTTTTCTGAATTTTGGTGAATTATTTGTTCATTTTGCAAATCACAAATAATGGATTGAGTCTCCAAAATAATGTAGGTTTAGGGCTCCTTGTGGCTTCATTACTGCTCTGCACGAAGGCGAGGAATGGAGAGGGGAGCAGAGCAAAGACGTTTGCCTAGTGCAACTCATTGCTTGGTCCTTATGCAAGACCTTCCGAGCGAGCGCAACTCATCGCATAGTCTTAAAATATTCCAAAATCCCCCCCGCCAAATCTGCGAAAAAGAAGAATAACGTAAGTAGTAAATCAGATGAACGAAGAGTAACGTGATTTGTCGTATTAACTACATTTGTCACAGAAGTGAATTTCCATTTTTTGTTTCCATGGCTTATCTTATGGCCAACACTTATCCACAAGCTGTTACCAGCGAAAAAGAAAAGGTGTATAATTTTAAATCATTGAAATACTTCAAAGATAATAAAAAATTAATATGCAAATAATAATAATAATAATAATAATAATAATAATAATAATAATAACAATAAATTTGAAAACGGCTTGAGGAAACATTAGACGTTACGCGTTAATCTTCAAAAGAAAATAATATCATAAAAAAATGCTGGTAAGTGTGGCTGGTAAGAACTGGCCACTAAACGAAGGCATTTTGTTTCAATAAAAGTTATTTTTAATGACGAGGAATACTTTTGAGTGTAAATTTGGTATTTAGAAAAAAAGCGTTACTGTACACTACACATATTGGATGTTCTTCCTCTCATTTTAATGCGTACTCTCTCTTTCTCTCTCATTTTAATGCGTGCTCTCTCCGTCTCTCTCTCTCTCTCGCGCGCGCGCGCACACGCACGCACACACACACACACACACACACACACACACACACACACACACACGCACACTCACACACTCACATGAGCATAGAATGAATATTGTGGTGAGCACGAGCTCCGCATTGATCAGAGACCTCATGTCAACCTCTCAGGTTCTGTTTCTTAATTCCATTTACATAAATTTAAAATTAATTACAAAATACTCAGTTACGAATTCTAAACACATAACGCGATGATAACATTCTGTTAAGCATAGTGAATGAAGAGATCCGTCGTACACCATTGTTCTGCAACACAATCGCATACGCTTCAACGAACATTGTGACCGCAATTGCAGAGAGGTTAATGGACAATTATTGGTACACTATTGACCTACTATGAGTATATTCGAGGGAAGTGCAGAATATGACAGGGGAAACTGGGGACCGTGAAAATCGGTTGCGGCCCAATTTATCCGCCGCAAAATCCATACGGACCGAACCAATTTTCGAACTGCCGTGGCCGAAAGAGGAAGTGAATAGTGACAGCTACAGAATAGTCCAGAACCCAGTCAAAGAAATTCAGATTACACTTCGAACAAAATTAAACCTATCTAAACTTTCTAAAATTAATCGCATCCAAAACTTATATGACCCGATACAATCTTTGAGTACTCTCAATCACAACTGACAGGATTCCGTAGAAACGAATCCTTGGGAAGGGCGGGGGAGGGGACACGAAGGTCCATAACAAAACCAACTAAAAATGTGTTGATTATTTTAAATTAATTATTAGCATACGTTGTTTCTGAAAATTTGTCCTGGATTAGGTCTTGGCAGTTGAGTATGAGTGCGCTTATGGTACAAACTGGATCTGCACGTTTACGTAGCGTCAGGCGCCTTTTGATGAAGAAAGTGGTGTTGCAAGTAATGAACTGCACGCTATTAGTAGGGAAAATTATTACTCTACAGCAAGCTCGCAAATAAACCGTTCAGGAGAAAACACGCTCAAGATTGGTTTTGAGACATTGATTCATGGTATTTATGAATCCCCACAAATACCTACTTTCTGTGTCGAAATTCATTTCAACGTGTTCATTTTTTGCACTTCTTATTTTACTATTTATGGATTCGTCAATTATTATAACATTGGAAAACAACTTCAACACTTATCCAATTTCTTTTAAGCTGTTACCAGATGAGGCTTAAGCATTCTAACAGTTGCTGAGAATAAAACACAAACTAAACTCAGAGTGAAGATTGATAAATTTGTATTATTTATTTATTTATTTATTTCGGTTGAGAAGTTCAATATTTGAGGTCACTGAGGTCCATAAGTGAGGTCAAGTGGAACATGATAGCGATAATGACGATGGAGAAATAGTGGTTCTTGAATTAGAAAAAAGGAGAGAACTAAAGAAAATATGTGGAGAGCTAATTTTATTTCGTCTTCACAAATTTCACACAAATTGGTCAAGACTTCAACTCGAAGTCCCAGCACTGAAAGGCGTATGCACTACCCATTATGCTCACAGGTGCAGAAAGTGATATTGAGGACCTCCTCTTCAAAGGCAGGAGGAGCATCTCAGACCACATCCAAAGGAATCGAGATATCTCTCGAAGGAAGACGATTTTGCCAGTCATGATTCTAGTTGACATGACACGGAATAAAATACAAACTGCGTTCTGAATTTAATTTGTTTCAGCGATATTATTTCAACGTTATATTTATATTATTTTTTATATAAAGAACCCAGCTATTATTTAAGAATGCAATATAATTATTCGTGATGTCTGAAATGTTTTAGAAGTGCAAGTGACTGATTAAAGATTAAGATCAGAAAAAGGCAAACAGGTAGATTTTTAAAAAGACGGTAACTGGAACCTCGAGGGCAACGAGTACCCACGTGCTAAGACAGCGGTGCATGTGGCCTCCCACCCCGGCCCGGAGGCGCGTTTCCTTGATCACGTGGATCAGGGACCGGCGGCCGTGAGCGTACACGCGGGAGAGGTAAGCGGGATCGGAGGCCGTCCCTCAGCATCCACGGCCCTCCCTTCAGTCGCCGGCGCGGGAATCGCGGTCGCCGCCTCCCACCTCCCTCTGCCCGCCGCCGACGCCGCGCGCCTCCCACTCCCGTTCCCGCTCTGCGCCTGGCCGCGTCCGCGCCCGCGTCGACGTCGGCGTGGTCCGGGCAGTTCGCGTCCGAACGCACCCACGTGGAGTCAGCCGGAGCACAGCCCTGCTCGCGGCACGCGGCGGAGCACATGGCACGCAACGGAGACGCGGAGAAGGCGCGAGGTAGGACAGCGGCCGCGCGGCGTGGCAGCGGCAGCGACGACGATGACGTTGACCGACGAGCGACTGACGGCATCCGAACGAACCAGCGTCACCATTGGTACAGACCAAAGAATGCCAAACGAACAGTTTCGATTCAGAGGAGTGTGAACTATCAACGGACCCTGGGGTACACCGCAGCGGACTAAGCAGGTTTCATTAATGAAGTGGACGGACTAAACACGTATCATTAACGACGACGACTGACAGCACCCGAATACCATTGGCACGCCTTCATAGACCAACGAATGACAAACGAATTGTTTCGATTCAGAGAAGAGTGAACTATCAATGGACCCCTGAGGTACACCGCAGTGGCCTAAACATGTTTCATTAATGAATTCTTGTTTGTTAATAGAAACTAATCAAGTGATAAATTTGAACTTTAAAGCTAAAGAATGTTTTCATAAAATTCTTCATACGAACTACGTGTGTACCGAATTTGAGACCGGTCAGTTATTCGGATAGTGAGAGGCAGTTTTAAATTGATTCAGGTGCTTCAAAAACTGGTGCATTCCGCCCAAGTTTAAATGTTACTTCTTCGGTTCTAAATTCATGTTATTCACTTATAGACAGAAAAATTTCATTTGCAAAGAAATATTATAACTTCAAGTATGCGGTTTTCACAAATATTATTTTCACACACACACACACACACACACACACACACACACACACACACACACACACAAAAAAAGGAGTCGCGAAAGTGAATTATTAGAAGATACTGAACATGCACTGTGATGGCATCCACAAAATACACATTCACAAATATGCCTCAATTTTTTATTATATATGAACTATTGAATGCCGTTGTATTAACAAAAGATGAAACAACTAAAATCTTTAATTAAGTTTTCACCAATCTATCTGAATTATTGCATATTCTCTGATGTTTTCGTTTGATATTAGCCGGGTATGAAGCACCAAAATGTGCTGCAAATGATCAGGGCTCAAGCACAACTCTTAATGCTATTCGGAGTAGAAGAAAAGTCGTATTTGTTCCTTTAAAAATATTTGTACTTGGGCAGAACCACTCGAATATATATATATATATATATATATATATATATATATATATATATGTGTGTGTGTGTACACGAATAAACACTCATTGTCAACATTCACGTTTGTTATTTATGTACGATAAAAGTGACATACACAAAGTGATTTTTCAAAAGAAATCGCCGTAACTACATCAATTGATTTAAAAAAAGCATTAACACACCAATCAAGGCGTGTAAAAGTCATCCAAGTTATCAAAATCATTGTTTGAAGTAGTCCTAGACAAAACCATTGTAGTAAATTTGACACACTTTCAGAAACAACTAGATTTACTTCCTGATCGTACTCATCCGTAAGATTTCACATCCTAAGAGATCCCAAAAGAGATTCAGATAACTGCCGTGAAAACTGCCGGAACCGCAAGTTCCAAGTTGTTAATTTTCTCACTTACTTAACCACGATTCTTTATCTTATACGCATAAAGAGACAATTATTTAAAATTTATTACCCCACGTCACGATTCCTGTTTCGTAGAATTCCGATGCATTGGATTATTTTAAATTACCGAAGATTTTGCTGAGGTAAAACAAATGTAAGACTGATTCAACAAAAAGTTTACACCTGACATTAGTTTCTCTGCCATCTTCTGTGATATGTTTATTGAATACGAAACAATGTTTATCTGCAATATCTTCAATCAACCTAAAATCTTATTAAATTTGATGAAAGAAATAAAATTCTATTTTTTGAAATCCGTTGGTTTGTTGAGTTGGTGTTGCAAAGTGAGCAACAACAGTTAGCTAGGGGATATTCTGCGAAAAAGTAACTAGCAGTCTGTAAACGAGTTACGAAAAAACAATTCGGATGAGAATTCTGGGGAACTGTAAGAAATGTACCACTTCATAACATTACAGACGAATCTGCAAACATATCAAACTCATACGTAGGGATCTCAAACGACTAAAAACAGAAAATTTCATGTGAAAATATCAATTTCCTAACATTTTGGTTTCCTATATGATAATTAAGAATGGCGTAATTATGAGCGTTAATGGATAATATAGGATTCTACGAGTTGTTAGCAAGAGAGAAGAAAAGTATAGAAAGATAGAAAAGAAACTGTGACTAGCGAATACTTGGGGGGAACGTTAAGACTAAACGGCGAACAGAACGAAACACGAATGTGAAGTGAGTGATTTGATACTGAAAATGCTGCGTCGGATAGTAAATGAGCAGGTTGGCACACCAACAGCTGTAGACTATTGCAGAAAATGAATTATTGTAGACAAAGGAAGGATTCAAAAGGTATCACGTGTTAGCGAAGTATGAAGTGTAAATAAGCTACCAAGGAATGAATTTTGGTTAAACTTTATTAACGACGTTCGACCTAACTCTACTGGGTGTAGTAAATGATATATTTACTCACGATAGCGTCAAGAATGCGAACATGTCTGAGCGAGAGTGGAGTAACTGAGGAAAGTTGCTTAGTTAACATAATACCGGGGAACTGAAGTATGACGCGTGAACTAAATAGAGAAAGCAAACAACGAGACAACGAAGTCAAATTGCTTACACGAAAAAAAAATTCTCAGAAGCGGTTTTGAAACGTATTCCCGCACGACAAGACTCGTAAACTAATTTGTAAACGAAAATAAACAATTGCGCATGACTTAAAGGATACGCATGGGTGAGACATGTTTCCACATTGTAGCAATAAACAATGGTATTTGATGGCCAATTTATTTACAAAAAGTTAAGATTTAAGAATGGCGTGGTCGCTAATAAAATTACCATTGTTTCTTAATTTAAAAATGTTATTTGTCATCAAAATTTCTCCTACCTGGAAATGCACTGGAATTGGTAACTCAGCAAAATTATATTTTGATGATAGAATGAAGTTAATGATCAGATAACAGTGCAATGTCCTGTGTGTTTCCTTTTAACATAACTGAAACTCCGAATTTACGAATTTCTGTTTACATGTGTAGGCATTTATTTCTCTAAAGAAAACTCCATTAATGAATTATCGACAAAGAACATTCAGGAATTCAACTATGTGAGCATATCAAAAATGAGGGAATTAATTTTCGCAGATTTAACCCACGGAATTAATGTCACAGCATTCTTATGTTTCAGCTTTAAAAAAAAAAATTGTAGTACCAATTTACTTTCTTCGTTTTCTACATTTCATTCTGAATTAATAAGAACATCTACCAAGGTAGAATCTATACAGTGATGTTTCTAATTCGTTGGCACAGTGAGATTTTTAATTGTAATGAAATTTCACTGATTTATTACATTCCTTTCGAGCTTAGGAAATGTCTTAGTGATGTCCTGTGGGGCATTTAACATTTACCAAACTTTAGCGGTGATTTCAAGAGGTAAAATGGCAGATTTCGCGGTCATTCAACAAGCACTCGTGATATCACTTTCGATTACTTTCCAGCAGTCCCCATTCCAACGTGCATTGTCGCGGCGGCGGCGCGTGACAGCAACGCGTGATGCGGCGGGCGCACGGGCGCATTAGGCAGCGGCGGCGGCGGCGGCGGCGCGCGGTCGAGGTCACGGGTCGGTGGCCGCGGCCGATTCGCCGCCTCCCACCCACTCATCCATCCACCCGCCCATTCGCAGCGAGTGGAGTGTGGTGTGGAGGCCGCCGCCGCTGCCCGCCCGCGCGCCGCCGGCGCCGACCAGCACCCTCGCGCCACGATTGGGGCCTCGGCACCACGGAGCCCAACTCCTATACTTCGATTTTTCTTTCTTGGCGCGTGGGGGGGGGGTGTCATCAAAATGGAATATCTCTCGGTATTTCGCGCCGTTCTCGGTTGTGCCGCTAGGAGTTGCATGACCGCGAGCACTGCTCGATACAGTTGCGATCATGCGACTCCTAGCGGCACAACCGAGAACGACGCGAAATACCGTGAGATATTCCATATTGATGACACCCCTCGACGTGCGAAGAAAGAAAAAACCGAGTATAAGGTCCCTTTGCAATGCAATGAGTGAAGACAAAGTGGTAGAACAGCCAGAGGGTCTCTGTGAAATCTCGAGATCGGGCTTCATATCTCTATCATTCCACATGGAATTAAAGGGCTCACGGTCGATTTTCTTTTTTTGCTAGGTTATTCTCTTTTTCTATTTCTTTCATCCCGTGCTTATCAGGACAATCAGCATCACTACCTATGAGGGAAGCCTGATTACCGAACTTACACTCATCCTGTTCATCCCGTGTAGAACTAAAAAGTGTCAGGGGATTTTCTCATTTTCCCTGCCTCACATTTCGTCCGCATTTATTCTGTGAAAGGCAACCCAGTGTTTGCGTCGCTCTTCCTGTTGTGCATGGGATAACACGTGAAGTAGTGGAGCAGCTAGCGCACTGTCTACCTCTCAATACCGGACTTCAAACCTCGGTTATCACAAGCATAACTGAAGCTGGCTCGCTGGTAAGTTCGTTCACTCACTCCGTCTCGCATTATTCCGTCATCGTTCATACAATTATCAACATCATCACCACCAGTACCATAATCAGAATCTACATTGTCACTCATGAGGTGAAATGTAAAGTATGTAACGGTTCTAGGATCCCATCAAAGTTTGGAGCCTCATTCATCCTGTGTAGAAATGAAGTGCAGACATTGGTGGCCGAGGTGGCTAAGAGCGCGTACCGACGGTCCGAAGGGTCGCGGGTTCGAGTCCCTTCTTCAGCATGGTTGTTTGTCCCTTGACTCATATGTGTTGTGGATGACATCGCGTTCTGCTGACCCAGATCAGACGATCCCGCAAAATGTGTTGGTGTCTAGGGTCGAATATGTGTCTAGGATAGACAATTACTTTCGTCAATAAGCTTGTTCAACTGACAATGGGCAATAAGCAAAAATCTTAGTGAAATCGATCTTGTCTCTTCTATGATTCACTCAACACAGTCCTTCCAACAATAAACATTTTTATTCATAAATAATCTTCTAGGAGTCAACTTTATATAGCAATTTGTACACCCTGAAGAATCAATGGAACTCTACAGAATGCCAGCTCCTTCTCTTCTTCCAAATGCTGATGATAATACTGCACAAAAACCTCAGTCTGTAAATTATCCTTATTGTTGAAGAAATTGTAAAGAACTCCACGATTATTTGTTCTGTTGAATAGCAGAGTCCCAAGTTGTCTAGATGTTTCACATAGTTAAAAATGCAAAACAGTTATTCTCAAGGAATTAATTGTATTATTCTGCAGAACGCAATCTGTGTATCATTATTAATCAAATTGTACTACTTTAATGAAACACGCGTTTCAAACATTTATTCTGCACAATTCAAACGTGAGGTTCGAACTACGTCCTATGCATGTGGAATTTGTAGTGGACAAAATGCATTCGCGTCACGTGTTCAAGGATACTTCCGCTTCCGCTGCCTTTCATTCTACCATTCATTCCATCTTCATGCGCATTATTCAACTGGATACCTGTTTATTGTCGATGTGCATTGCACCAGTTACATCTATAGAAGTGGAGAGACTCACGGAGAGACCTGATGGATAGCAGTACGTGAGAGACCGACCGTATCCGCTGTGCGTCAAGTAAGCGGTTTATAATACACAAACATTTTCAATATATTTGAAATGCAGCCAATACATTGTGTGTAATTATCATAGCTCACTTTCAAAAAGTTTGACTATTGAGTTCCTTCGCGAAGCGAATTGAATTTTTGGACAACAGGAATTTTATATTATATGACTAATCGCATTGATTACTATAACTGATGACCTAGGTACCAATGGCGTACGTTTCTGCACGTGTTTGATTCAAACACTATTTAGTAAGCATGAAATTAGATGCAAAATTCTTGGCAAATGTATAGTATGCAGATGAGGTGGACCGTTGGCGTGTGTTCAGGAAATGAAGTCCGGACTGGTGCATATTTTTGTTCCCAGATATGTAACTATGTCGTAGGAAGTCATTTTCTAGGATCAGTATTTCTTTAAATTGCCCGTTGAAGCTCTATCAGGCTTCGCACATTTTACCAGGTAATTTTTTGGCCCCAGAAATGTACGCTGCAACCCGCGGATTGTTCCCCCTTCAGAACGCAAGGCCTTCTTCCCAGGGGCGAATCCAGCCGATTATTTTGGAGGGGGTCATCGTAGATTTTTGTTACATAATAAACGTATTTGTTATTATATTTTATATTATTTATGCACTGTAGATAAGATACTATATAATATTATTTTTAAGTAATTACATAATTTGAACATAAATTAATATTTAAATCAATTTTTCCAAGGAAAAGAAGGTAAACGAAAACTCGAGGCCAGACCTGCACAACGCGTGCTCCCGCGGGCATTCTGCACTTGCGAGCCGATCATCTGCCCGCGGCAGCGCCGAAAGTGCAAGTAGTGGGGAGTAGGAAGCTTTGCAGGGAGTGGAGAAGTCTGACGTAACACGTCACGGCGCAAAGATTGAATGCCTGGGCGTCTAATACAATGATCCATGCTTCAAAATTGTATGTTTCCATAAATCCATTTGTTTAAATGGATTATGTCTAGTATTTCAAGTTACCAGGATCATAATTCATTGTTTACGTTCTGTGCACTGCGTATATCGACCGTTGTATCCACCACTGTATGTATTTTCATTTTCAATTTTTTTAAAAGAAAATAACATGCTCATTGTGACTCTTAAACATTATTTTAAAGAAATAGCTTTAAAATATATGCTTATATATAAGAAAAATATTATTTAATTCTGTCTAACAAAAAATTGCAATTTAATAATTGATTGTTCAACAGGAATGTTATAATCTCCAAATCATAGAAAAATGAACAAAATCATGAGAGCAATCTCTCACATCAAGATTGACATTAAAAATAGAATATGTGGCAATTCCAAGAAGAGTAATGTTTAATAGCACATTTGTGACCATTTTTCCCCATTATGAAACTGAATAAAAGATATCAACGAGCAAACGTCTGTGACGATATGTTACGTCAATCATTAGATAATCATGGGTATTGTTAATTAGAATGCAAAGGGCTTTATATTTTTATACGATGTCGTAAACGACTCTACACTATTGTCAGAAAATCACGATTATTTTCAAGAAAAATATGTTTTTGCTTTGAGAGAACCGTCTTATTCAATTAAACATAGTTAATAAAAATAGTTTATTGCTGTCATCAAACAAAAACAATTCAGTATCAATATTTTGTGTTTGGCACAACACTAAATTTGTGATTATATCGTAGCAAAGCGAATTAAATTTTCAGCCCTACAAGCAATTATAATACTTGGTGTAAAAATCTACTATGTATAATTCGTTGTAGTTTCATATTTCGCCCTGTCATATACCGAGAACAAACATTTCAAATATAATACAAAAGGCAATATTACTTGAACTGTATATGACGGTCATGTTCTTGCCGATTGCTCTTTAAATTTACGCGCTATCTTTCGAATTGCGCATTCTGATTGGTGGTCCCCAATCCTAGATTGGGTCTCATCCCCACCCTTCATCGATTTTCTCATTTGCCCCCGAGTTGCCCGCGCGCAGCTCCTGACGTCAGTGCAAGTGCAAAATGCACTGCAGGTCTGCTCTAGGCCTTTGGGGTGGACCTTGGCCCACATCTACATCCGCCAGTGCCTCCTCCTACCACCAGGATTAACCCCTGAACGCAACCTCGAACAAGTCTCTGAGTTGAGGCCCAAGAATCTGCGCAGAGCTCATTCCGAGCTACACACTTCCACCTCTGTGTAATCATCCCGGGATCCAGACAGATTCCTTCTCAATTTCTTCTCCGGGGGAGCCAATGCCACGACGAGTTCGTACCCAACATGCAGTTTTCACAATGCCGGCAAAGCAATCGGATTTTAGAGCTAAGAGAGTGTCCCGCAGTGAGAGATACTTATCAGAGGAAAACCTTTCGCAAGCCGATGTGAAGGTCGTTGCCGGATGTAACGCACCAGGAGGGTGAAACACAAGTCTTTCACCGGGATACAACATACACTACACCAGGTTGTCAAGGTCGATGCCACGAGCGGGAGTCCGTGGCACGAGTGCCACGAGGAAATCGTCCCTTCACGCAGTTCATTTCCCCGCCACCAGAGACAACGCCCTCCCTATTGTAAAACGGCGGGGTTACTAATAGTTTCCTTTCCCGCTGCTAGTTGCAGAGAAGCTCGTGGCATGCTGCAGAGCCACGACGCGTGCCACTGCCACCAGCAGAAGACCTTGACACCACTGCATTCCACACTTAAGGGGAAAATATCTAAGTGGTTGACGCACCTGAAAACTCAAAATACTCGTGCTCACTCACAATGGGCAAGTATGACAGTCCTGAGAACCCCGCTCGTCACCTTTTTTGGCCCTAATAACGTGGGTACCGCCGAAAAACTGTAAAAGGGTGGATGTTTCGACTCCTCTACCAGAGCTTAATCAGAGCTTTAATGCGGTTTTTACGTAGTTACCTCTCAATCCTCTTTGGCCACGACGGAATATCACACGGCATTTCGCGTCTTTCTCGGTCTTGCCGCTAGATGACGCATGATCGCAAGCACTGCTTGATACGGCCGCGATCTTGCGATACCTAGCGGCACGATGAGAAGGACGCGAAATACCGTGACATATTCCATCATGAAGACGGGCCTTGAGGGGCAAAGTTATAAAAATCGCACTATAGTGTTTATAGTGAACCTATTGTTAATGGATGTCCTCCTGCGGGAACCTGGGTGAGCAGGGTTTCCCAATGAGGTGGGAATGGACCCACAGGGGGTCGTTGAAATTTGAAGAGGGTCAACGATGATCGAGGGGTCGATTGGGGGTCTATAGTCGAATATGAACCGGCACCTAATCAGCATTATCAGTACTACGAAAATCCCATTGATTAAAAAAATAATTAATGACCTTAACTGTTTTCTGATATAAAACAACAAAAAGCACAATAATAAAATACATATTCGCTTTGCTTCTCTTCCTTCGTATCGAACTTTTATCTCAGCACACCTCCCCCTTGGGCTGAGCGATGGTTTGATTCCCCCATCCCTATACAAACCATCCCCCTTAATCATGAAAGATAATAGCGAGTGCATAAAGTCGAAGGCTCGATTTTGTTTTCATTTTTGTGTTGTATACTGTATATACCACATACTATACATATACTACTACCAGCAAAAATGCTTGGCTCCTCGTGTATTATTAAATGTTAAAGGATTCATTTTGTATTTTGGAAGGGTTTGAATTTCCTCAGAAACTGGGGCGAAGTATATTTTGAACTCAATTGCGAGAACTGAAATTGTTCATAATATTTGATGAAAAAATCCATAACATTATTGTACCAAAATCAATGTATTTTCAGCTTAAGATGTAGTTTTTAATTGAAACTGGACCCATATTTTATCTATTGTGCAGGATTTCACTCGCTAAAATCACTAAAATGTTTCATTTTCATCACATTACACTAGGAACAGTCCTCCGTTGAAAGGTTTTTCGAACCAAGAGTATTGAAAGTTGGTAATTTTCAAAATTAATGTAACTAACTGCACAATTAATGTTAACCAACACTTTTAATATGTTCTGCTGCAGAACAAATTGAAAGTAATGAAACCGCCGTTAAATTGGGGCGCAAGTGAACAGTATTAAATTTTACAAAATTAGAAATCAATTCACAGCAGTGCGTAGTAAAGAAAATGAATTTGACATTTTGTTACACTGAAAGGTCGCAATCAACACCGTACACGTCAGCGAATTCCATTCATTCGATTTTATTGAATGACGTCAGTGAATAACTGCATGTATTTTGTGGTAACATATGAATTATCAGTTACGTGAATTGTGAGATATTTCATAATTTTCAAATTTTATTTTTAAGGATATGAAATACAGCATATACTAAATAGGTGTCTATTATGAGATACAGTAAACGACTTTGCAAAGGAAGCTGAGCAAAGAAAAATCAAATAAAAGAACAAATACAATACAAAAACAATAAATCAACTGATAGCTCTTTTGTCATTGTAACTCGTACTGTGTCTATTATGACCAGGATTCGGATTAATCTACAATTGAAAATACACAAATTGTTTCTTTAGAATATTTCTGAACGTATGTCATTTGCACATATCAGCAATCTATTAAAGTGGAATATTATTAAATCACGTGTGCAGTGTGTCACATTCCATATAAAAATAAATTACGTAAGGGCCTTCCTAACTTTTAGTACAAAAGTATTTACATTTTTAACTGGCATACTGCACAGTAAAAATTGAGAGATCTCCAACATTTTGATTTCTGTTCAGCGGATATAAACTCAAATTATGCAAAAAGATTAAACATCTGTCGTTACGCGTTGTTAAACACCTTGTATTAAGGAAAAGCAATTAATTTGTTATGATAATATTGTGATATACCAAATGCGGGAGGGCATTCAATATCAAATAATTTAATGCTTTAATGTTAGTTTAAATTAGAATTAGGCACCTTAGTAACATGTGTAAATAAATGACCAGGACGTGTCTAGTGAGAACACCAATGTTTTGACACGTCAGGATATTTGGTAAGCGGGCACCTTAGTAACAAAGATAAACAATTTCATGAGCCCGTGGTTATAGTGTAGCATCAATCGAAAATGCGCGTGTAAGAGTAGAAATTTTGCCCAAGAATGCACCTTGGTTATAAAAGTAAATAAATAATAAGAATTCGTTGCTAGGGAATATCAAACAAAATTTGTACAACAATGAACACGAGTTTTCCTGGATCGAAGAACGAAAAAATAGTTTGTTGGAGCTCAGATTTCATAGCATGAGGATCATTTCTGAATTTATGGGGTGCGTGCTCGAGTTTAGACTTTGTATATTTTTGTGATCGAAAGTAGAGACTTGTAAAAATTTCGGAGATTCAGTTCAGGACTTTAACTTTTTTTCCCCCGCGAGTGAAAGTGGAACTTATAAACATTTTGGTGAAACCGTGCACTGACTTGGATTATTTTCATACCGATAGGGAGGAACTTGTCAAGTTTAATTAGTTTTCACCAGTGACGATGGTGAAGCACCAGGCTAATGAACTTGTAAATATTTTGCCGAACAAGGCGAGGACTTTAATTATTTTACAAATGGATCGGGACGTGTAAATAACTGTAGAACTGTTTATTCGAACTTTGATTATTTTCACCAGTGCTGATGGTGATATGGCAGGCTAGTGCAAGCAGCTTCGGGCGCATGAATAACAGATTCAATTAGTTGTAAGCGGGTAGGCATCTGTATGGACGCATATGATTAGTGCATTATATGAATGGGAGTGACTTCGTGTCGTGTTGGAAGATTCAAGATAGAAGGCATCAAGACTAGAAGTGGTAACTGGTCGGTCGGAGGTGATGGTGTGGAGATACGCGGCGTCCGAGCGAAGCATCAACCGATACAACGAGAAGAGAGCTCGTGTCAATGTTCGTACGAATAATTATTTTATTTTTCATGGTCATGACCAAAGTCAATAATTTTTAAAGAGTGTTGTTTCGATTCAAATGAAATCTTTGATTATAACAAATTCAAATTGTTCTAGTGCTAAAGAAAGTACAAAAAACTTGGTTATTATTGTGCAATCTACCACGGCATTAAAATAACTGTCAGGTTTTGTCGCTTTCAATATGAAGCAAGCCGACAGGGGGCAGATTGTGATTGAACGATGAGGTAAGCCGAATTATGCCCCTTGCATATTCGAACCCATGACAGAAGCACAACGTGTTAATAGAGAGAGATTTGATTCGTTTCAATATGCTTATCAATCATAATACATTTTATCAGAATGTTACGTAGAAACTTATAAAACCGATATAGTAAAATTAAAAACTAATATTACTATTTAGAAAATTAATTTCAAAGGGATTCATACTATTACGTGATTATCTCGTATATTTAGTCCATGAATAGAAATAAAATCGATTGATTAGTGCTTCCGGATGCGTCAACGGCTAAGGGCGTTAGTTCCGTAAGTGTAGTGCAAGTTTCTTGTACGGGAGGTGGCGGTGATCTTCCCCCGCTGGATGATGGGATCCGGCGCCGATCTATCGCAGACTAGGCGGGTTTTCCCCTACCTCTTATCTCCCACCAGCAGATCACCGTCCCATTCGGGACAAGCTCAAAGTTCCCGAGCGGTCTCCTGACATGTGTGGTAGTGTAGTGCATTTAAGTGTGTGTATGTAAGTGTGTATATGTAAGGAGTGAGGATAGGACAAGGAAGAGGGAGGAAATATTGCGCGCGGCCCCTGGACGTTTGTTAAGGTCCTGCTCCGGCATTCGCCAGGTGTTGATTGGAGAAACCACGGAAAATTACCGATCAAAACGGCCGGCCGCTAGAATTCTCCTGCAGACAGCCTCTGAATTCGACCTAGCTCTCTGGCTAGTGTCGAAAATCCTGCCACCGTCGGGACACGAACCTAGGACCTCCCGGTCAGAGGCACTGCGGTGACTTCAGTTGATGCCGTGACCCACCTCTCTCGGTATAGATAAAATTTAATAGTTCGCTTCAAGGTATTGGCTCTTTTCATTTCTGAACAAAGTTTCACAGAAGGGTAGAAGGAATTAATTTTCAAAGTTGATTGAAAAGTTTACGAGTTGCTATTTAAGTGAATAATGTGAAATAAATATGATGTCTTCTCATTCTTGATCAGAGGTCAGAAACTATATTGTGTGTCAAGAACTCAAAAGGCTTCTCAGTTACCAAAACGCGTTGCTTTCTCGGTAGCGGATTTCTTCTTAATCCATGCTTCTAGTACTCGTATGCTAGGTCAGTCATCACTCCTTCCTGTCAAAAGGATTAAGGTTGCGTTCTGTTTTCGTATGTAGGTCAGGTGCCTAGTAATACTCCAAGTGTCATTATCAGCTGAGAATGCTATGACTTCGCTAACGTTAGGAAATAAAAAAGTGAAAGGACACGTTTATCGTTGGAGTGACGTAATATTTACTTTTTTTGGCGAGTGCTCTCCTGTGCTTTCGGTATTCCTACACATTACAACTCTCTGAACCACAGCGAAGACCAATGGAGACAAGCGGTTCGGTTCACTGACTGTGCCAAACATTTTCTTATTTTTTGCAAATGGTGTTGGATTGTATTACACTGTACTGTACTGAATGGAAGATAGAGCAATTTCTCTACGATTTATTCGTAATTACATATGTGCAGCATGACTCCCGAATCTACGTCAATTATATTTTATTAATAGAATATTGCCCTCCAAATTATAACGTTAGTTAGGTAACAGTTCGTGGTAAAAAAATTTAAAACTCATTAGATGCTCAACAAAAGATCCTATAAATGTAGATAGTAAATAATTTTCTTACTGGTATTTAATTCGCGGTGGTCTAGTTAGATCTAAAGATAGGTACTTGGGACTGTGAGGCACAATAGTCAGCACCTCACGACAGTAAGTAAAATATACTTTTTGCAAAAAACAGCAACATACACACAACAGGACATTCACTTAACATATATACTTTATTCCTTTATTGAGTATCAAGAGCAACTCGCTTAACCTGGCGCCTCAGGCAGCCGATACTTTCATGTGGATAATTTTTAATTGTGTTATGCAAGTTCATTTTAAAACGAAACTTTAAAAACAAACGCCTGGCACGTCTATCCTGAAAAGCAGTAGTTACATGAAAATATTTCGAAATAAATACTTTAAAAAATTTAGATTTTCATTGCATTAGTAGATATAACTGTCGACAATATAATGAAATCACGTCCTTAGAAGTTAAGTCGGAAAGACTACACGAAACACCAGCGTTTAAGCTCTCTGGGTGCTTTAGAATTCCGAAAATATTTTTTCTAGAATTCTTCCATAATATTCGGCAAAGATAGGGATTCAAATACAGCCAACCAATTCATATCGAAAAAAATCGGATGTCTATCGTACGTAGCTTTAAAATTCTCCCTAAAACAGTTCTAGATGCTTAACTCCCTCACCAACAAGTTTTTTCGATAATTCATTACAAAATTAGGTTTCATTATCGTGAATCGAATGATGGAAATCATAACGATTCATAAGAAAATCTCAGAAAGAGAATAGTATAAAGTAATTCACATCGTTTTGCCAATGTTATCGTAGATGAGTTGAAAATATTAAAACACGTGTTTTTCCAGAACTCTCCCTGTATACCCTAAAGGGAACAGGTTACTAATTGAGCCAATCGATTAGTCTTGGTAAGTGGAATCAAATGAGCTATTAATAACTTTCTTAGAAGCATCCAAAACGCGTTTTAACTGTTTTAAAAACCAGCAAGTTTCTAGGGAATTTTTTGAATCTTCTGGATGGATTCGCAAAAAAATTATTAGTTCCTCATCAGGAGACCCCATCAGGAGATGTGTCGAAAGGCGATTACTTTATGAGAACATAAATAATAAACAGAGAAGATTTGGGGAAAGGAACTGTAGCAATCGAAATTAGAAATTATGAGTCATTTTCATTGCAAACTCGGTAAAAATGTGTAAACTTATATTCCAAACGTGATTTTCAATAAACCCAAGAGAAAATATTTCTGAGAAGAGAAGCAACTACTTTCAGCTCATGACTTTAAATTTCAACTTTCGCTAAACAAGATTATCAGCAACAAAACAAAACTATGTACAACCTCAAGTTTTATCTCTGCAACCAACGCAAACGTTCGTCGCGATTATATTGAAAACACGCCAGGTGGCTCCTACCGCCTCCGGTGTGAACATGAGGTTACGTCGCGAGCACTGCACCACGAACCGGACGCCGCTTCCAGCTGGCCACATCCAACGCGATTTCTCCGCAACTTTCTTGCTCCTGCCGCCGTCCCCTCGTGTCGCCACCGTCGCCGTCGCCGTACTATTGCCCAGATTTGCGAAATAGCGGACAAAAAACTTTTTTTTCAATGAAATTAAATTTTCAATTATAAGTCAAAATTCTTCGACTTCTACTCAGAAATAAGAAATACGAACTGTTACAGTTAATCATAATGAGGAAAGTTCAGTGTAGGCAAGGAAGAGGAAAGGTGACCTGGTTAGACAAACGTATTAGACCTGATCCATTTGGCATAAAATAGCAACTAGTTTGGTGACCTTCAGTAATGGAGATGACCGACATGTCGGCAACCTTCAGTAATGGAGATGATACTTCAAGTGTACCTATCGGACACGGAGGATCTAGGTATGAGTCTCGAAGGTAGCGCATTTTCGTTGCTGGCTAAGGGTCTGATCGAAGCTGAGGATTCTACAGGTCGACCCCGTCTGATGTGTGTTTCGATGGTTTCATCCTATCATTCAGGTAGATGCCAAAGAGGACTTAAAACAACGGATCACGTGCCGCATGGGCGAATTTCATTTCTCATTATCTCGGTTAAAAGGATATATTAAGGTCCACAGTTGGTGGGTTTTGGAACATATTTTCTAGTCTTTTGCATGTTACAATAATTTCCATGTCGGACATATGTGTACTTTTATATTGGTCAAGAAACGTGAATGTAATGTTGCGCTGAAAGATTTAACTTAAAATAATTACTTGCTATAAATACGAAAGTATCAAAAATGTCGCAAGAAACAGAAAGTAATGATTAATGAGAGAAATGAATTTTTTAATAAACTATTACCAAAAAAAACGTGGAGCCAAAAATCGTATAAAATCACCGTGTCGGCGTCTTAAAACGTTCTCACGATTGCACGCTTAAATGTAAAGGAGGAGACAAAATAAGAAAGTTAAGTCTGAAACGTGTATTTTTACCATAAATCTTGTAATGTGGCCAGTTTAGAAAAATTGTTAATTTGACCGCTTGCAAGTCTTTCAAACAACCGTGCGTCGCTGATTTCAACACCATCACTCCACTACCACAGGTGCCACCTCCGCCCTCACCGCCGCCGCCGCTGCCCCCAAGTTGTGTAACCGGTGCACACGGATTGTGGGATGCTGTCTGGTCTTAGCATCGCGTGCTGGCACATCTGCGCTCCGTTCGATGCATCTTTGCTCACGTTTTTAGTCTTCCCCTTACGCCACTGGTCGCTGCCAAGGGACTTCGCGTTTTTGCTTTTCGACGAATCGTGTAATAGCTGAGCCTCGCTGGTAATTTCTTGTCGCATACCATCACCACTGACAATAATATTCCTTCGCTGGGTCTCTGTTAAGGCTACGAGTAAGTTTAATGGTATTGTTTATTGTTAAAATGATCCCATTACATTTGAAAACAATTCTTTCTCAAATTTCAATTAATTTTCACTTGCTCACTATATAAATTGAGATTTGGGAAATAACTGTCTAATGGGAGCATTTTAGTAATGAAAACTTTTTATTAGACAGATACAACAAACAAGTTTAATAGCATTTGACATCTCGAAGAGTTTGTTTAGAACAAAACATGTTTTAAACACTCATTTTGTTGAAAACAAAAAAAAAATTTAAATAGAAAGTCAGCTAGTTTCAGGGGTTTCATCACTACACATTTTCATATTCGTGGCGCGGTACTCACGATACTGGTTGTAATACGTTTACTACCAGTGCAGTTGTAACAATAATGGTAATTGTGGGAGTTCCCACACAGTGTACCTGATTACTATAATTTCCTTCGGCGGGATCGTTTCTGCTAACTTTGAGCAACACTTAGTAATGATATTAATCAAGAAAGCTATTTACTAATGACTAATTACTTAATTTACTAATGACAAATTCCCTGCTTTGTCCATCCACCCTTGTTCTTCTGTTCATCTACATATACCAACCTTCTTGAAATCCGAGATTCTGTTTCTTAGTATTTTTAGAACGATTAGGTACTTTATTTCGTATAATTTTAGAATTGTTATTTTTAATTTTCCTGACAAAAATCTTCAAGTAAAAGTCGCTGTGAAACACTTCGGAACACATGCAATATTCTCTTACTCTTCTTGCTCACTTGCAATAATGGTCAGTAATGACCTTAACAAACTGCTTTCCAGCTCATTAAGTTCCATTGTTCTCGCTGGTTTTTGTGGAGTGTCTGTGACTGCAATCGTTGCTGCAGATGTTGCTGGTGATGTTGCTGGATACTGGTGAACAAATACCCCGTGAGCAATATGGTATCTCCATCATCATTTCTGGTTCTTCACAAACGCATTAATTTCCTACCATACTCCTTTGCCTTCTCATCTATTCAGGCTCATGTTGCGTGCGTATTTAGGAACTCGGTACATTTTATAAATGCTTCTGTTACACGATGGTAAAGTAATTTAAGCGAAAAAATGAAATGAAACTTATAAAGAACGCTAAAATATATTTAAATTTATAATAATAAAAATTAGGTAGAACCCAAAATTTTTCATCGTTCAGGAATATTATTTCATCTCATTGTTTTTCCGCTCTTGGAATCAGGGCACAATGGGGCCCCGATACATTGGTCAACACAATATTTTCTCTTTAAACTAGTTGTGCTACAACAGCACTTACTTTCCCGTATTAGAGGAAACAGCTAAGTAGTACTGTAATATTGCACTTTATGCGCTACTAACATCTTCGCTTGGAACTCACTATTTCCATTGCACTGTTGTCAGAACTATGTGAATTCTACAACTTCACAAAAATAGAATGCAAAAGTTTTGTAACCCTGTATTGGAAAAAGAAGCCTGATACCCTGGAAATATAGAAATGCCTTCCATTGGGCCATGATTAGGGAAGAGTATTTTAAAACCATGCAACAAATTCTCTACTCACTACAAATGGCACAGCATTTGGTGCAAAACTAAATATTTGCCTGCAAATATCAACATAAATTAGACAATTATAACTCCTTTTCATACAGCTCCATTAGGTCACAACAATGACACTAATTCACAGATATTCGCGAGCGCAAAGTGAATTCCATTGTTGCAGACCCTGCATTGTCGCTATTCTGAGAGCTATTCATTCTTTTTACTTATTTCAAATATTTCAAAATAAACAATTTCTAAAATATTAATGTGTAAGTCTATAACAAAGTTCGAATGTAAGAAACGAAGAAAGAAATAATATACAAAATTGCACATTCTAATTTACGACGCATCCAGCTGTCCGAAGCGCAGTAAATTTACAGCGGCCTATTACGTTTGTCACAAAATTAAAGAAAAACTACTCGTATTTTGAAAAAATTAAGCATGACATATTTATTTTATTTATTTATTTGTCAAAAAACAGAAACAGAATGGCACAGACTTTCCAGTATTAGTTTTCTATTTTCCTGGGTCTTCGCTAGCTATTCGGAATTGCCACATACTCTTTCTTGCCAGCTTTAATCTATTACCTGCACAAGTACATTTTTTTGTCATTTTCTTAATTTTTCGGTTTCCTATTGGTAGAACAGAAACATTAATTTTAGAATATTAAAGAACACAAAAACCTAGCCGTAAATGGCAATTTTCTTTTAAAAATTATGTGCCGTTTAAGAGAAAATGGCGTTTTAGCACTACTAAAAATGCGAAATTTGAAGCTCATTTTCACAGAAAATTTTTGAGTTTTCAAAATACTTTCTTTGAAGTTATGTGAAGCACTTACACTCACAAATATAATCATCTTTACAAATTACGGATAATGTGCATATTAAAGATGTGAGAGATCTTTCAAAAAATTTACATTTATATAATTTTTGAAAAAAACAAAAAAAACTCAAAATAAACTTCACGCTATACTAATGAGTGAAATTAGCACTATCCGTTACAAAAGTTTCAAGAAAAAAATTGCAGCCATATACGAGAAAATGACGTTTGAGCATTTCTGAAAATGCCGAAATTTGAGCTACTTTTCACAGAAAACGGTAGTGTTTTCGAGAAACTTTACTTGACATTATTTAAAGCATATATACTCGTAAATATAATAATGTAAAAAAATCGCCGATAATGTAAATATTAATGATGTGAGAGACAAGTAAAAAAATTTACATTTTTGTAATTTTTGAAAAAACCAACTGATAGACCAAAATGGCTTGTATGTCATTGATAGAGTACATTTACCACTATCCCTACCAAAAGTTTAAAGAAAAAATTTGGAGCCGTTTTTGAGAAAATCTTGTTTTTGTAATTTTTTAAAATTGCACATTTGCACGCAATATTGCACGAAAACTACCAAAATTGTGAAAAACATTTACATGACCTTTATTAAAGAACTCAATATGCAGAACAAATTTTATTTGAAGAAAAAATCTCTATCTTCAATTTTGTAGTTGGAGAAAGACGCCGAAAAAAATTCAAACTTTCACAATTTTCGAAAATTCAGAGCTGTACGTGAAAATCGGACCTATGCCATGTTAAAAAGTGTATTTTCCTCTATTCATACAAGAAATTTAAAGAAAAAATTTGGAGCGGTTTTTGAGAAAATGATGAAAATGTCCGGGGGCTTCATATAAAGTACCCCCAAATTTTAAAGAATCTTTTTCAAAATCACAAAGCTTCGACTAGAATCAGATCGACTGGGGAATATCAATTTTGAAGAAAATCGACCGAACGGTTTAGGCGCTAGCGTTGACCACAGACGGACAGACGGACGGAATGCCGTCAATCGATTTTTAAGTATAAAGAAGCAACAAATCATGGATTTTGACCACACCACGAGATAGAGGATTTTTTTTCTTAATTTAGCAACTGGTTTTATCCACTTATTCGTTTTCACGGCCCGGCAATTAATTTTTTTCCGCCGAAAATTGGCCATTTTTTCGCGCAGCATTACATAACTTTCCCTATACTACGTATATCACTCCGTGTATACGTACGTATACGGGAAAGTAAAAAGGAACCCAGATCTCCAGTACAAAATCTCTCACAAATGATCACTTTTTTACGTAGTATATTTTTCTTGACATTCGTCTGTATTCTTGTTGAAGTAAATAGTGTATATCTCCGTGTGGATGGAACAAAGAACTATGATCTTAGTCAAGAAAACTAAATTATCATTTTCTTCTAAAATATTTTATTTGGAGACGAAATCCACCGTGCACGGCAAGTTAAACGGCAGCGCAAAAGGACAAATTACGAAAAGACACATTTTTTGAATGCAATCTTCAAGGCAAGGTTCGCTTTGGAAGTTCAAGAATAACGCATAATACATTGTTATGTAAGTTAGGAAAACCACTTGATTCTGCGTTGAAATTTAACTCGCTACAGGCTCTGAAAATTAAATATAGTTCCTTTATAAAATTCTATAAACGTTTTTCATAAAAATAATATTCCCTTAGTAAAAATTCCAAATTTGTTGACAAGCTAATATTGATATACACATTTGTTCATAGAACAATTTGGTAAATGTTCACCAAATACATAACAAAAGCTAACTTCCGTTAAATATTTTTTCCAGTTTTTTATGTTGTCAGTACACTAACCATTCCAAACTGTATAATTTATACTGTACAGTTTGAAATGGTTGGTATATTGACAATATACTACAAAATCGTACTACAAAATCCCACTACTACAAAGCAGTTGATTGTAGTCTTCCAAATTTGTGTTTGAATTATAAAATTTCATTCAATTTCATGTTTAGAAATTGATTTATTGTTGTACCTCTTCGGTAGTATGTATTGAAAAGAAAAATCCTTCAAATCAGTTTAATGTTCTTGAAGTCACTGAATGACATTTTGAGCACATTCACGAGCAAGTTCTGCAGGTTTTAGAAAGGAATGGGTGTTATAACAGTTCATTCTGGAAGCCAAAATATACATTTTTTACTTTTGGGGGTAGCCCAGGAGCAACAGGCGGACGATTCATACAGAAATACCTAACATTCATATTCGAACACTCAGATTTAGCAAAAAAAAAAAAAAACGTTTTATCTCGTAGTAAACTATTTTCGAATAATGTCTGACGAATGTAAAATCAACCTCTTCTGGTCAGATGAGACACTCCGGGTCTGGAGGAAGCCAAATACAGGCGATTGTTTCATGAATACAATTCCCACCTTGAAGTATGTGGTGGATCAGTTATGTTGTGGGGATGTATCTCTTCTAAAGGGGTTGGTACGATCCAATTCGCTGATGGAATTATTGATACGAACGTTTATCTCGGCATTTGAACAACAATGTAAAACAAAGTGCTGAGGAAATGGGCTCGCCACATTTTACCTTTTTCTGCAGAACAATGTAAGCACAAGGCCCGGCTCAATAAGACATGGTTAATATGGAACGTGCCAAAATTACTCCAAACACTACCTCAAAGCCCGGACTTAAATTCCATAGAGCATCAGTTTTAAAGAGACTGGTTTATAAAACTGGCGTGAAAAAACAAAGAACCGAAACGTCTTGTGGAAGCAGAATGGAAGAAATTAAAATCACAACTTGCAAGAACCTTGTTCTTTCCATGAAAAGGCGATGTCTAGCTCTGATAAAAAACAAGGGATATGCAACAAAATACTGAAACCGTAGTTCACTTCCTTTTATTAGTTTTTATTTTGTGTTATTACATCTAGTGTACGAAAACCGAAGTTGCACAAAACTGAACATTCCACTCTTTTTATTTTTTTTAAATTAATGAACTAATGGGTTCTAATACAGAACCTATGTTTTTCAGTTGGTAATGAGATTGTGTTTGATGTTATAACGACTGTTTTTGAAAAAACTTTACTTTGACCTAAATAATTAGATAGTATCTTGTAAAAGCAATGTGTACGCACAAGAATGTTGGGTACTGTATCCCAGTGTGATTGATGAGGTGGCAATGAGAGTAGGAATACGGTAAAAAGTGTGCACGTGGAAGGCTGGAAGCAGGGGAAGTAAAGCGCCTTGGACTACAACGACTCGGAAGCACGTGTAGCGCGAATTGGGGCTGTGGGGAAATGCGATTCTGCCCACAAGGTTGGCCTCTTTTTAGTGTCATGAAGAGCGACTTTCGCCGGCGATGAAAACATAAGGCACGTGGAAGGCTGACGACCCCAACCTTCGCTTACTCACAACGCTGTTCTCCTTGGCCTTGCGTTCTGCCCTCAGCATCTCGGGTTACTCGCCTTCGGCAAGACATGCGAAATGTGATCAATGCCACTCTGCCGAGATTATTTACCGTATTAATTCCCTTTGACATATACCGGCTTAGTGTCTCTGGGCAATAATTGATGTCACTGCAGTGCCTCCGTCTGGGGTGTCCTACAGTTTGAGTCCCGACGGTAGTAGGATTTTCGACCCAGCTAGGTCGAATTCAGTCGTCGTGTGGAGGAGAATTCTAGCGGCCGGCTGCGCTAATCGGTAGTTTTCGTGGTTACTCCGAATAACACCAGGCGAATGCCGGAGCAGTATCGTAACAAACGGGCCACGGGTCGCGCGTGATCTTTCCTTCCCATTCCTTGTCCCATCCTGACCCCTCACTGACACACTTATATGCACTAAATTAACACACATGCTGGGGTGAGCTTTGCGCTTGTCCCGGCTGGGGTGCTGCCCGCTGATTGAAAAACTGACGGGGGAAACCCCGGAATCCGACGGATCTCGCCATTCAGCGGGAAAGTATCTCCGCCACCGCGCTATAAAAATACACTACACTTACAGGACTAACGATCTTAGCAGTTGATGCGCCAGGAAACACCAATCAATCAACCCTTTGATTTATGAAGTATCAGAAGTTGTAAAAGTTTAAACTTGAAACTTAAATGCTCACAAAAGCTTATCGAACAACTATCCCGATATAATGTACATTGATTGTGCGATTATTCGAATTGGAATAAGAGAAAATTTGGATTATTTAATTTTTCGTCGTTATTAGTTACAAATCAAATGCATCTTACTAATCCATCTCAAGTAATCCATATAGTAATCGCACTTTTATGAAATATGCTTCATTATTATCTACTTCCTTATTGTACTTCCCATTCACAGAGGCGAAAATACTTCGTTCTATGAAATGCACAAAATCACTTGTATTGGGTCCAGTGCAATGTCATCATCTAATACCATGTGTTACCGCAAACCATTAAATACTGTAAAAAATTAGCAGGGGTGTGACACCTCTCTAGTTTCCCTTACATGAAAATTGGTGAAAATTGTCCAGTAGCAAATGTGATAAAATCCCAGAAGTATCTAAGTAGCCAGAATAATGATGACAGACTGATGACACATCAGTCTGTCATCAGTATCAGTTTGTTTATGCAAAATTACGTTATGAATGACGTTCTAATTTTAATGAGTAAATAATAACAAATAATCCTCGAATTAATCCAAAAATATAGTTTTTTCCAAAAATATATTCGCAGAGAATGAAAATGAGAGGGTCCAGTATTGGTAAATATAATTGACGTTTTATAGTATTCAATCAATTTCGAAATCTAAAATGTTACAGTAAGTGTTCTCAATATTCAGTTGTAAATAAATGATAACTTATCGTTACATAAAATTAAATTACAACCAATTTCAGAATATACACAAAAAAGTTTTGTCAATAATCTTTTATTTGTTGCATTGTTCCATTATTTTCTTGTGCCTAAAGGTCCCTTTCCTTCGTAGGACCCAACTTCCTGCTGTTAACAAGTAACATGTGACTGTGATTACTCCTTGACGAGTGATTCTTTTGCAGCGAGTGTAGAAATCTGTACTCCCTCCTCGCTGGCGCATGGCAATCCTTTTTCGAGACCTGCACCTCCTCCCTCACCTCTCACCCTGTGCCTGCTACGCTTGCGCCCAGCGAGTGAGACGACCGCGTCCACCCAAGATTAATGGACTCTAACCCCCTCACAGGAACACAAAAATGCCTTTAAGGCTAAAGGGAAATTGTATTATGCCATCCAAGTTTTTTAAATAAAAATATCGTGGAATTTGATCATTTTTGTATGTTCTGAAGTTCAATATAAAAATGGGAGGGAAGTATGAGACAGTAGTCTCTTCTTAATTTTTTTAGAAAGTAATATTTGAGAATTAATCCAATTTCGTATTGCCAAGAAAAATACTAACAAATATATAATTACAGTCTAATCCCACAGCTCAAAAAATAAAAGGATATTTTGGATTAAAAATATTAATGGTCATAACTTAGAGGGAACCAGTGTCTCGTAAAGACATGAACGAGAGAAGAAAAACTATTAAAATAGCTACAAATGAAAAAAATAACATTTTTCAAAAAATTTCCTTAATCAGTTAATTACCTTTGTGTAAAAAATATCAAGAAAAATGAATATTTTATACCCGATGTTTAACTGTATTATTCAAAACTCCAAATCTCAGTACACTCTACACAAAACACTCAAGCGAAATAGAAATTATCGTTGCAAGGAAGTACATCCGTCTTCAACTATTGACGAAATTTTCAGCCACGCCATGCAAAAACTATTGTTAATGTTACAATCTCGTCGCATCATGCTTGTTTCGTTTTACTTTTACATTAGTATCTTCCACATCACCCTCGTTAACTTATACATCTCTGATACCTCACACTAGAAATTGAAGGCACAATCGCGGAACTTGTGGGTATAATAGTACAAGCATTGCAAGGGGCAACTGCGTTACACATGACTCGTTTTACATGGAAGTACCATTTTGCCATTTTGCCACTTCAGGTGTTGTAATGCAGATCTGTCACCTTTTGGTAAATTGTAAGAGTGAATACTTTCAAGTGCAGGATCTTATCAAAGTTTTTTTCCTTTCTTTAAGTTGAGACATTACATGTTGATCCTTGTTGCAATATTTTACGCTTTTATGGTGACACACAATTATCAACAACTCTTCTTCAGGTGGACGAGGAACAAACTAATGACGAAAACTAATGAAAACCAATTGCGCCTTAGCCCGATCAAGGTGTTGAGTAACTTTTGAAAGCAAATTTATTCGTTATTTTCAGTAAATTAAGGCGAGATTTATAATTATGTAAAGAATAAGAAAGCTTAAGAACTTCCAGTAGAAAAGGCAAATAAATTTAATGGAAAATAAACGGATCAGGATTCTAGCCCGATCTGGACGGTCGACGTGGCTGCAGCTTGTGCCGACTTAACGCCTCGATCATAAGGGTCGCGGGTTCAAGTCCCGCCGTGGGCATGGCTGTTTGTCCCTTATCTTTCACGTGCGTGTGTTGTCACGGAAGGCCTTATGAGTCTGACAACAGAACGAGAAGCCCGCTAGTGCGTCTAGTGTAGATGGTTAATATGTGTCCTCTTGAGGGACATAGTGGGTATCCGGCGTGGATAGCAGAAGTCGGCATTCCCTGAAAGCTGGTAAGAGCGCCTCCCCCCCCCCCGAAAAAAAGGATCAGGGTTCTCCAGTTCATACTGCAGAGTTATTTATATCGGACAGATATGCAGAAAAGGTACCTCATTCACTTGCACGATACATTCAATATTAACTAATTTTAGACATAGAAAGCACAGAAATGGACCTAATGAATTCTCAAGGAATGTTCTTAAAAGAACAATTTCATTATTCGAATAATTAGTTTGCGTTTGATTCCCTATATATTTTTATTTGTTTTACAGTAATATTATTTTAAATTGCTAGGCTGTAATATTAGTTTTGTCAAATATTAAAATTAATTTCAAAAATGATTTTTACAAAATTCAGTTAAAAATAAAATTCTACTTAACCCGCGTTTTAAAATAGTTTTGTTTCTCGTACCTAATGATATGATCACGAACTGTGAATGTTTTGCTTATTTCTCCTTTCAATTCAGTCAGTGCTTCTTTGAATGAAATTTCCGACCTTGATTCCACCTCCGTTTGATGGGCAATTTAGTACCAAATTCGTGTATTCCTCCTCCTTTTCTTCTCCTCATTCGCGATGACGAGTAAATTTTTAATCTTCGTCGGAGTGGTAAGGTCAACATGTAAAAGAAATTTCGTTTAATCACCATGACTTAGAATTTTGTGGTGTTCTGTCTGCTAGTAAAAAGACGCAAAATACTATTGTTATTTGATGCACTCTTCAAATTTGATTAAAACCGATTGATTATGATGATTATTATAGTCCTATGATTTCATTTTCATTATTTTATTTACGTCTCTTGTATCTTTAGCTCTTAAATAATATTCTCTACGAAGAGATTTGCAGAGCAGCAGGAGCAACAACCTTCACTTGCTCTTCACCTTAACCTTGGAGCAATATTTACAACACTTGCTAAATGCAGCATACGTTTATTGCTAACCTTGTCTGCTTTCAATAAATTAAAAAGTAATATTGAATAACAAAAATGTGTAGTATAATAACATAATCAATCATTCCTCTCCTCAAAAAATTTGTTTATGAACTGAACTGGACTAAACAAATTCATTTCCCAGTAAATGTTTTACACAGTGTCGGATTTACCTACAAGCAAAACAAGCAGTTGCTTGGGGGCCCCCGCCCCTGAGGGGGCCCCGCGCTTCGGAAACATACGCCTAACATATTTTGTAAAATAATATTTAATATAATAAATAGAAAATAAGTAAATTTTATATAAAAATATGTTTTCATTTGTATTTGTACTTATAACGTACTTGTATTCAGATATTTTTTTATTTTCGTAAAGACGGACGAGGGGGCAACACAATTTTGTACTTGGGGGCCTACCTACTTGGGGTAATACCGAAATCCGGCCCTGTTTTTACAAACCGGAGCTCAGATTGCTTAATGAACAATCCGTCTATAGCACTATCGTAAATTTTACTTTTTAATTTCGGAATATTTCTTTCATTTTTGCTCTCTCCTTTATTTGCCTTTCATTTGCGTATTGTGACATTAGTTATGAGTAGGCTACATGACTGGAAGCAATTCATATGAATAATTTCAAAAACTCGGCGTATGAGAATTTTGTTCTGCGGTAGTGCAGTACGACTGTTCGTGAAGTTGTCTTGATAATTCAGATTAAGCCGAGTTGCAGAAGGGCCACAAATGAAAGAAAAAAACTACGTATTAATATTATATTATTACTAGTGAGTTTCGACATGATCACACCTCCAAAGCAGCGTCTTAAAAATAAACTTTTGTTTAAAATAAGGGGCCCCTGTGGATCTGCTACGGGCTCTTGCTTTCTCAAGCGCCTCTTCCAGGATCATACACTGTCATCAATATCAATAAGATTCTCTAGGTATGAATTGTGTGTTGGTTAATATTGATCCTTTTCCTCTTTGACATTGATGATAATGGCAAACAATGATTAATTTTAATGAGAATTTTCATTTGTTAATGATTACATCTACTAAAAACATTTATGAAATCCACATTAGAATGTACGGATGAAATTGACATTATATGTTGTCAATTTCTATAAATATAGCGGCAATTTTAGTTGTTGAGATACTTGCTGTTTTTCGCAACAGATGTGTGCAGAATTTTTGAGACATTGATGCCATGTACTTTGCGGTTGTGGTGTGCGGAGGGCGAATGTAGTGTGATAACCTATAGAGAATCATAACTAGGGGATGGATTTTAATGAAATATCATCTTTCTTCTTTTCACTTTAGAACAATGCTATTTAGTATAGATATTAATTTTATGCTATGACAAAAGGAAATATCCCATTTTTATTTGTCATTTGTTTGTATTTTTCGTCGATTTTGACTGAAAAGTCATTTTTTACCTTTTTTCATCATTTTTATTGCATTTTTCGCTGATTTCATCGATTTTAATATTTTAATGGTACTTGCTTCAAACGACATTTACGAGATTCAACAAATGCTCACAACAGAATTCCTGAGTAGCCTTTTCGATTTCTTCCCTCATGGTTTGTAATATCCGCCCTTGTGAGTACTATGTAATCCAAGGTTCCAGTGACGCCTATCGTCGCCGTTGTCACTTCAGCCGATTTCGCGATAAAGGCAGAAAGTTTTTGTAAAGAACCACCCACGCCAAAAGTTTGCTGGCTGAGTTTACTTGAACAAAAGGAAGAAGCTTCTATTTCATCAGTAACATATCCAGCAGCTTGAGTTGTTCATCCTAAGTGGTTTTGATAAAATTTTTTGTCAGTTTTCTTTGTATTTAGGGCATTTTTATGACATTTTAAGAGCATTTTTTGGATCATTTTTGGCAATGTTTTAGGGCACCAAAATCCGCCCCCTAATCATAACCAAAGTCCTCTTCCAATTAGGAGAACTAACTCTCCCTTGCTCCCTATCTTCATCTTTCAGAATCACATACTTGCTTCCCTAAGGGGTCCCTTCATTTCTTTCCAAAGATATTTCCTTTCCACTTACTTCCGTTCCAAATAGCTGTGTATGGGAACTACTCGAAAAAAAGGCGAATTAAGTTGAGACTATGTACAAAGCATACACAGGCTATTCTGCTTGGAATGACATTAACCGTCGTGTAGGAACACCTACATACTTCGGTAAAGCGGATCACGCGCACAAAATTAAGTCAAGAACACAGAAACCGGTCGTTGGGAAATTTTCATTCACAAGCTGAACGATTAGAGACTGGAACGGTTTGCCTGTGACAATCTTTGAACCCTTTCCTCAAAGCTTGATCAAAATTAAAAATAAATTAATTTTCTAGCTATTTATATTTTAGGTCAATGTATTCATGTTTAGTTTCTGCTGTTAAATTAGTATTTCCTATTAAGTTGTTTTATTATTAGTAGTAACAGTTTTATTATTATTATTATTATTATTATTATTATTATTTTATTACTATTTACGTAGTGCAGTGAAGTGGAGTAATGCTTGCGCGGAGAAATTCTGTACTATTTATTATTAATTATTGTTTTTTAATTATCTACTCACTTATAATTTATTGTTGTTCAATGTAAGCTTAAATGCAAGTAAAGTTAACATATTCTGACATCAAGTTACCATACTTAATTCCAGAATTAATAATAAGTCTAATCTAATCCAATGTGAAGTTTAAGTCCTCCTTTTTGAACACCATTGTTATTAATCAATTTTCGGATATCGTTGGATACCTGAACTCTATTCGCCCAGTGCAAAGGGCAAAGGCGTTCACTTGGCGTCCTCAAGGGGGCGCGAATTTCACATCAGGGGGACCTTAATTTATTATGTGTATCAGCTACTGCGAGTGGTAAGAAAATTCGAGAAATGTGGTGTGCAGTTAACTGTAATAATTTGAAAAGTATTCATTTTATGAGTGGCGGGACTCTCAAACCGCAACACTAGGGAAAGGCAAAGTATGTATTTTGTACCACAGATTTCTGTATTATTGGATACTGATATACCTTCTAGTTATAGAATTGTTGATAAATAACAAAATCGCTGATAAATAACTTCCTTTCTAATGATGAGCACAGAGATGATTTGCGATTCTTTCATTGTGTATTAAATTCTACAAGTCATCACGAAGAGATGGCATTTACGAGATGTGAATGCTAGATCAGATGGAATACGTTGTGTCATAGCCCACCATACAAGAGTGATTTCGTGAAAACACTCGTGGGTAACGCGCGGATTTCAGCTCCACGACCTTGAACGGTCCTGCAAACCGTTGCGCCACCAACGCCGGTAAAAGTCACGCAGAAAACAAAATAACCTATATGTACATTTACTTATGAGTGCTTTCATTATTTTTTCCAATCGTTCTTTCTCCTACTTCATTAAAAATAATTTATTTAGGTGAGTTCCCATTTCTGCCGCCCCATTCCGTAGCTGCGACAATATTTCCCTCCCAATATACAGCCACAGAAGTTGGACGTTAGTTTATACTTGTTTCCCGGAGATGGCGGAGTTACTCGCCAACCTTTGTGTCGTCTTGTGGAATTTCACCCTCTACGTACCTTCTTCAGCTGGGCATCGCCGTGTAACAATGTGTGTACGTATGGGTATACTGTGAAACTGTGTGTGCATACAGTGAAACTGTATGTATAAGGGAAGAGGACACAAGAAGAGGAAAAGAGATCGCGCGCGCTCCGAGACCCTTTGTTAAGGAGCTACTCCGGCATTCGTCCAGCGGTGATAGGAGCAACAAAGGAAAACTACCTATCAGAACAGCCGTCCGCTAGAATTCTCCTCTAGATACCTCCTAGCTACGAAGCCAGTAAGCAAAATCCGTCACCGACGGGGCTCGAACCCCACCTAAATTTATTGTCCCCGGATGACCGTAGTATATTTCCAACACCACCGACACGTTTTATTTTTGGCACCCCATTCTGGAGGCCGCGTTGCGCAAAAACGTTCGCGTGGGCGTCCCGGCGCGGCGCGACGCGGCGCGGTGCGGCGCGGGCGAGCGAGCGATGGCTCGTGTGTGGGTGGGCGGACGGGCGGGCGGGCGTCGGTCAGCGCGTGACAAAAGGCGGGCGCGCGCGAGGGCGCAGGTGGCGGTGACGCGCGCATTGTGGCGCGCGCGCGCTCGAGGGCCCTCCTCGCGTCCACCCGCGCAGCGCCGACGCCGCCGACGCCGCCCCTGACAGCGACGCCCACGCGCCCACCGAGCGCCGCGCTGCCGCTGTGGCGGCGACGCCCTCGCGGGTAACTGAGCGGAGGTCTAGGAACATGTTTCTTTCATAGGGGGAGCGGAAATCTTGTGGTAATCCGTAATGGGTGATAAGCGATAATCATTCACAATAACGGTTATAATATTTATTATAACATGCCCAAAGTTAACTTTTGGGACAAAAATTCACATCTTCAGTAGGTCTATAACATAGAGAAGGAAAAAAATGATATTTACATAAAGGGAGCAAATAGACATAAAGCAAAATTATGAAATAAAATTGACTAATGAAATGAATACCTAATACCTAAAAAAATCATTTCCCGAAAGTTAACTTTGGGCATGTTATAATCAATATTATAACCGTTATTGTTGTGGATGATTATCCCTTACCTCCCATCATATTTCTTCATTTACGGGTATCTGATATTAAGGTTCTAAACCAGGGTTTTCCAACGGGATTGGAATCAACCTCCTGGGGGTCGATTAAATTTTGAAGGGGTCGATGACGATCAAGAGGTTGAAAGGGGGGGATTTTGTCGAAAATGAAGAGGCTATTGATAGTTATATTCAAGATCTCAATGATTACAAAAGTGTTAATGAAGTTTATAATTGTTTTGTGATGTAAAGTAACACACCAAATAATAATTTTAAAATGTGCAAATTCGCTCTTCTTTTGTATCCGTCGTTCAGCCTTAGGATCAGAAGCTGGTCCTAAGGATCAGATACCGGTCCCCACAAGTAAGGAGGATAATGATACACAATCGCTCTTAATAAGAACTCCCGCGAACGGATATTGGTAAAGAAGAAAACAAATCAAATGTACACCCATCTGATATTGAGGCCCTAACCAGGGTTTCCCAACGGGGTCGGTGTCGATCCCCTCGGAGTCGATGAAATTTTAAAAGGGGTCAATGATGATTAAGGGGTCGATTGGGGGTGTCGTTTGTTCCAAAATGAAGCTGCGATTGATGCGTATCATCAAGATTCTAATGATTATAAAAACATTAATGAAATTTGATAATTGTTCTCTGATAACACAACATATAATAATAAATTACTAATTCGCTCCTCTCCTTTCGTATCCATCGTCCTTAAAATGAGAAGCCTAGCAGGAGCATACGGTGCACGCCACAGGTCCCCAGAAGTAATGAGGATAACGATACTCAATCGCTTTTATTAAGGACTCCCCCGAACGAATATCGGCAAAGAATAAAACAATTCTCGCTCCACACTTATTTTCTTTACCGCACCAGCCATACTTTTATACCAATTAGATTGAAAATTCTGATTTCATGATTATTGTTAGGGCCCCCTTTTCGACTTTCTGCACCGGAGCATTCGGGAACCTAGCTACACAACTGTTTTGAATATTTATAAAACTCAACAAAATAATATCTATTTACCACGATATTCTATCGCAGAAGAAAATTCTCCTTGCAATAAACACTGGAGAAATGTTACGTCTAGTTAAAAATAACCCAACATCTTGTATCATTTGCACAACAATGAACTTAAGAAACTCAATTACTCGGAAGGGAAGCTTATTCGATTATTGAATATCCAGATATTTACCAAAAGATTGGTGTACGTTATTTTGACTGTAACTGTTATCGTGAAGACATTTATTCGTTCGATTCTCTGTGTTTTGATCATGCATTCTATATAGAGAATAATGTAAAGGGGTCGATAAGGCAAACTACTCTCTTAAAAGGAGTCGGTAAAAGAAAACCTTTCAGAATCCCTGCTCTAAGCACCCTTAAACGGAACGAATGGTCCCAGGTTCGGATCTGGATGGGATAGATTATTTCAACTCCGCGAAATCCATTTTCTAAAATCCCCTAATCTAGACGACTAAAATAGGCTCTTGAAAGTTGAAAACAGGCTCTACATTTTTTAGATAAATTGATACGACAATAACTACTTTTACATTCATTTAATTTTGCTTGAAACTTGCTATTAAAATCATATTATTATGATTTGGTATTGCGTACAATATTATAAGGAATACAAATAGACGTGTGAAGGGTAGAACAGTGTGTGTTTTATATTCGGAATCATTTTAAATGCATAAAATTATATTTCTACATAAATACTTGCGACTATCTCGTCCATGTATTAATTAAATTAATTAACTGAATTATTGATCATACAAATTGAGGATTTTGTCTTATTTTCTGCCCAAGAACACTTTGAAGTTACTTCTTCACAGTTCCAATAACATGTAAAAGGTATTTTCAGGCACAGGGTGAATAGTCATTTTGGTTGTAATATGCATTATTAAGAACTAGAAATTATCGAAATTCATGACTCGGCGATACCAAAGAAATAAATTTAAAGTGCCTACGCCAAAGGAGTCAAATATGCAAGTGCTAAAATTCCGACGTCTACACAATCTTCCAATCCAACTACATTTTTCAATGTTGACCATTTCTTTCAGGATCGATATTTCAGTTCGTCTTGATTAAGTTTTAAAAAATACTACATTATTTATAAGACGTTCTCTATACATACGACTATAAAACATTGAGGGAAGACGGCTATTTTGTACGATTTAGGAGACCAAATCCACACAAACTCCGTAAGAGAAGTGTGCTCCTGCTGAAGGGAATAAATTACCTTCCAGGGAGCATTCACATTGAAAACAAAAATAGTAATTATGACATAAGGATTATAAGATTATGATGTAGGATAACATTAGGTGCTTATTAAACTCACAGCAAACGTTACGTTGTAACACGCGTTAACCATGCATAACCCGAAAACAATGCTTCCTATTCTCTTAAAATCAGATGTTCATGTGTCTCAAGAGACAGATATGTTTCTCATTCTCTTATCTACAAAACAGAACCTTTTAAAACGTTCTTCTAAACCAGTGTTGCCAAGGTCGATGCCACGAGCTGGAGCTCTTGGCACGTGTGCCACGACGAAATTCCCCCTCCACGCAGTTCATCACCCCGCCACCAGAGACATCGCCATCCCTATTGTAAAACGGCGGGGTTACTAATAGTTTCCTCTCCCGGTGATAGTGGCGCAGAGAAGCTCGTGGAATGGCACGGTGCTATGGAGCGTGACACTGCCGCCAGTAGAAGACCTTGACATCATTGTTCTACACCTTTGGAGGATGACCCTATTCTTAGTACGGATTGTCAGAAATGGTCAGTGCTCGGTTCCAGTATGGATCTATTTTAATATTTAAACGTGTGATTTAATAATTTCGCAATATTGACAAGAGCTCAGGTGGTTAACATAATTTTTCCCCATATTTATGGCGCTGGTATACCCGAAGCCTGCGCTCCTCCCACATTCGCTGCGCCACAGCACCGCAGCGCTCGCAAACCCTCGCCACCAATGGAAATCGGCGTAGCACGAATGCTGAGCAGAAATAAATAAATACATTTTTGTAAATCGGCGTAGGAGTCGAGTCGCAGATTTGAAAGATTGAGCTTTCTATTCTTTAAACCAATAATTAATGTTGTTCTTTGGTACCGAGTAGAAAAATCCGAATTGTTTTCAATCCAAGCTAAGACGGGACAGGGCAACGGATGTTGCCAGTGCAGCGTCTCTGACCGGGAGGTCTTAGGGTTCGAGCCCCGCGGATTTTCAACACTATCTTAATAGCTCGGTCGAATTGAAACCCTATTTGGAGGAGAAATCTAGGGATCAGCTGCTCTGACCAGTAGTTGTTCGTGGTTTCTCCGATCAATACTAGGCGAATGCTGGAGCAGAATCGTAACAAAAGGACTGCGGACTGCGCGCGATTATCCCTTCGGACCCTCACACCAACAGTCAGTCAGTCACACACACACACACACACACACACACACACGCACACACACATACTCACGCACACACACGGACAGCCCCTATACTATTTCTCATGTCGAAAGACTAGTCGGGAACTTAGAGCTTGTCCGGCTGGGGCTGGGCCCCGCTGGTGGAGACATCTGGAGGGGAAACATCCCGTAAGCCGAGTGTAGGTCGGCACCAGATATTCTAGTAGGGGAGGAACTCTCCTCTAACCCGGAACAAGTACTACACTTAAGGGCCTAATCACATTTGCAGTTGAGAAGCTTGGAAACAAATCAATATAGCGACTCAAGGTTTTGAAGTTTTGATAATTTATTTGCCGAAATGTTATTGGTTATATTAAATAACATTATTTACGATTACTTATTAATTCACATCTATTACGCTGACAGTCACTCACACACGAAAATAACTACCATGCCCTGTGAGCAAACCTGCGCTAGCGATGGGACACTTCGTTGAACACGAAACGAGGTCTTGAAAGAATGAGTTTCTTTGAAATCGATGGTTGTGTGAGATTTTGGACGTTGAAGGTGGTGGAAATGTATGCGGGATTCGAGTCGATGTCAGTAAGTTTGAGCTCTTTTACTCAGAAATCGATCTTGAACGTGCGATCCTGCGAACGTGCGTTTTTATACATCGATTTACAAGCTTTTTGGATTTTATTTACTGCCATATGTTAAGAAAATGTACGTGATTTGTGTGTGTCAGATGAATAAAACCTGTATTTGCTCGCAGTATTCAGAAGTACAGAAAGCTGGTATCAGCATTCGCTCCAGCGATGAAGGGAAATTGGATGAAAAATTCTATCGAAATGAAGCCATGGACATAGATGTACTTTACAATATTTATTTCGTTCATACGACTTTTTTATGTAAAGGATAATACAAAGCCTGATGTTAGACTACCGAATATAATAACAAGGACAAATATTTTGTTATTACTTTATTGTATTTTCATACTCTCTAGTATCACATTTAATTACGTAAACTTAGTCGTAAGTCGGAAAATACTTTATTTATAAAATCGTGTTTTAATAATATGAATTTACAAAAAAGAGGTTATTTAATCTATTGCTAGTGGTGCTACAGAATGGCACAGACTTTCCCGTATTAGTTTTCTCTTTCCTTGGTCTTCGCTAGATATTCGGAATTGCCACAAACTCTTTCTATCAACCAGTTCAATATTTGACATCGGGTACACGCGATAAATGGAGAATTCATCAAGTATTATGAATAATCCAAAATATTTCTTACATTTCGGGAGAATTCGTTCTCATGAAAGAAATATTTAACGATACATGTTTGGTGATTGACAATGCTCGTAACAAGGGTATGAAAAATAGTAAATTGACAAAATAAAATTAGTTTTCATTCTTTTAAATGCAAGTTTGAGATTATTAAATTGGATAATGATCGTTTCGAGATCAATGCAAACTAGTGGTGCTACAGAATGGCACAGACTTTCCCGTATTAGTTTTCTCTTTCCTTGGTCTTCGCTAGATATTCGGAATTGCCACAAACTCTTTCTTGCCAGCTGTCATCTATCACCGCCAGAAGTACATTTTTTTGACATTTTCTTAACTTTTCGGGTTCTTATTTGTAGAACGGAAATATTAATTTTAGAATATTAAAGAACACAAAAACCTAGTCCTAAATGGCAATTTTCTTTTAAAAATTATGTGCCTTTTAAAGAAAATTGCGTTTTAGTGTTACTAAAAATGCAAAAATTGAAGCTCATTTTCACAGAAAAGTTTTGTGTTTTCAAAATATTTTATTTCAAGTTATTTGAAGCACTTACACTCACAAATATAATAATATTTACAAATTGCTGGTAATGTGCATATTAAAGATGTAAGAGATCTTTCAAAAACATTACAATTATGTAATTTTTGAAAAAACAAAAAAATAACTCAAAATAAACTTTACGCTATACTAAAGAGTTGAATTCGCACTATCCGTTACAAAAGATTGAAGAAAAAATTTGCCGCCGTATATGAGAAAATGGTGTTTGAGCGTTTCTGAGAATGTGAAATTTTGAGCTACTTTTCACAGAAAACGGTTGTGTTTTCGAGAAACTTTACTTGACATTATTTAAAGCACATGTACTCGTTAATATAATAATGTGAAAAAATCGCCGCTAATGTAAATATTATCGACGTGAGAAACATGTGAAAAAATTTACATTTTTGTAATTTTTGAAAAAACCAACCGATATACCAAAATGGCTTTTATGTCATTCATAGAGTACATTTACCACTATCCCTACCAAAAGTTTAAAGAAAAAATTTGGAGCCATTTTTGAGAAAATCTGTTTTTTGTAATTTTTTAAAATTGCACATATTGCACGCAATATTGCACGAAAACTACAAAAATTTTGAAAAACATTTACATGACCTGTATGAAAGAACTCAATATGCAGAACAAATTTTATTTGAAGAAAAAATCTCTATCTTCAATTTTGTAGTTGGAGAAAGACGCCGAAAAAAATTCAAACTTTCACAATTTTCGAAAATTCACAGCTGTACGTGAAAATCGGACCTAAGCCATGTTAATAAGTGTATTTTACTCTATTCATACAAGAAATGTAAAGAAAAAATTTGGAGGCGTTTTTGAGAAAATTTTGAAAATTCCCGGCGGGCTTCATATAAAGTACCTCCAAATTTTAAAGAATCTTTTTCAAAATCTCAAAGCTTCGACTAGAATCAGATCGACTGGGGAATATCCATTTTGGAAGAAATCGTACGTATGGTTTAGGCGCTAGCAGTGTTCACAGACAGACAGACAGACAGACAGACATCGGACGTTTTCCTTTCAATTGGTTTTTCGGTATCAAGGACCTAGAAACCAGGGATTCTGGCTACACCACGTGTTAGGGGATTTTTTTTCTTAATTTAGCAACTGGTTTTATCCACTTCTTCGTTTTCATGGCCCGTCAATTAATTTTTTTTTCCGACGAAAATTGGACATTTTTTCACGCAGCATTACATTCCCTATACTACGTATATCACTCCGTGTATACGTACTGCAACTACCCTCGCGTCTTCGGTTGGGCGCCTCAGACGGGTAGCCGGCCCGCTCAGTCGACAGATTACCTGAAACGGCGGAGATGGAGGAAGCCGGTGGCCTAGGTTGAATGAGAAGTCAAACATGTGAATTTAGAACAAGTTGAATTTATTCATTAACAAAAGAAAACGCTAATGGTCTGGTGATGATAACTCTGGCGAGCATGCCCCCAAAATCGAAATAAAACAAAAAAATGAAATGTCATGCACATAAGAGAACAAAAAATTACAAAGTAATTACAATCAGATGAAACTCTTCTTCGCGCGCGAATTCCCGCTTGACGGCCATGCGCGGCCGGGAACTCCTCTTCGTCGCCCGGTCGAGAGGAAGTCAACACTGATTGTCTGATGTACTGTTCACACCTCTCGATCGCGTGTACGACATAAGACACTCAAACAGAAAATACCTCTGTTAGGCGGCCTGTGCCACCCACTGAAGTTGAACGACCTCAGGTCAGCTGGCAGTTCGGCTGGCGAGGTTCGTGGCGGGCGAGGGGCGCCGCTCGAAAAATGTAGGTCAGATCAGGTACTTGCGAGGGTAGCGGCCAAGGCGGCCGGAACACAAAAGCGCCGTCTGCTCGCTGCGGTGAATGGGTCAGCACAGTTCATTCACTGACACGGTCGGTTCATTCCCGGTCGATCTCACAATACTTTGATACTAATGAGCCCGTGAATTATCGCACAAATTCACAAAGGAAAAGAGAGTCTCGAGTTCGCACATAAATCGGACGTAATATAATACGAATTGCTGTCAAATGTTCATAATACTGTTCTGCGGCCTGCGTTCGTCACAGAAGTCTTGTACCCAAACTCTACAAGAAACTTAATAATTTTTTTTAAGTCCATCGAACCGAACGCCACAACAGAATATAACAGGTTCCCCCCTGCGGCCGCCACTTGCGTCCGATTCTGAACACGGCTCCCAAGCTTCTCTTTTGTGTCTCGTCGCTCCAAGTTTTAGGAAACCTCGTTCCCCCCACCAAAATTATCCCTGTGACTCTGGAATATTCTAGAACAAACCCGAATTCTGGCTGCTATTGGCGAAAGGGTACTGCGCATTAGATATTTTCTGCCCAATCAGAGGATGTTTTCGAGGCCGAGAAAAGAGTGAGAGAGGGGCTGGTTATCGCTCCCTCTCGCTTTAATTTTGCGTCGAAAAGGGGCAGTTATTAACGACCGGGGGGGGTGTGAGGGGCTAGGAATCTCTAGGGAGGTTGACGGAAGAGTTCCAGGCGTCGTGGAAAAATACTGAAGGGGTCGTGTGCGGAGCGGCCACCCAGAGTTGGGGCACACGTGTCCTTGACGAATTAGGGAGCGAAGGGTGCCGACACCGTGGCGCCTCGCCTGGCCCTCGGGTCGCCTCCGTGGCGCCTCGCATCTCTCGCGTCGCCGCCTGCGTGGAGTTATTTTGCGGCAGAATAAACTTGAATTTATTCGGTATCACTACATTGGCCTCCCTTCCCGCAGTAGAGATATGCATCGTGTTTTAAAATTCGTAAGGCGTGGTGAGAAGTTTTGAAACCTGAGATGCTTATCTCGTCAAAAAAATTTAAAAAAGTGGTACCGAATTCTAACGACTAATTTCTGTGATAACAATTACATAAAAGGTCTTATTCAAATAGTTACCCTTAAATTAAACTCACTAACCCTAATAATGATGGAGTAATAAAATAAACTAATAAACTACAAGAAAATCTGAATTCCCTAATCTACGGTTACAAATATTATTTCTTAAACAGTGAAGGCACGGCTATCACGAACTACTCGGTAAGCTGTACAGTTCTGGCGAGTTTATTTTAGAGATTAATAAAGTTTGGAATTAAGTTTTCATTCTCTCATTTGATTGGTAGAAAGGCATTCTAATAGTCGCCTTAAATGACAAAGATGTTCCTGAAAATTTCGAGATGAAATCACAAGGTCGTCAATATAAGGCGTAACGAAGCGTTTGAGTTCGTCACCTAATTTTTCATCTAAGCATCGAATGAAGGCTGCGCCACTGTTCTTTAGGCCGAAAGGCATCCGCTTCCAGACATAAGTGAGGCCGTTGTAAAGGAATCCTGTAAATTTTCTGTCGTCTGGGTGAATAGCAATTTGCCAGTACGAACTAGAAAAATCCAAAGCTGAGAAGATTTTTGTTTGGTTAAACTTCCAAAGAATATCATCAATATTCTGCGGCGCTTCATTTTCTGGAACGGTCACTTCATTAATTCTGCGAGCGTCTAAACAAATTCTGACCCCTCCGTCTTTCTTTTTTACAACGACAATCGGATTTAGATAGGCGGTCACTGATCTCTCGATGATGCCCTCGTCAATCATTTTTCTGACGGTCTCATCAACTTCCCCCCTTAAAGCTTGTGGAATAGGATAGTTTTTCATCTTAAACGGCGAGTCATCGGTAACCCTAATTCGAAAACAAAAGTCTTTAATGGGATGAACGGGGCGACCGAAGACATGTAAATAATCAAGTAGCACTGTCTGCAACTGGGAGCGTTCATCATAGTTCAAAAAATCACATTTTTGCACATTTTGGCAAATAATCCCCTTCGTCGTTTCCCCCCCTTCCCAAGTTGCACTAGAAATGCTAAGATCAATCCTATCTTCCCCGTCATCTTGAATAATAATTTCTTTACCGGCACCGAAACTCATAACATTTCTGGAAAAATCTATTATTCCACCGTTTTCTCTTAAAAAATCAACCCCCAAAATAACATCATGATTAAGATCTTCAATTACTAGACAGGGCACATCAAACAACATATCTCCTATATTAATTGAAATCAGGACCTGCATTGAAATTGGCTTGCTTCGTTTTCTCCCAACCCCTATGACATAGCATCTGACGGTAGGTAATGTCGGTACTGGAATCCGCTCGCTTATAAGTCGCGCATAAAATTTCTTTGACACAGCACTAATTTCACTACCAGTATCAATAAGAGCTTGGACACATAAATTTCCCATAAAGGATTCAATAATAGGGCATTTTCTGGCACGTTCTTTGATAGTCACATCCTCGTCTTCGTTAAAATCAAAAAAGGCATAATTCACTGATATGATCGCATGAAATGGTATCTCTAAAGAAACTCGTCCGTCACCCAGATACCGAGACAGCTGGGACGTTTCTAATTTGTTGAAGCCGGCCGGGATGAATTTTGCCGTCCATCTCTCTCATCGCGATGTCCACGGTTCTCACGGGATTCGGGCGGCGCTCGCCGATCATCTGCCTCGTTCCCTCCGGCCCTATTATCTCTATGCCACTGCGGCCTGCCTTGGTAGTTTCCGTCGGGCCTGCGATTTCTGTCGCGGTTCTCATTGTGATAGTTGTCCCGCGTTCTATCAAATTGTGCCAACAGTTCTTGGAAACGTTCTAAATCTCTACACTCCACGCTGTTGACAATATTCTGTACATACGTTGGGAAATGAGCTGTCAGTAACCAGATGATTTTTCGGTCGTTTGCCTGCGGGTCACACAGCTTGATGGCGGAGATTTTCTCCATGGCGTAGTCTAAATAGGACTGCCCGTGGCGGTTTTCCCATCGCGATTCTAAAATCTTCCGCTCGAACTCATATCTCCGTTGTTCGCCCCAGTATCGATTCAGAAACTTCTCCCGAAACTCTTCATAATTTTGAGGGAAAGGGTTTAAAGCGGAAATCCAATAAGATGCATTGCCTTTCAACAATTCTTGCATAAATTTAGCCTTCAAGTGTGAAGGTACCGCCTTCGTGAGATTCATGTAATTTTCCGCCCGGTCAAGGAAAACTTTGGGATTTTCATCGGGTTTTCCGGAAAAATACAGGTTCTGCGGTGGAGCCCACGAGAAGCGAAGGCCTGAGCCACCAGAATTCGGATTTGGGTAATTCTCGCGTTCCTTTTCAATTTCCTCCTTTACCAATTCTAGGACAGTACGATCAATTTCCCTTTTTAATTTAGCTTCTCTCTCCCTGATGTTTTCCTCACTAATATTGCCTACTTGCGCGAACTTTTCGTGGATATGCGACACTTCTGAATGGAGTTTCTGTCCGATTTTATTAAATTTTTCGCCCATTTCCTGCTTAACTTCAATGATCTTTTCAGTAACCGACTCACAGCACGCTTCTACTTTGTCGTCGCATGCCTGTAATTTGGTCTGAATTTCGGTTTTAAAAATTTTGAAATTTTCGGTAGTTTCCGCTTGTGCCCTTCCCAACTCCTGACTGAGTTTTTCTACATTCCCCTCTATTTCCCCGCATCTGCCTTCGACCTGATTCTTTAAAATCCCTATTTCATGGTTAAGTTTTTGCTCGAGACTTTCTAATTTATTTGCTTGGGCTTCCAAATGACTTTCGATTCGGTTAAATCTGTCCTCACACTTGCTCTCATGTGCTGTGAACCGTTCATCTAACATTTCCTGTAATTTGGCAGCGTTATTTGAGATTTTCTCCTCTAATTTTGCGGCATTATTTGAGATTTTCTCCTCTAATTTCGCGGCATTATCTGCAATTTTCTCCTCTAATTTTGCGACATTGCTATCTGACTGGTCTTTAATTTCTTTCAATTTAGCGGCGTTGTCTGAAAATTTCTCCTCAAATTTGGCAACAGTGTTATCTGAAATTTCTCTCATAACGCGCAAGATCTCACTTAAGGTGGGACCTTGCGTCGACGGCTCCTCAAAACTGTCTTCACCCGTCACGTCAATACCTGATTCGTCCTGCATTTTTACGATGTTACGCGGTTTCACTTGTTTTAGTACGCGCACACGGTATTTACACAACACAACACAACACAAGACAATGACACTTACAAGGAAAACACAGTACAAAATGACATCCTCAACAGACCATAAGTTATTAACTTCTCTACACCGTGCTTCCATCCATCATCTTAATAATTTAAACAATTTAATAATTTAGGCAGAGAAATCTCAGGGCGCTTATCTGGGATATTAAAAAATGAAAATTACGATTATTTCGCGTTAATCGAGCCCCACGGTGGGAAAGCCAATTGCAACTACCCTCGCGTCTTCGGTTGGGCGCCTCAGACGGGTAGCCGGCCCGCTCAGTCGACAGATTACCTGAAACGGCGGAGATGGAGGAAGCCGGTGGCCTAGGTTGAATGAGAAGTCAAACATGTGAATTTAGAACAAGTTGAATTTATTCATTAACAAAAGAAAACGCTAATGGTCTGGTGATGATAACTCTGGCGAGCATGCCCCCAAAATCGAAATAAAACAAAAAAATGAAATGTCATGCACATAAGAGAACAAAAAATTACAAAGTAATTACAATCAGATGAAACTCTTCTTCGCGCGCGAATTCCCGCTTGACGGCCATGCGCGGCCGGGAACTCCTCTTCGTCGCCCGGTCGAGAGGAAGTCAACACTGATTGTCTGATGTACTGTTCACACCTCTCGATCGCGTGTACGACATAAGACACTCAAACAGAAAATACCTCTGTTAGGCGGCCTGTGCCACCCACTGAAGTTGAACGACCTCAGGTCAGCTGGCAGTTCGGCTGGCGAGGTTCGTGGCGGGCGAGGGGCGCCGCTCGAAAAATGTAGGTCAGATCAGGTACTTGCGAGGGTAGCGGCCAAGGCGGCCGGAACACAAAAGCGCCGTCTGCTCGCTGCGGTGAATGGGTCAGCACAGTTCATTCACTGACACGGTCGGTTCATTCCCGGTCGATCTCACAATACTTTGATACTAATGAGCCCGTGAATTATCGCACAAATTCACAAAGGAAAAGAGAGTCTCGAGTTCGCACATAAATCGGACGTAATATAATACGAATTGCTGTCAAATGTTCATAATACTGTTCTGCGGCCTGCGTTCGTCACAGAAGTCTTGTACCCAAACTCTACAAGAAACTTAATAATTTTTTTTAAGTCCATCGAACCGAACGCCACAACAGAATATAACAGGTTCCCCCCTGCGGCCGCCACTTGCGTCCGATTCTGAACACGGCTCCCAAGCTTCTCTTTTGTGTCTCGTCGCTCCAAGTTTTAGGAAACCTCGTTCCCCCCACCAAAATTATCCCTGTGACTCTGGAATATTCTAGAACAAACCCGAATTCTGGCTGCTATTGGCGAAAGGGTACTGCGCATTAGATATTTTCTGCCCAATCAGAGGATGTTTTCGAGGCCGAGAAAAGAGTGAGAGAGGGGCTGGTTATCGCTCCCTCTCGCTTTAATTTTGCGTCGAAAAGGGGCAGTTATTAACGACCGGGGGGGGTGTGAGGGGCTAGGAATCTCTAGGGAGGTTGACGGAAGAGTTCCAGGCGTCGTGGAAAAATACTGAAGGGGTCGTGTGCGGAGCGGCCACCCAGAGTTGGGGCACACGTGTCCTTGACGAATTAGGGAGCGAAGGGTGCCGACACCGTGGCGCCTCGCCTGGCCCTCGGGTCGCCTCCGTGGCGCCTCGCATCTCTCGCGTCGCCGCCTGCGTGGAGTTATTTTGCGGCAGAATAAACTTGAATTTATTCGGTATCACTACAGTACGTATACGGGAAAGTAAAAATTATCATTCAATATGTGTATGATCAAAACCATCGTAACTGTGTTGTTTTGTACCCTTGTTTATCCGGGTACAAAGCTTTTATTGTAAGCTTCCAGAATAAGCTTTACTATTATCCTAGAGCTGCAATTTATTGGTAAAGTTCCCAGGGGTAGTGGAAAAATATGCGGAAGATCTGAGCACATTGATAAAAGTTATTTAAGCCTTTATTTACAAAAGACAAGTAGGAATGCAAAACGATGGAGGAAAATGAGCCGCACGAATGCCTTAGCGATGTCGTACATAGCAATCTCTCTCAGAACTGCAAGCCAGCAGAATGAGGTGGGTGCCTCACAAGGCCATTATCTTGGTAAGTAACAAGTTTCAACATGCGGGGCATTTGTTGTAGTTTGTGGAGAATAGATGTTTATTCATCTGGCGGTCATCTGTTGATCGAACTGAAGGAATTAGTGTCACTACTGAATGGCACAGACTTTCTCGTACTATTCAATATCCTAAGCTCTTCGACGTCTTAAAGACTATTGTCGCAGTGTCTACCGCTTCTCTTGGAGGTGGTGAAGAGCACTTTGGCACACCCTGAACGTTGCATAAATCTACATCAGTTCTGCACCTTTACTTATTTACGCATGCAATTACTTGCCCCACCTTGGTACTTGCACCATCGTTCCAGTACAAGGTGGAACGGATGGAATTAATGCATGGAAGGTTTAACGCATGGAATGTCCCCATGCGTTAAACACAACTGAAAATTTCATATTGTATGTGGTTTTCAAACCCACAACCTTAGTATCTATTGTAAATATATACTTCCATTGTGGGCAGCGCCATATGGATCGCTCAACTATAAAGACGAGTGATTATTATTATGTATATTTTCACACATTTAGTTCATGTACATGCAATGTCGAAATACAGAATTCCTTCTGCTTTGAGTTAAACACAATGACTCATCATTCAGTCCACATAATGCTTTTTAATGACTGAATCAAGTTATAAAAGTATCCGTGTACATAGCCCATCTGCCCCGATCCCGTATCTCACAAGGCCGAATCACTTGATCGAACTAATTGTAAACGTGGTTATTACTTTGAAATATAATAATGTGATAAAACCAAAACTATAACTACATCTACACTTTCTATAAACATCCCGCCTTTAATGTGCTTTACATGTATTTGAACATTCATTCTGAAATCATTCTTTTCCGTACAAACAGTGCAAAGAAAATTATTTTATCATTAAAATGTAGCAACAACGCGCTCAGGAATCAATGTTTCACAAACTTACTCTCGTAAATAACTCTAGAGAAAATGTGTAACATAATATTCACCGCATATATCAGTTAACTCAATGGTTTAGTTTAATTTCATATAATATTTACACTGTGAACATTGTGTTTTTATCAAAAATAAGTATTTGTTCCACATTTTCATTTTCGGTCCCGTAATAGTAGATTGGAAATTCGACTTCAATATTAATAGGCAACAATTCGCATTGTAGAAGAATAAAAGATGCAAAAAACACACAATTTTCATTGGAGCCGTTTTTGAGAAAATATCGTTTTCAGCGCTTCTGAAATTGCTCAATTTCGAGCTCATTTTGTAATTTTCAAAAACTGAGAGTTAACAGAATAATTCAGTCTTATACCATAATTATAAGTGTATTTCACTAAACTATTATAAGAAATTTAAAGGAAAAAATTAGAGCAATTTTTTAGAAAATTTTGAAAATGTCGCAGGAGCTTCTTGTAAAGTTCCTCCAAAATTCAAAGAAATCTTTTCAGAATCGCAGGGCTTCGAGTCGGGCCAGAACAATCGGGGAATATTAATTTTGGATAATATTCTACGAATTTTACGGAGAGAGGAACGAACGGACGGACGTTTAAAAAAAACTTTTTCGGTATCAGGAGACCCTAAAACATGCATTTCCGTTGAAATCTCGAAATGGATTTTCCACAGCATTACTTAACTTTCTCTGTACAAGAGATATTCCTCCGTATATAAGTTCCAACACGAGAAAGTGTACTTATTCGACCGAGCTTAAAAAACGAGAAATAGAAATCGTGGAATGTTTGGGTCTATGAATACGGAGGTCGGTCCCAACTGGAAGGTTGGTAGAAATGGAAGGAACGATGTTGCGGTTGGAGCGAATGTACTTTTCTCAAACAATTGAAAGAATGTGTAAGAATTAAAGACAGTTGAGGTAGTAAAATCCAGGGGAGAATCGGGCTTTTATGTTTGATCACATACTCCAACTCTTGAAACATTCGCGCAATTCATAACTTTGAGTTTTTCACACACCTCTGAGGACTTCGTTGACCTAAAATCTAATATTCTTTGCTGACCTAAGGCTAGCCTTTGATGTACACTCGTCCGCTCGGAAAAATGTATTTTCGTACTACCACGGTTAGCGCCACATATTCTCGTTCCCTACTACGCGCCGCGCCTCTAAGTCCTTGTGTACCTTTGTTTTCTGGCGTCAGACCCGTATTAAAGTTGGCATTTCGTTTTGATCAACAAAGGTTCCTGAATGTAACCTTTGCTGATGTCTGACCTTACGCGGGTTTCTCCTAGAAGACACTCGTGAAGTGCTAGAAGTACGAGTAATTGGCGTTTGAAGCCTACACAGATTTCTTCTGTGGTAGAGTCTCAAAGAGAGAAACTTTCTGAGTCACAGCCTGATATGTTTTTGAAAGCTGCATGTTGTTTCTTGTACGCCTGGGAACTGAACCCGGGATAGAAAGAGTCCATAGAAAGTGAGAACGCTAGCGATGAGTCGGTCGGAGAGCGGCGGACCTATACTTTTATGTAGCTGTTTCATTAGGAAACGGAATTTATTGTAGTAAAAATCCAAAATATATACATATAAGAATTTATTTTTTATATACGCAACAAAAAAACAAAATATGTAAAATAAAAATGCCTTAAAAATTGCATAGTTTTCGAGTTATGACGGTGACAGATTATCTACATAGTTTGGGGAAATTCAAGAAGCCGACTGCTCAGGTCTGGTAGATTTTCTGATTTCTCTTTTCAATACCAGGCGAATGCCATAACTATCTTTTATCCTTCACAGACCGCGCTATCTTTTATTCTTCATCCTGATCCTGATCCCCTCCTCTTTCCTCACACACACTTTCACCCACATGCATTACACTATTACACATGCCTGGAGGTTAGAGCTTGTCCAGGAAAGGGCGGTACCCTGCTGACGGACCCGAAAGGGAACACTTTAGCCAACGTGTAGGTTGCGCCGAGTCTCACGTTTCAGTGATAAAATAATTTAATGCGCCAGGAAACAATATTCACTCACTCCAAATTGAATTATATTTAGTGAAAGCAAATGTCGCCAATTGGTTGTATCGCATGCGAAAGGAGTTTTCTCAATAAGCACGAGTGGGCGAGATTTCATGAATAGGTTTCGAATTCTGAATCTCAGGGGTGTATATATGTCGGCAGGGGTGCCGGAAGCGCAACAAAACAATGACTGCTAAGGAATGTTAGTCAGTTGTGAACAAACTCTCACATAAATTCAATTACTTTTGTTTCACAAGTATCCGTTCATCCTTGATTCCGAGTTTGCAATTTTCGGGCACAAGGGAGCATAAGATTGGCTACTTTGTTTTGTTTCGCAGAAAGACGATTCCAGGAACATTTATTTGCAAGTTCTTATATGAGAAATTCCGTTTCGACATGCAAATTTATTGAAATGTATCGAATTAGGTAAAAAATAGTCTAAAGTAAAAAGTACAATATGTAAATGTATGTAATTATACCAAAAAAATGTAATAAAAAACTGTTTTGATTTATTCAGAATGCGAGACAAAGTAAAAAAACCGAATGCGGTTATCTTAAACCTGTAAAATTATCTCCTTACATAAAAATCCGTTCCCTAGTTATATGATTTACATTAATCCACGTTGGAAATGTGGTTCGTGTTATTAGCGACTGAGGTTTATAATCCAGTCAGTTGCTTTCGGCTTGTGTGTGTGTGTGTGTGTGTGTGTGTGTGTGTGTGTGTGTGTTTGTGAAAAGGGAAAACTTGGTACCAATTCAGCTCACATACGATTGACACTACTTTGAGTAAGTACAGAACGTGCGAAGCAACTCAAATGCACGCTCACTGTAATTGCAAATAGTGATGTTCTGACATCAGCGTCTTGATTATAAAATGCCTAATTCTCGGGAGAAGGGAGTAGAAACTTAAAGAATCACTTCAAGCATCTCAACATAAACCTGCAGCATTGTGAAGGTCTTCGTCGCAGAGAAGCAAAATAACGTGTGTCTTACAAGATAAGGCCAAAATAACTTCAATTTATTTCAGTAAGTCCGTAACTAGGAGCCTCCTCCAGAGCCCTCTTCGTATTAAAAACATTTATCCTTGATCGACTTAACAGTTTTCAATAATTTACATAACTTTTTACACTTCCTTATACGCTACAGAACAAATAAAATAAAGTTATTGCACATTGAAGTATGGTTACGAATTTAAATACAATTGTGAGAAACCAGGAGACATCTATTCCATTTAATCTTTAATATTTTATCACTCTTTGACAAGTCATCTCACATCTGTACATATATTTTGTATATTTTGTACTTTTTATCTGGTTTTGTTATGTGTCTTATATTTCCTTTCAGTTTTGAAATGTTTTTTAAACACAAGTGTTTTAAAAATAATTTTACCATACATTTGTAATAATTCGCGTTATTCTTGTGTATTCCAATTCCAGGATTCATTTGATTTTTCTACATCTTGTTATGCGTGTAATAAGTAGGCGAATCATTGTTTTGCATATAATTTATTGTCTTCCATGAATGAATAAACTTTCTTCCGAAATAATTTAATTTTTGATTTCTCTAAAGAACAATGTATTACTAGTGTTTACTTAATACAATTCCAAGGACTGGGTTGAGACGTAATAATAGATACGAAGCGTACGAAACAGTGATGACTACTTCAGTCATTACATCGTTATACTAGTATATAGCATATAAATACGAGGGTTAATTATATGTAAAGGTTAATAAGTCATGGCAATTTTATTTTGCGAGAATACGAGTACGCGTGGAAAATGTAAGATACGCACATGAAAAGGCAGAGTACGATGGACATATAACGACACCCCAAAATTGTCGTTCTCGTATTTATTAAAGTATTTGAAATGACAGTACTGGTTTCATGTTTCAAAATATTTTAGTACATACGAGTTCACAACATTTCAAAAGCATTATTTACCCTTTCTCAAGGCCCAATTCGGCAGGTGCTCGATTACTGCATAAGTATAAGTCTGTCCGCACAGACACAGGTCGCCACGTGCGTTGCTGGTCACTGGTTGCCACGCGTCCTCGCAGAAATTTTCTTGACCATCTCGTGACTATTCGTTATGAAAGGGCATTATTCCCAAGAACTTCCACCAATTCCCTGTGACATTCTCGAGCATATCTCCCATGGAGAACCGTTGCTTTCTGTACTAATAGACACACTCACGGATACCTCTGTGAATGTGAACAAGCCTTACTGTAGCATTTCTCTCATGCTACAAATAAAGATGTGCGCTTCGCTAACATTTCTTTAAAAAAAAATAGTTACCATGACTTCTGCCTCAGCCCTCGTATTATTCGTATTTGACGACCTAATTAAATATTTTCCCGGTAATCCATGTGAAATTTGTGGTGGACAGGTGGAGCGCTCGGCAGGTTTTTTCCGGGGTCCCCCGGTTTCCCATGTCTCTTATTGCACCATTGAAGCAACATTTGTTAAAGTATTCCGAGTTAGCAAAATTGGTAATAGTGCTCTTTAGTTCCGATGTTAAGATATGTAATTTCGTTTTTTTTAACTACAGTTTTATAAGCGAAAAAGGCCAGGAAACGACAGAATTTTTGTTACACGAAGAAAGGCCTACAATAATGTCGTTGGCGACTCTTAATCGTAATGGAATCAATCTCAGTTAGGGGCCGTCCATAAAGTACGTAACGCAAATTTCGAGTATTTTCAATACCCCCTCCCCCTTGTAACGCACTTTCCTATCTCTATGTAACGCAGCGTAACGCTGCCTTAGACCCCCTCCCTCCCCCTTTAGAGTTCCGTAATTTATGGATGTCCCCTTCACAGAATTTAGAATGTCCTCGTGGAATACGTCAAGGGACGGCCTCCGCACTGACCGAACGGGTCCGGATGAAGTTGTCGGAGTCGCGGTTCGTTCGCTCAGACAGCTCGCGGTTCTTTTTACGACGTGTCGCGACGCGTCGCGTTGCGGCGGCGGCGGCGGCGGCGTCCCTCTTGACCTCCTTCCGCGGTCTCGCGCGGGCGGAGGCGTCAGAGAGCACGCGACGCGCCTGGCGATCCGCTGCGCCGCGCCGCGACAAAAAGTGAGATAACGCAGTAGGCGCGTGGGTGATGTCATGGCTGCGTCGGCAAAGACCGGACGCAGGATCTGTAGGGAGCGTGGTGGCGCTGCACGCAGGGGCTCTCGCGCAGAGGTTACATCAATTTGTAATTATTAGATTGTTTTTCATTTGGTTGTCACGTTAATTCTATTTAATGTTTTTGTTCAGTCCCTTGTTAAATTTTGGACAACCACAATAATACTTCAAAATCTTCTTACATCCAAATTTTGTTCATTCATGTTATACGACGTTTCGGAGACTGTTTTGTGTCCCTCATGAGGTACAATTGTTAAAAAATAGAAGTATCTTGAAAACTAAAAGTAATGCTATGTACAAAAACCTATACAAAATATATACAAATTATACACAAACATATTTGATTTTATTTGGATATCTTTCAACTCTCTCCTCAGTTCCATAATTACTTTAACCTTGCAACGACTTTATTTAAACAGTCAATGCTCATGTTGCTGCACGGCACTCTACCACGTAGTACTAAAATCAAATATGTTTTCTCTCACATTAATTCTAATAAGAACTACCGCGATATTTCGGGATACTTGTGCCGTTCGGTGCAAATAAATGTATACATTATTCTGACCGAGAGATTACTGCATTGTGAAGGGAAGCTATCTCTTTATTCCAAGTGAATTTAGGAAGAAAAGAAAGCGAATGGCAACAATTTACTCGTGCGTTTTGGACTGTGCAGCTTTTTTCGTGTAAAGAGGTGTGCGTCATTGCTTGATGCTACAAATCGTGAAATGTCAAATGCCATTATTTACTCCCGAACGTTTCAATTCTAAAACGAAGTGCGCGCGCTCAGCAGACTCCGTGCTGCTGTTGCTTCTTGGATACATTGGCCTTGGCTCAGTCCCAGGCGCGCAGCACGAAGCGCTATTAAATGCGAAAGAACTTCATGGCGTGGTGACGCGGCAGACACACGCTTCATCGACGAATGCAGACTCCGAGAGAAGCACTGCATGTCTGAAGATTGCCAGCTATTATATTATTCAACGCTTCTTCACAAAGACGTTGCGCACGCTGAAACAACAGGGGAGGGGCAACTTCATTTCTGGCTCCTTTTTCCTTTAAACGTTTGTAGTTACAAACAACACATTTTACGGAAAGGCGAATGAAATTATAGCTTAAGTGATGCAATTAACAAATACAATTGAATTTATGCTAAACCATTTATGAAGATGCCAGATGCTTTGGAGATCCTGTTCCAAATGTACGAGTATATCAATTTCCCAAGTTGTCAGGTTAAAAGGAGAAAATCAGGGATTGAACATATTTAAGGACATAAAACGTTTTATTACCTACGACAACGGGGTCCCTTTCAAAATTTTCAAGGGAGCGAAGCCCCTTCCCTCCCCCGTATACACACCAATGCTTCATTGATTGATTGATTGATTGATTGATTAGTGATTCCGGCTGCGTCAAATACTAAGGTCATCAGTACCGTAAGTGTAAAGCATGTGTTTTCCTCTAGAGGTGGCGTTGTTTTCCTCCCGCTGGATGGTGAGATCTGGCGGCGACTACCGTCGGCTAGCGGGATTACTTCCAATCAGGAATCTGCCACCAGCGGGATACCGCCCCAGTCAGGACAGCCACTAAGTCGCCAACCGATCTCTCGGCATATGTGGTAGTGTAGTGCGTGTTAGTGTAAGTGTGGGTATAAGGGGTGATAATAGAACAAGAAGAGGAAGGAAAGATCGCGCGCGGTCCGTTAGGGTACTGCTCCAGCATTCGCCTGGTGTTGATCGGAGAAACCATAGAAAACTACCGATCAGAGCAGCCGGCCGCTAGAATTCCCCTTCAATCAGCGACTGAACTCGACCTAGCTAAATAGCTAGTATCAAAAATCCTGCCGCCTTCGGGACTCGAATCTAGGACCTCCCGTTCAGAGGCATCGCAGTGACATCAGTTGATGCCCAGAGCCACCTCTCCCGGTGCCAATGCTTCAAATTCTATTGCGTCTCGTTCAGTCAGCGAACTCAAGCACGTCGAGTCTTCAATTCTTCATGGACTAGGCCCATGAATCCCGAAACATTATGATACGAGACTTATCGCATTGATCACTGAGAGAGGATGCAAAACTGTTCCAGACACATACGACCTAGTCTTCCAACGAGTATTGTTATTTCTCGGAGGTGGAGAGTGCGACGTAGGTTACATTATCTATTTTAGTGGTGAGACGTGGTAATGGCGGAACATTGTAATCTTTGGATCTGGAAATTCCTTTCCTAGGTAAGAGAATGGTATCAATTTGTGTGGTTGTTCACGTGATATTCAAATATTAAAATATTCCAAAATGACTAAATATGCACGTAAAGATCTTGCTTAAAAATGTGATTAACCGAATGAGAAATCAGAATGTAGTATCAAAAAATGATAAATACGAAAGATGAGTCTGTAATATTGTCTCACATGCACAATAATAAACAAGGCACTACTATTAAACATTATTCAGTTAATTTTATTTCAATACTTCTTAAAATGCCATACGAGTCAACTTGATTTGAATAATATTGAATTCCATTTGTTGAATTGTACAATGTTCTACTTTTTTTTCATTTCTGTTCACTTCGCATTTCATTTTAAATCAAACGAAGTAAAGAAATATTTTTCTCTTTTAGAATCTTATTATTCAAAACTTTTCATTTAAAGGGGTACGCGTAATCACATTTTATGCGCCGAAGGGTTTTGTGACCTTTTGGAATTTCAGGGGAATCTTCAAAGCGACCATGATTTTTCAAGTAACTTCCGAGCTGCGTTTAAGATTGAAGAGCCTTACTTGACTGACTTGGGAAAGCAGACATTTTATTCAAGTATCTATGCAATAATTGTTCTCATTCCAATAGGAATAATTATTTGCGATAAGCAAACCATTAAATAATTTATTTCTTTTCTTTAACCTATCAATGACCGGCATACTAACTTTGTGTGCACAGCACTCGCCCACTGTCATCGCGTCCGTGCACGCTGTGCCATTATTGGAGCTCTCTGGTGGCATATGTTTGCAACTTTTAATGCTAAAACATTGTTGTGATGCTAAACGATATTGAGCGCCCTAAAACGCCAACAATTGTTTATACTAGAATTTTCTGAGCAATGCTCTCAAGTTTATGTACGGGAATCAAAGAATAATAAACGTAAGGCTGCGCTTTATATACATCTTACGTAGACCCATCGGCTTAGCAGGAAATTCAGAATAGACTAGAGAAACTAACATGTTTCGGTAGAGGGAGTGGGAGCCGTAATCACACAATTTAGAGAAAAAAGCAAAGAACAGATGTAGGGAAATTTTCATTCGTCAACAGAACTACAAGGGATTGGAACAGTTTGCCGGCAACAATTTTCAAAACTATTCTTTAATGTTCATAGTCTCAGAAATACGAGTAGTTCAGTACCGAAAAAAGCAAATCGAATCTTACTCCTAAGTTAAAATTTCAGCAACTTAAGAGTCGTGTAGTTCAGTGAAGTGTTGTGAATGGCAATGAAGTGTGTTGAAATATAGACAGTGAAGTGAAGTGCAACGATATGCAACGCTGTTTATCGACGGGTGTCGTAGTGCTGTCGAGGGTAATATTAAGTTTATCATTATTATAATCATTACTGTTATATTTATATTCATTTTGTAAACTACTGACACCGAGTTGTACTCAATTAGAGTGAAATGCATCTTATTTTTTTGATTGATTGATTAGTGATTCGGGCGCGAAACTGCTAAGGCATTAGTCTCGTATGTGTAGTGCATGTTTTTCTCTGTCGGGAGGTTGCGGTGATCTTCCTCCACTGGATGGTGAGATCCGGCGCCGATCTACCGCCGATCTACCCCAACTAGGTATCTCCCACCACCGCGGCGATTTCCCCAAACAGGTATCTCCCACCATGTTTTATTAAGTTTTACCCGTCCGAGTCGACCAACCGAAATTTCGGCCCAACTCTGCTGCCGTGGCCAACGCCGAAGACCGCAGCTGAATACTCGTACGCCCCGTGAACTTCGGAGCGGACCAACCACCGTTTGCAACGATTTTATTCAAGCACATATGGAATAATTGTTCACATTCCAATATCAATAATTATTGGCGATATAGTTTCAAAGATTCAGTTCATTGATTTCAACAGTTATTTAATTTAAAAGATTGTTAAATCATTGATTCAAATTAATAAATCTTCGTACCCCTTCGTTTCCTTGAAAATTTTCCCCAAGTAGAGCATTTTTTAAGTCTTTTTAATCAATAAAATACTGCTAATTATTGCTTATACTATTAATTTGCTAATTATTGGCGTCAATAATAAGTTTTAACGATAAACATGTGTAATATTCTTCACTCCTATAAAAATGTAATGTTCTCGGAACCAATAGAATATATAAAATTATAATTTATATTATAATTTAAACATAAATAAAAGTTAAATATTTTATATTATTTTGGTAATATTTCAATACTAACTAATATATCAAATATTATTCTAAGTTTTTTTTAAATATCTTTTTGGAGTATTGAATACCTAATATTATCACATTAATATTCCTATTTAAAATAAGTGTACACTATAAAAAATCCTAAGCAATTGTACTAGAGTATTTGAACAATTTTCCATAAAAAAATCTATTTAAATGGAAAAAATCGTATTTAAATAATTTTAAATCCGAAATTAAATGAAAAAAATGATTTTTCATAAAATTTATTTATACCCGCCTCAAAAACTTGGTTGATCTCTGAAATTGATATTTTGCTGAATATATACTGCGATTTTTCCAACTTTGCCCCTGAAGGCCCGTCTTCAGGATGGAATGGTATTTCGCGACGTTCTCAGTCGTACCGCTAGGTATTGCATTATTGTGACCGTATCAAGCAGTGCTTGCGATCATGTGACTTCTAGCGGCACAACGGAGAAAGACGCGAAATGCCGTGTGACATTCCATAGATGCCATAGGGGCTTCAGAGGCAAAAATCGTACTGTAGACTGGCATCATGTTTGAATCCCAATAACTCTTTGGTGGTTGTATCTGAAACATATTTTAAAGATGTGATGGAGGTCAAGTTTCGTATTGTGTATTTCACATGTCATGGGAGAAGATTTTGTAATAGATAAAGGTCACAGTTTTGAATGCACAGACGGTATTCTGGAAAGAGCTATTTGCTCCCTGGACCCAATTTTCTTACTGGCATTTAACGAAATAAATGTACTTATTGTTCTGTGCAGCATGCTGTCTTTTAAAACTGTTCAGTCCTGCTTCCATTTTTTCTGCACTGATCACTTTTTGATATAAAAACTATATTTCCTTAAAAATTCATAATTTTTAGAAACCTTAATTTGCGAGTACATTTTCGTGTTTGGTAATACCAAATACAGTCCCAGTTGATTTCGACACAGCCTGTCATTAGAAAGCCTGTGCCTATAGTCATCAGAAAGATAGTAAAAAAGGAATTATATTCTTTCTTATTTTTCACACCTATTCCATTTCTTATAAGCGATACATTTTTTAGGTGTTAAGGTATTGTGTATCCAACAACTAGCTTGTAAAAGTTTATTTGAAATTAATAAGAAGTTGTTTCATGTTTTCACAGTAGAGAAATTAAAACGACGTTCTTCAGTGTTCTGCATGCACTTGTTCAGTTGTGTGTGGCTCGCCGCTTGTACATCTGTGGGACGTTTTTTCCTATATTCCTCTCTCCCTTATAGAAACGTAACACATGCAATATTTGTAAACTAAATGTCTTCTCTTCGTACATACAAGTTAGCTGCACTGACGGCTGGTAAACCCTCACTAAATGGCATATCTAATTACCTTGTATACACACTTGGAAAGTATTTAAAACGTCTCTTTCCTTCAGAGAAACTCCACGTTCTTCATAAACGTGATTTTTACTTATACATTTCAGGCGATTCTTATTAGATTTTTCAACGGCCTCGGCACTTTTTGGAAAAGTTGTAAAAATACTTATCTACTGGCATTTACTTCAAAGGTGAAATTTATTTCGTTATATGGTTTTGACATCTTTCAAAAAACGATAAATCATATCTGAAATTTTTATTCCGATTATGTTACAACAATACATGTATGTAATAATTAATAGGCACGTTATTCCATTATTCATTTTTATTAACAATATTTTTATTCTTCTACAAAAAACAAAATGTTCATTTTACCTGAATCTAACGGTCATTATCCCTTCTCTCTTTCCAATATTTAGGAAGCAGCTTCCATTTGATCATCTTTTCAACTTACTTTCGAATTCCGCGTATTTTCAGGCCATTGTGATAAGAAAAAAGAACAAAACAATTCTAACGCGGCGGCCCTGACATAATCCGTCTTACCTCTTCCGAGCCTCTGTGAAAGCTACTTGAATTGACGGAAGCAAAGACAGGCGTGCAACAGGCCCCGCGAAGGATGACACTGCGCGTGCGGGGCAGCTGGAGTCAAAGGTCCCGGAGCAGAGCGGCCACGGCGACGCGGCCGGCTGGCCTTGACCCAGATCCCATGCCAGGGGTCCTCAAACTTTTTAAACGGGGGGCAGTTCACTGTCCCTCAGGCCGTCGGAGGGCCGGATTATATAGTGCGATTTTTCTAAATCTGCCTCTCAAGGTCCTTTGGCCGATCACACGGCATTTCGCGTCTTTTTCTGTCCTGCCGCTAGATGTCGCATGGTCGCAAGCATTGCTTGATACGGTGGCGATCATTCGATATCTAGCGGTATGATTGAGAAGGACTCGAGGTACCGTGACATATTCCATCGTGAAGGCCTTTCGATGTGCGCAATCACGAAAAATATGCAATTGCATGATGTTCCGCGGTCTAATAATAACAAACACTATGAAATATAAATTATTGACCTACCTACCCGACAACTGAAATTAGCAGTTCAAGTTCCAAAATTCCTCTCAATGAATCGTGTGTTGTGTGTAGCACTCACGCTCGCGCACCACAATGAACACACGAATATTTGAGAAAGACAGTGTTGCCAGCACTTCATTGCTCTAATAACGCTTAAGTACTACTAAATGACAAAAAAATAAAAAAACTCAAATAATTTTGTGATAAATGTTGAATAATTACAAGTTTTGTCGTACATATAAAACAATTTTATTTATAAATATATGGTGAAAGACGTGCCAGTTTGGAAAGCAATGTTTGGTCACATGTTACTATGGGACTTCCCTGGACTGAGTGGAGTAGGTCAGATTCACGACCTGTCAAAACGTCTGAGGGCCATTTCTAACACTATTATCGCTTCAGGCAATGACAGGCCTACCAATAACATACAGTTATAATGCGAGCAGATCCCAAACTTCTTCAGATTGCGCTGCCGAAATGTACAGCGTGGTAAAGAGAATAATGCAAATAATCGATATTGCTTTATTAAAAACATTTTTTTAAAAAAACACCGATGTTTTGACAACAAAATATCGATGTGAAGAAAACATCGAAAGCAAAATATCGATGTTTCTGGCGGAAAACATCGTTGTTTTAAAACAATCTTTTTTATTTGCCATCCCTAGACACCCTAACACATAATAAAAAATGTGCGGATTTTAAGAAAAAAAAATCTTTAAACCATAAAAACCTGGCGGGCCGTATAAATGCCCTCAGCGGGCCGCATATGGCCCGCGGGCCGTAGTTTGAGGACCCCTGTTCCATGCGGTCAACGGCTGGCTGAGCAGCCAGCAATGGTACAGAGGAGTTACTCTACGAAGGGACCACTTTCACAGGTCGGGAAACAAATAAATGTCGTGAAGGGCGATGGAATTATAAGAGAGTGGTGAATCCATTTAGAAATGAGCTAACTATAAATGAAGGCATATATGAATTGAGTGTAAGGACATAACCTGCACTTAGGTTGCCAGCAGTAGCCAAGTAATAGCTGTTAAAGCGGTCCCTTTTCATAGTAATCTCTTTATAAGAAATGTTCATTCTACCCCGATATCGCTTCATCCCAATTCGAGTCTTGGCTCGACACCCGAAAATTCGGAGACCGCCGGAGTTTTGAGGTAATGGTGTACGGACCTTGTGGATACGGGGGATCAGCTCGCTGTCCGACCCTCAGGATGAGACGAGGGGAGGGGAGGAGAAGGAAATATCGCGTGCGATACTTGGCACTATGTATACGATACTACTCCGCAATTCGCCAGGAATTCACGGATAAAACCACAGAAACCGGAGAGTCAGCGGCCGGCGACAGAGCATCCAGTGCGACGTGGCTTTGTTATAGAGAAATTACTCTAAGAAATTACTCTGAGAAGGTATCAATTTGACAGGTCGGACAATAAATCAAAGACATGTTGGTTGATGTCTTTGGAGGAAGTTGTGTCGAATCCAAAAGAACTTTCTGTATTCGAACGATTTGACGAATTGAACACATGGACATAATCTGCAGTTATGTTTCCAGCAGTAGCCAAGCAGTAGCGGTCAAAGCGGCCCCTTCTTAAAGTAATCTCTCCATATTCACGAAGAAGCCGTTTCTGCGAAGAAAAATGTTGAAAGTGTCGTAGTTTATTTATTGGCTGTCGTTTATTTATTAATTGGTTTATTAGTTTATTTATAATTAAATATATTAAACAGCCGGAGGCTTATGAATTTCCACCTTACGATATAAGGCATTGTCCATATTACCAAGCTGAAATTTTGTTGGAGTGCGATAGTGGGAGTTAAGGTTGCACATGTGACACTAGACGTCAAGCGCACGAAAATGCGGACGGAATTATGAAACGGCGAGTGTCACCCCTTCACAACTCTAAGCGCAGCATTTTTCCCGTTTGCCCAGAGCCATTTGCTTAAGCACGGCCTGCCTCCCTTCATAGCGCTGTACGACCGATGACTGCGTGTATATACCGGCTTCCATATACCGAGCATGCATCGTTGTAAGATGGCACGAATATGCTTACCATTTTGAAAGGTCAGGATATTCCAAAGAACTTATTAAATAGCTAAAAAATATTAGAAAACTGTAGATGTCTTCTCTACATACATACAGGTTAGCTGCTCTGACATCTGGTCGGCACTCGTTAAAAGATATATCTAATTACTTGACAATTCAGAGGTCCAAATAAAATGTTTGAGAGAATTATCATTTTGTCAGTGGCCTGTCTCACCTCGTAAACTTACGTGGTGTCGAAAATATTTTATCGACGAAATTCATACACTGACAACTCGAATGCATCGGTCTACGAAGCTTCAACTGCGCACTAGAAAGTATGAACGTTAACACGCCCGGGCTACGAAATTTGTCACAGTGAAATTTTATTACGCTAGTATCTTACGAATGGACACTTTAGGTATCAGGCACGACTTTATAGATCAATCAAGCTACTTGTACATTCCGGAATGTCCCAGAATAATAGTACGTACTTCTAGGGTAGGTAAATGGGGTCACAAAACTTCTGAACCTAACGTTCGCGTATCAGCGTATGCACATGAAGTCTCGGTCTACTTTGCGAGTTAGAGAACAAATAAACACATATATATAATGCATTCGAGTGTGTGTGTGTGTGTGTGTGTGTGTGTGTGTGTGTGTGCAAGGCGTGAAGAAAGGACAAGAAAGAGGAAGGAAATATCGCGCGCGGTCCGTGGCTCGTTTGTTAGTACTGCTCCTGTATTCACCAAGTGTTGATCAAAGAAACCACCGAAAACTTCCGAACAGAGTCGGCCACTAAAATTCTCCTCCAGGCAGCAACTGAAATCGACCTAGTTGACAATTAAGTGTCAACAATGCTGCCACTGTCGGGACTCGAAGATGCACTAGTGACATCACTTCATGTCCTGAGAAAACTTTGCCAGTGCAGCTGTAGTACCACTCGCGAAACGTCGGTATCTGTTGTCCTCTCTCTTGAGGTAGTAAAATCTAATAAGTAAGGTTCTAAACACGAAACAAGTGTATTGTTCTTGAATTCTTAGATCACACGCATACACATATTGACATGTGCCCCTGATTGTTAGGCCACTCCGTTTGCACTGATGTTCGGCAGGTTCTTTGAATTAACATTGATGGCGTCAGAAAATGTCCTCCAAAACATGTGCAGCAGAAATTATCTGAAAATGTGGGGGCAATATCAGAAGTGCAAAAAGTTATCATTTTCGACCTCTCTAAATTCTCTAGAAGTTGTAATATTGATTGTGAGACACGTAAATTCATTTGTAAAAGAAGATAAGTTATCAATTCTGTTGAAGAGCACCAAGGTATTAACTTCTTCCGGAACGTCACGATTTGTGTAGAACAAATATTTTTCTGTAAAATTATCATATTTGTTTAAAAAATGATTGGTAAGTTTTGTGAAGGAAACATTAACGTGTATTAAACTACTACGTTCAAACGCTGATATTTCGGGTGAAATAACCGTAGAAACCCTTAGCTAGGCGATATTTGAGAACTTCATGGTGGACTTTTACGGCAAATGAACATTCAAAATGTGAAGATATTTATTTGAATGGTCATTGTTGAAAAGATCGCTTGGCGAAACATCCTTAAATCCAAATCTATGCGCGAATGCTGAGAACTGTTCGTAATTACCACAGAACCCGCACACTCTCACGAACCCTCTCTTTGATTCACATTTTGCTATTATAGTCCGCCACACATGACGCGGCGTCGCAAACATGCGTCGTTTATTTCGTTTCAAAACCCTCCACCCCTTCCGTTCCGTTCAATAATCGATATTTCCTCATTGAAATCGAAGGACATCTCTCAACATGATATTCAACTTCAGTTTAGTTTTCACTCTTGGTTTGTTGACTTACATCATATGGCAATTTGATAGTGAGGTGAACGTGCTGATGGAGCCTATGGAACAGGGAAATGTGACGATTTGCTAACGTGTTTCATAAAAGTTGTTAAGTATTTCTGAATAAAAACATGAATAGTTTTTCCGGAGACTACACAGCTTGTACAGCTGCTATAGTCTACTGCTGACCAAGCATCAGATGTGGAGTTTACGTATAATCTCTCTCAGGTTGAAAATAATTAATTCATGGTACCTTTCAAGTGCCGAGGTTTTTTTTAGTGAAACCATCTTTTCTTCAGTAAATCCATGAACATCTTGCGCAGCGAATTGCAAGGCTAGTCTAATCTTTAAGTAGTCAGTAGAAGGGCGGGGAATGTGGGTATTATGCCCGCGGAACAAAGGCCACTCGCTGAACCTTGATGAGCAGCAGCGAGAGAGAGGAAGGTCAGGAAGCCCTTCGCTGCCCGTTTAAGCGCTCGCGTGATCGCGATTGCGCACTGAGCCGCCCTCACAACAAAAAAGAATGTAGCGTACAGAAAATAGCGCCATTCTCAATTACTTGACCGTAGGCGAGGTATTTCCTGGATAATTACCTTAAATTGTGGGTTGCTTTTGGTTTCCACTCAAAGGATGATGGTAGGATGTCTATAAGAGAGGAATGATGCGCGAAGAATGGTTATTATAAGTAAGGATCATGGTTCAAATTGATACGTCGCTTACGTCTCGTCATGATACTCCCTATACGACGGCGTCGTTTCCCCAGCTACAATTACTTTTTGAACGAGTTTTACCTGTTTGTATTCTTCTTTCATTATTCAGCCATGTATTCTTTATTCATCATAAGCTATTCATTTATCATTACACATTCATTTAGGATTATCCATTCATTCGTCATCTTTTAGTCGTTTATTCTTCATTCATTCATTCGTCATTTTTCAGACATTTATTCTTCTATCCATCATTCAGACATTATTATTTCTTCTATCCATCATTCAAGGCCATTTATTCTACTTTCATTCATCAGTCAGCCATTTATTTTACTTTCATTCATCGTCAGCCATTTATTCTTCTTTTATTCATTAGTCAGCTTTTTATTTTTCATTCATCATTCGTTAATATATTTATTCTTCATTCATCATTCGTTCGTCGATTTGTGCTAGATTCCCGCCAAGTGCTCGACGCCACTCGCTCAAGTGAGGCCGCCTGTGGAAACGGGGCCATGCGGTGGCGACCTCGAATTCCAGGAGGGCGTAATTGCCACGCTCATCTCGATCGCACGGGCATTTCAAGATAAGCTCAGGTGAGGGGTAGCAAACGTCCAAGAACTCTTGCGTAGTATTTACTAAACAATATTCCAAGAAGACTATTGAACGGATGTTAATATTTGTTGAAACCTCCCTAAGCAAGCTTTTTGCGTTATGAAAGTGGTACAAAAGATTTCTGTTGTTCGGTTTCCTTGAGAATTATTAATCGTAGTCTTTCGCAGATGAATCTGTATACAAATACATTAAAAGTTGAATGAAGTTCGTCTAATTTGAGATACACATTTTGATCCATAAGATTAATGTGTTTCCCCTCAATACGATCTTCTCATTAGAGCTCGAAATTTGTTGAAAGTTTGGACATAGTCGCAATGTAGAGGGGGGGAATAATTACATGCTTAAATGGAGATATATTTACTGAAAATAGCCTATTACAGAAATATATTTTTTTACAATACTCATCTTCAAACGTTCAACTACAGCTAGGTGAAATACAAAAATGTGTGTAATGTTGAACTCTCTAAATACATTATTACACCTAAATGTCATTTCAACATTTATTCAATCTGATACTATGTCCAAATGAAAAGTAAAGAAAAATATTAGTCGTAGTTCATGTGTCAAATTGAAGTTCGATAAGTTATTTTTCTGTTGTTAATGACGTCCAATGACGAAATATAAGAGCTTCTTACTTTCAGTTAAGAAAGGCAATGTAAATACCTTACTCTTCATCACAGAGTTGGATTTCATTGCGAACTGACGGAGTTATCACGACCAATTTTCTGCAGTGACGCGGGGAAATGTGACCTTTTATCAATGGATTTGTTATTGCCGCTGCTTATACAGTAGGATGCAGTATATTTATTCTTCCATTCAAGTTTAACTGTTGATTAATGTTATAGTTTTGTTTAGATAGCATTTCTATACACATCATTTTCAACAGAATAATACGATCATTAAGTAATTTCCTTGGGAATTCTACCCTACACAAAATTCCAACTTTGAATCTTTAATAAAAGATACAAGCTTTACTAATTCTGTTTAACACTGCTCACTAACATGTAGCAGTTCCATATACATGCAACTCGATTTTATCGCTACAGGCGCCCAAAAACATTACCGACCTACTTCTGTAACGGATGCTCTCGTAACGAGAAGACGGCTCACTTAAGAAACCATCTCAGAGTATTTTTTTCAGAACTTCGATTCAAAACACAGTATTTATGTAACTATCGTAGTTCACTTTATTTTGCGCGGGTAAAATTGCATTAATTTTCCTTTTCTTCTTACGTTTTTAAGGTTATAGCTAATACATTTTTATAGCACTTGTACATGGAAATTACAGGCCACGTGTCACAATATCTCTACATGCATGCTTTAATGAAATCATGTGCTGAAAATCTCCTTCGTAAACTTCACAATTGGTCAAGATCCGGACTCTAGGATGAATTGAGCCGTTATGAAAAAAAATCGACATTAGATACTCTCATAAATAGGCAAAGGTTCCACAGTTATTCACGAACTCGCGTGAATGTCAATATTACCATTTGCTCTGATTATAATATGCATGTAATGTGAATATTACAGCTTGCTTCTTGGACGCAAGAACAGGAGAGAAAGTCAAACATTACTTCTTTGATTGAGCAGAGAAGTGCTCCCTTCAATTGAATAATTTACAAGGATCTATCTAAATGTACGTTTAACTTACATAAACGTCTGAAGATAAGAAAATCCGTTTATTACTGCTAGAGTATCTATATCGCTCCTCAGAGGTTAGATTGTCTACTGACCCATATAAATAGCGATGCCAGTGGATGAAAGTTTAGGAGTCGTCACAGTTCATTCAACAACCGTAAATGAATATAACATTTTTTAGCATATTTTTGTTTTTTGCAATATCTTATCAATGAAGAGTATACATTTAACAAAAACGAGGATATGCTAAATGAGCATTTAAAACCTATGAAGTAATAATTTCTTACTGTAGTGTTCCGAGAGTGAACTTCAAGGGACAAAACAAATCTTCATATCTTATTCGCTTTTTCAAAAATTTAATAAGCAAATAAATCTAAAATATTTAATTCTCAATTTGGTGAGGACATTATTCAAAGTGTAACAACGAGTGAAAAATAAAATTGTTATAAATCAACATATTGACAATGTAAACTATTATTGACGGTTTTCAGCAAATTTTAAAATATACTAAGAAAAAACTTAGCGGTTTCTCATATCAAACAAAATGCCTCCTACAAAACAACGCATGTACCATTAAGAGATGGCCTGTATAGCAATTAGTATTGACAGGGGCTACTCCATTTTCTCCTATACTGGCTGATTGGACTTAATTTATTTCGTCAAAAAACAGTAAAAATTGTATATGTTAATTGGGGGAGAAGTATAATGAGAATATGAAGGGGAAATGGGGAATGTTTTATCAATAATAATAATTCATTTGTGGCGAGGCAAGAATGAGGAGTAATGGGGAAGAAATAGAAAATAATATAATGGGGAATAAGAAATAGTACAATGGGGAAAATTTATATACTGTTATTTGTAACTTAGGATCGCTTTAGCTCAAGCAGCTATTGAAACACGTAGCGCTGCTGTGTAAGAGACGAAATGTTTTTCTTACAATCGAATAACATTGAACAGAGTAATAGTTTTGTTACGCCTGTGTAAGGCAAAGGTAAGAATTGAAGTATTAACTTTATATTCACCTCTTGAAATTTGAATCCACCTTTCATTGGATTTTTCACTCGGAATTTCAGATCAACTTTCAACGGTTGATAATTTGTATGGTGAATCTGCTATCTTTATTGAAACAGTAACAGTATAATTTTAATAACTTTTTCTGAAATCATGATTTTATACATATTGAAATTATAAAAATTGATCTGGTAGACAGTAACGCACTTCAAAACTGGCAGGCCTCGATTTGATATCACACAGTCGAGTAATTGCAAATGCTTCGGACAGGGTTGACATAGTCAATTTAAGTGTGGATCGTTTCATACAAATTAAAGTGTAAGAGTACAAAAAAAATCAATCTAATATAAAACGCAATTGTATAAAAATATATCAAAAAGTTATAAAAACAGTTTCGCTCGGAAAGGAAATACGACCCATTTTGTTCCGGATTTGCTTCTGTTTGCTTGTACTTTATAGATTCAGGGGCAGTAGTCGCGAAGTAACGTCAACGAAAAGTTTGTCCATTGTTACTCCAAGGCAATGGAGGCCTAAACAGCCTTCGTGGATCGTGTACAATCACTAGGCCAACACCAGTACGACCGGCTGTGTACTGGGAGTGGTATCGCATCTGCTCGTGTTACTCGCTCAGCGGGCGACCATGAACAGCCGGCCTCCGGCCCGAGCGGCCCGCCGCCGGCGCCCCAGTTGGTCCATGAATGACGGCGCCCGCGGTCGCGCGTTCGCGCCTTCTCTTACGACTACGCGCGTGACAGCGTAGCTGGCACCCCCGCGGCCGGGTCATTCACATAGCGGCGCCCCGCCCCCCTCGACGCCGCCACCCCACTCCACTCCACCCCACCCCCACCTCCACCACCACCGCCGCCGCCAACCCCCGCGCGGCCCGCGCTATTACGAGCGCCTCTTGAGAGCTCCGCTAACACAATTAGGGGGGCGCACCTACGGCCCCGTATTGAGTTAGCAGTGACGTCACGCCGTCCATCCGTCAAAGAGGCCACATCCGCCGCCACTCCGCCTGGCCCCGGCCGCTCGCCCCCCTCCCCCCGGCACACGCCCGCCCCCGCGCTCTCGCGCGCCCGCCGGGGAAATGGGGTCTCTCATGTAATTAGCGAGCGAGGAAGCGCGGCGCTGCGGGCGGGCCCCCCTGCAGCCCCCCCCCCTTGTGCCCCCCGCCGAGCCCGCGCCGCCCCCTCGCGGCCCCCGCCCCGTTCCCCAGCCACCGAACGCGTGTTGTTTTTGGCGCGTGCCCCGACGGCCGCTTCCAGGCGATGCAAACAAGGTGGAAATGGACTCCGCCCCCTGCCCGTCCCCGGCGCGACGACACGCGACGCAAGGTGCGGCCGCTTTGAAGGCGCGCGCGCGCGCGTAATTGAGGAAGAGTTCAGATAGCCGGAAGAGATCCGGGAAGTTGCGCGTTGCTGGACGGTAACTGTTAATGAGAGGTAGATGGACGGGCCAGACTGTAATGTAAGGGGATGCTAACAAAGTGTGTTATGAAGATGTAAAAGTAGTTGAAGTACGAGAGGTTACGTAGAGCATCAGAAAAAGCTATGCATTCTTTTCTTTTTTTCGCCCTTCTCTCCTCCTAACTTAAGGAATGCGAAATAAAAGGTCTCTACTATTGTGTACCGCTATGAGCAATTGTATGATATTTTTACGTGAAACCTTCGTATGTTAACTATACCATCAGAATGTATCATGCATACATTCATATGAATGAACCTATGAATATATAAATGTAAGGATATACGAATGTCTGAACGTATGTGTGCTCTTCTGTTACAAGTGATTCTGTTCAATTTTGCCTCAGGCACACTTCTTTATAAATGTTTAATATTTCGTATCGACCATTAATTTTAACACAATATGAAACAATTAATTTGAAAAATATTGTGCTTTCAAAAAAGCAATGACAAGTATAATAAAAAAATATTTCCTACTTGGAGTAAATTAAAATTAACATTCTCATTTACTCGAACAGCTGAGACCAACGGAATGGCCTGAGATGCCAGTTCTAGTGGGACAAACATGGCCCATTGTAACATTTCATTTCGTAACATTAGTCGCAACGTCACAAAAATAATAGGAGCGGTCGACATTAGCATCTGTGAATTCAGGGATGTCGTTTTAATACAAAATATTTATGAAAATTTGATTATTTCATGATAATTAAATATTTCGGAGCCATCAAAATTGCAATATATTTAATTTATTTCTCGGTATTAAAATTACTTCCATTACGCAATTAGTGGTTTACGTATACAGTGGAGGTTAAGGTAAATTTTTACGCATTCCCTACTGTATCCTGAACGTCGAAATTGTCAACTTCTCTCTCCTAGAGAGACTGCGGAAACCGATATTATATTTCCGCTTTGATTCATCTGTCTTATAATCTTTCAAATTAATTCACAACGATTATTCGTAGTGTATTGTAGTATTCGTAGTGTAGTATTATGTGACGACAATAACATTGATTCATTTGACTGATAATTCATTTCGACATGATTAATAATACGGTCCACAATATGAATAATCGTATATTGTAATTCACGGAGTTAATTTGAACCGGATATTAATATGAATTCACGCTGGTCACTGGATTCGACTCAGCAACGTTGTTTTCTCGCAAGTGTCCAAGAGTGCACCATGAGCCGTCTTGGCAATAAAGCTTTTGCCGAATAATCTCCAGATGACTTCAATTTTCCAATAGCACCTTCACGTCCCGAGGGATAGATAACATTCTGATGGAGATCGAATTGGCGAAAAAACAAAAGAAAAAAAAACTAGTTACATTTCCGTCTTCCTCCTTGCTCCCACGATCCGCAAGGGAATTCCAAGGGGCTTCCCAGAGATTAAAACAGCATCCGAAGAAACGGACGTGTGAGGCATGTGTTTTCTCATGGGGGAGGTTCGGACGCGCATTTGCAGATTGCACTGCGACCCCACTGACTACATACGGCCAATGTGTGTGTCGCATCGGAGCGTTTTATCCCAAGAGAAGAAAGAGGATGTGTAAACCAGAGAATTTTCAATATCGGAAAGGAAGATGTAAGGAACTGAGGAGTTAGAAAGAAAAGAAGTAGTTATCTCATCAAAGAGTGTATTAGAAAGATTTATGATAAAGAGTATTTTCGTTTCTTCATTGTGATGCCAGTTTCTAAGCCTTGGTGCAGGAACATAGCTGGCGGGGCAAGTTCTAAGATCCCGATCGTCCACCGACATGTGCAGGAGAGAGAATAGGACAAGGAAATGGAATGAAAAATCGCGCGTGGTCCATGGTCTTTTCGATAGGTTTGCTCTGGCATTCACCCGGTTTTGATGGGAGTAACTACAGAAATCTACCGATTACTGGAATTCTCCTCCAAACAGAGATTGAATGCGACATAGCTATCTAGCTAACGTCGAAAATCCGCCACCATCGGGACTCAAACCCTAGGACTTTCCGCTCAGCGACGCTGTACTGATAGCGGCAAGGCTGGCTCTGAAATAAACTGGTGCATTTTAGGTGGCCTACAGAATTGCTCATTCAATTCCTCTTGTCATTACAAATTGATTGGTAGCATTTTTAGCCGATTCTCTCTAGGCTATTCTGGAAAAATTCTAGAAAAAACACGTGTTTATGATTAACTTTACCTACAAGTGCATTTGTGCAACTATTGAATAGCAATACTCTTTCGCACATTAACGTGAATATTTCGACTTGATTCAACCGATGAAAGACAGTTAAACCTAATTCTGTAATGACAGAAAACTTTAAATATAGAAAAAATTGATACCTTTTCATGTAACTTTCTATACCCGAAAATGGACGAGTCGGGCTACTGTAATACTTATATGTTCAAAATTTATTTTTATTATGAAAGTCCAAGCACAAACAAAACTTTTTAATAGGCAAATACAAACGAGTTAGAATATACTACATAGAGTGGCTGAAGCGGCTCCATCTTTGCAGCAAATTGAAGCCAGGTTTTTTGCAGTCAAAGCAGCGCCTTCTGGACAAAAATGTATTCTAGTATTTCGTTTGGTGACGGTGGTCACAGCCGATGGTGGGCTCGGGACGCGCACAATACAAATCCTCTTACTCTGTGTTTCACGACCACAAACCAATCATTTAAAAACGAAATCACAATATGTAAGGAGAACGAATGAGAATCTTTAAAAACACGTTCCTTCCTGTATCGGTTATGATAATAAGTATGGAAGCTGTTGAAATGTTACTGAAGTTAGCATAAAGCCTGATAGTGAATGTTATTGAAATAAGAAGCAAAAAAAAATATATCACAAATAAAAACTTGAAAAATTATATATTTGTGGTTTGATGACTTCTATATTTATAGTTATAGGCCGAACGTACTGAAGGCATTGTGAATTTTATTATTCTAACTACTAATATAATTTAAACACAGATAAACGAAAAGACAACAATATAGAAATAAGATTTGATACAAACAGCACGTCGATTCAATACAACAGTTCTACATTCCACCATCAGGCATCTCTCATGTTTTGACTGCAAAATACATGGCGGCTCCTAGTTCGTAGAGCGTCCACCAAGAGCGCCGAAACCATACTGTCAGCCACTCTATGTACTATATATATATATATATATATATATATATATATATATATATATTTATATATATATTTCTTGCGCGTTGGAAAATATACACCTGTGCCGTCAAACGAAGCTGGTAATAACTGTTTCCATATTAAACGCTACAGTCAGAAACATGTTTTGAAGGAATGCGTTTATAATGTGCGCTTCGTCATTCTTGTCGTGAAAATTATAACGCATTCCCTTTCTGGAATGTTTAATTTTTTATTTACAATTTTGTTCCTGATTGACCAACCTCACAGAATTTAATAAAACTCAGATACTCTTTAAATTGCGTATGTACAATCCTGGGAGTCCTGATAAAGACTAAAACAATTCTGAACGTGTTTACTCACAGGGAACATTTTATGCGGTTATTAAATCAAAATGTCTTTGAGTTCACATTATCAAAATTTGTATTCCCATTTGATGAAGTTAGTGCAAGGATGTTTTGAATATTCTGTTGACTTGTTAGCACTTATTACTTCCTTCACATACTCGTATTAAAATTGTCAATACCTCAATCCTCATTGCCCAGTTTATTCTCTGGATAAAGTGATCCACAAATTCGAAATAGGCAAAATACATTTCTAGAAAATTATGTCAATATCATTATGTCGTAAACCCAATATACAAAACAAATATAATTAATATTTTAACATTCACAAATAATTTCAGGATGCCTTCCGTTTATGAAGTTGAGAGAGCTCTACAATACTTCCAACACAATATTAGGATAGGATTACACAATACATTATTATCGAGCGTATCATATTACGAACGTAATTATTTTATGTGGAATTATATTATACCTACTAAATGTTGTACACTGATATATCGACAGCTTTTATTAGGCATTATTTGCTTCTCAATTTATGTGACTGGAGTTTGAAAACTCCCTTGTGAGATGTACTACTGATAGAATACCCGAATACTACCAGTAGAATAAGTTCAAGTACAGCTACATTCTCTCCCGTAATGAAAACATGCAAAAGGTCAGGAATCTATCTTATTGGCTAAGATATGAATTGAGAAAGATATGACTTCATTTGCGCTTCATTTGACTGTAAATCGTGTCTGTCTTTATTCCAAGGAATTGGGAAATAGGCGCGAGTGTGGAAAACAACAGACTGAACTAAATAAATAGAGATGAATGGAAATTTTCACATCAGATTAACCATCCTGACATATTTACACATTATAATGACTTATGCGCCATCACTTAAAAGAACTCAAGTTACCGCTGGAATTAATGGACTGCAGGTCATTGCATTTGCGCAGAAATTAATCATATCGTCTTTTATTTATCTATTAAAAATGAAAAACACGTTAGAGTGGATATGTGAAAGGTTAGTATGTTCATCTACTTAACACTGAATGTTCCAAAGAGGTATTTTCTTATTTGTACAAATGTATGATCTTGCTAAAACAGAATAACCAGTTCATTTTTGTTGCTATTATCAATAAATTTAATAAAAATCAAAATGAACTAAAACAAGTTTATTAACTTTTACATGTAACTTGTAACATAACACAAATAATTGGGAATGCAAAATTGAAGTACACGTACTTAACATTCAAATTCGTTCTGCTCACATTCGTCGTTTGTTTTCAAAACCTGAATTACTTTTTTACCACTATTTTTTTAAACACTAAAAATTCCCCTGAAGAGTATATACCCCAATATTGATTGACCAATAATAATTTCAAGTTCAGTACAATCCCCATTTAATATATAATTCAACCGCCTCAAACTGTCAGATCGCGGTACTGTGTCACATGTGTCAGTTACATCGGGGAATCGAGGGTAGAACTGCGTCGTGAGGGAGTAGCGTTCAGGAAGTGTTGGGAAAGGGAGGGGAAGTGAGAGACACCTGTCAAAGAGATATTCCCGCCCTCTTCCCCTACTGTCACTCGACTGCACCGACTGACGGGCACTGCCTTGCAGTGGAGACTGTGAGAGATGGCGCATTTCTGGATCCCAAAAACGTTGCTCGTCTTACGAGTTCAAAATTCGATCGCAGACAGATTCATAACAAAATATTGACGCCGCATTGCACAATCCCCAAATCATTAACAACAACTTATTTTAATTAATTCCTTGGTATTTTCATGTCATGTTCATATTTTGGGTCAAGTTATATTCCTTTATGACACTCAAGTAATAGAGGCAAGGCGTGGAAAAAGTGGAGAGCGCGTATCTCGGATAACTGGCACATTTGGATTAACTGTGCGTCGAAAGTTATTTCATGAGGGGTTTCGTGGATTTAATTTTACTCAACTCAGTGAAACGTGCATTTGTCATTAGACGTTTGTAAGTCGCACTGTTAAGAATAGGCGAAGGAGTGCGAAGGAATTTCAGATAAAATAGGTCGTTAGCAATTATGTGAAGCGTGAGATACTGAAAGTCATTAGAGTCAAACGAAAACATTCGCGAGTCTCCTGCGTACATTGCTACCAATCTTGCAGTGCCAATCCCTGTAGTTTACGCGATAGGGGGCTACATTTAATATTACTGTAATTACACGAATGCTCAATTATTGTTACACTAATGGCAATAAACGTATTATTTATAAACATGTAGAAACACTGTCTAAAATGGGTACTTTAGGTTCCCAACTCTTCCACTCATTTTCTCTCATTCCAAACCTGAACTACAATATAAGCAATTCCGCTAAACTGAAGATTTCGCAAAAGTATATGGTAAGAAAAATATTTTGAGAGTTTGATACTACAGAGTGTTTGAGAAATAGACATTCCCTACTATTAACTAATCCCTATTAACTACTACCTATTCCCATTTTATTCCTATGTCTGAGAAAAAAATTCGAACACTTTCGTTAAGGGCACCGGCAGTTTCAATGAGCTGCACTTTATGGTTTACGCCAACAACCTTTGCCGGATAGGAGCTCTTAGGGGCTTGCGGGTTGCGTTCCAAAAGACGGAGCTGGGAAATTACACTTAGAAGGATACTTAATGTTCTTTACTTTATATCAAACTCACGGATTCATAGATAATCATGTATAGTTTTTAATGAACTATAAAATTTCTACGATTTTTCAACATCTCTCTTTTCATAATTTTTCTTGTTCAACCCAAATGTTTAATTTAGACTCTACTGCTGGAACCCAATAAAAATACCAGAAAGATACTTTTCGCCCACTTCAGCTTACGTAATATTGTTATTAAATTATTGATAATTTTTTAAATAAAAAAGTGAACGAATGGTCAATACATTATGGTTAACCAGACCTAAAAAATGAATATTGTTATTATTGTATTGAGGTCATCCATCAATTATGTAAAGCTAAAGGGTGAGGAAGGGGATCTGAGGCAGCGTTATGCTGCGTTTCATAGAGAAGTGCGTTACAAGGGGAAGGGGGGTATCGAAAATACTCGAAATTTACATTACGTAATTCGTGGACGGCCCCATTAAAGTCCTTGAAATACATTTATTTCAAATACGCGAAGTAGTTTGTAATGTATGCCGAAAGCACACGAGTCTTGAAGACAATATTCCGAGTACATTTTTTGTATCTATTGTGTTTCTTAAGTCCAATGTTTCGAATGGTTCTCATTTTTACAGACATAGTTTTGTTCTTAATTAGGGTATTTGATTTAAATACAAGTACATAGAGACAGACGGAGAGAGAGAGAGAGAGAGAGAGAGAGAGAGAGAGAGAGAGAGACTAAAATCAGGTGAGTCCTGAGAAGAATATCTCCTGAGAACACAGCACATTGGTAGCCGACAAAGTAAAATAATTAGATCGTACAACTACAAGTGGACGTAACCCGACGTTGCCAAGATATTCATTAAAACTATTTATTAGATATGAAAATAAATAAATTATATCTACATTGTAAAATAGAAATAATTTAATTTTACCCTTGCGGCTATCCTCACCGCTCCGCCTCGCTTTGCTTTGCTTCATTCCGCGCCCCTCCGCGTGCACCTAAGGGCCCCTTCACACGTAGACACTAGGGAGTTTTTGCCTCCTCGAACGTTAAGCAATATCGATCTTTTGCTCATGCGCAATTCAAGTTTCGCACCATTTTGGTGCCGCTGCGCATGCGCAGAAGATTGGTTGTGCTTACCGTTCGAGGTGGCAAAAACTCCCTAGTGTGGCGCGCTACCGATAAGCAGTAGGGCACTTCCCACGTGGTCACCGCCGCATGCGGTTGGAGAGGGAATGTTCGGTAGGGATAGGTTACGCCGAACCGTCTCCCACGACCAACAAAGGGGACCGCAGCAGACACTTGTCGCTCAATTCCGAGAAACCCGCCGCGACGAGTGTCTCAGTGGGAAGACCACCATTTAAACCAGGGGTGTCCCACGTGCAAGGCCTCAAGGGCCACAACTAAAACTTTTAAGATGGTTGCAGGTCATCTTTTCATTACTTGGGAGCTCCACAGCTGACTTCCCCGCAATGGTGATCTCGGTGCTTTGCCCGGCTGCTCTGAAAAGGGGTGGGGGGTCAGAATAGTGCGTTATATCAGGCCGTACCATGCATTACGCAGTGAAAGACATTGGTATGATTTTGAATTTCTAAATATACTAGAAAAAAAAGTTTCTTAAATCCAAACTTCACCTACTTTGACATTAAAGAAGGTGTTGTCCCTGGCTGGACGCGTACCCTAGGTTTACGAGGTCCTCGCCCGACATAGTTGCAAGGGACTTTAACTTTCTACTAATTTTGTAACTAACTTTCGCGGGCCGCAATAAATAACATCGCGGGCCACATGCGGCCCGCGGGTCGCCAGTTGGACAACGCTGATTCAAACCAGTGCTTTACTACGGCTTTTCTTTCTTGGCGTATGGGGGGGTGTCAATAAAATAGAATATCTCACGGTATTTCGTATCGTTCTCCTTTGCGCAGCCAGGAGTCACATGATCGCCAGCACTACTCGATACAGTCGCGATCATGCGACTCCTAGCGGCACAACCGAGAACGACGCGAAATACCGGGAGATATTCCATTTTATTGACACCCCCCCCCCGTGCGCCAAGAAAGAAAAACCGAAGTATAGCGGTGGCTCCGCGCGTTATCGGTGTTTCCATCCGGGCTACTCGTAGCGAGGGTCCGCCACCGAGCTCTACTGCAGCGCGAATCTAACACTCGTGGGAAGACCTCCATTGAAACCAATGCTTTGCTATCAGTCGCGCCACTCGGTAGCAATGCTAAGTGTCTACGTGTGAAGGGGTCCCTAACTTGGTACCGTTTCGTTCCGCTGCGCAACGCTCGTTTCAATCGCGCCCCGTTCTGCTCTGCTCTGCTCTGCTCTGCTCTGCTCTGCTCTGCTCTGATCTGCTCTTCGCCTTGCTCTTTCCCTCCCTTCCCATCAAGCTTCGCCCTCTCGTCAGTCCACCGTCGCCGTGCCCTTCCCCACTCCCTCTGTCCGCTGCAACGCAATCTCTTAATACATAAATTCACTGCTGATTCCATTAAACAAAAAAAATTGTAAAACAAAGGATTTGTGCGGTAATAATCTGAAATGTATCCCCAGCTATTTGGTTTTTCTTCGCTCAAATGTATTCTTGTCAAATTTAAGAGCCCTCACTTCCGTGGTGTTGAAAATTTTTCTCGTACATACACAAACTCACATCATACTTTCACTTTCATAAAACAGACTTGTACTTTTACCACTTCGTTATTATTCTTAAAATAATATTTCCGTTCTACTATTAGGAAACCAAAAAATTAAGAAAATGCCAAAAAAATGTACTTAGGGCGGCGATAGATGGCAACTAGCAAGAGTATGTAGCAATTCCGAATAGCTAGCCGAGACCATAGGAAAGAGAAAACTGATACGGGAAAGTCTGTAGCATCACTACTTTTAACTGTAGGGGAACTATAGGAAGAACACATACGGACCACACAAACATCTATGCTCTAGGTGGGATTCGAACCCATTGCCCTTCGAGCCGAGACACCTACGGCCCTTCTGCCTTAGCTACCTCGGGTACCCAGGCCGGCTATTTGCGTCTTTGTTAGCTGGGCCACGCTGGACTTCTGTCAACGGACTTGATGCCAACGCGCGTTCGTGGGCGCGACCGTGTTGCAGGGCGTCGCGACGCGGCCGCGGGGTCCGCTGAGGAGCTGCAGATGGCGCCCGACGGCGCCAAAGCGCGCTCCCCCACGCCGGCGGGGGCGGCGGCGCGCGGCGCGGGCGGCGGCGGCGGAGGCGGCGGCGGCAGGGGCGGGGGCGGCGGCGGCGGCGGCGATGTCGAGGAGCGCGAGACCTGGGGCAAGAAGGTCGACTTCCTGCTCTCCGTCATCGGCTTCGCCGTCGACCTCGCCAACGTGTGGCGCTTCCCCTACCTGTGCTACAAGAACGGCGGCGGTGAGTACTGTGCGCTCTGCAAGGCGTTGCGAAGGAGTGGCTGCTCTGTACTCATTCACCAGGCAACTAATCAATTCTATGGTGGAATAGTGCAACTTGGATACATTTTCTTGAGTTCCAGAATCCCCATCCGGTCATTTTCATTTCAGAAATACGGAAGAAGAAGAAGCAATCATGCTTCAATGAAGACTGTATAGAGATAGCATTCCTAGTCCGCCACGATAGGAAATGGTGAGAAAAATGATAGCATCACTTTTAACGAGTGTTCACCTCAACAACCTACATCATTCTTGTGGTTTGTAATTTGTTCAATGGGAAAATTTTGTTTCTTTTTTAGAAACTTTTAATTTGCAACGATAGTTTTTGTTGTTGATGCATAATATTCGTTTAGTACTAAAACTTCATTACAAAATTAAACTACCGTAAAATGTAATGTCCCTGAAGAAATCACATACCCCCTTTACACGCCTCATCATTGACGAACAATGTACACTGTGGAAGAGAAACTGAAGAGAAGAAATGAGTCATAAATGATAGGACGGTATTTCGCAATCAACGATTTTGTTTGCGTCGAAGATAATTTCAACACTGTAGAGGACATCAGCAACCGTAAAAGGAAACAAGAGTTTATTTAGATTGTGGACAATGCACTATCTCGTGGTCCCTATAATTAACATTATCATGTCATTACAAGACATTATTTGGAATATTTATTGCCACAATTCTCTTTAACTGATTTTCCACAAATGGGAACATGATTCAAGGTTTTCTTTAGTGGAAGATGATCGCTGGAATGCACTGCATCGAACGTGCCTGCTGACGAATCTGAGCCGTGCCGTCGTCTTACTTTCGGCTTATTTAGTTTCCCTCCCGAGGCTATAATAAAGCAACGTAATTGCAATGGAAATTGGAAAATCCAGTTACACGGTATTAATTTAGCTTTTCCATATAGATCAGTTAAAATTGATTTCTCAATTTCCGAGATTATTAGGGGTAGCCGGTGCTCTGATGCCTTAACACTGATGAAACACAAACTTCGCACGCTTAACTTACTGACCTGGAAAACATAAAACGAAACCGTGAAATTTTGTCAATACCATAAAAGCCAATATATCTCTAAATAGGGTACACCTGAACATAATTGTTAAAAAATGTAATTAGTGTCGCGTTTTAGCGTATGCACAAAGCCAGTTATATTGAAGTGGTATGAATGGTTATTTGGTAAAGAATTTCACGGACTTTTCCGATTTTGCAGTTGGATATTACGAGATTTTGTAATTAAATTTTTACTAGTTTCGACAAACTGGTAGGACCATGTACAACGAATGTCAACGAGACTTTCGCGAGAGTTCCTGGGGAAAATAGTCTGGGGCGCCCAAGAAAGAGGTGGGTGCAACAAGAACTGTGAAGCCGCAAAAGGCACTAGCTGCAGGAAGAAGGCCAATATCTGAAGGAAGAAGTCGTAGTTTCGAAAAACTGGGTAAAAATTTTCGGATTATGAATGACGAATAATTATAATTTTAAAGGAGTAAAAATAAATATAGTCTGTCTAGATACAAGATCTGCATTTAACAGACAACCTAGAAAACGAACAAACTTTTTTTCATACATACAACTGTCATAGTTCACACCACCAATAAAAATTGGTAATGGGAACTATTATTGTTACCATTATTATTATTATTATTATTATTATTATTATTATTATTATTATTATTATTATTATCATCATCATCAATGTTATTATTGTTATAACGCCCTAGAATGACTCATGGGCAGCGTTCTAGCTTCGAATGATGCGATCCAGTATTCGATTTCCGATCGGAGCAAAAATAGTTTTAGCTTTCCTTTTAAATCTTCTCATTCTGAAGCTGTATGACGAAGGAAAGCTCCACCAGGTGGTGTTTGCTAGATTCGATGAAGGGAATACGTCATGTTCTCCACACTTTCCTCTTACACCCCAAGCATGGGAATTAACTACGCCCCGTCGTGGAAACACCGTTAGCTAGCGGGTAATGTCGAACAATCAACCTAAAATGCCAGATACATGCAACAATTATGATAAATGAAATTAAACCGAGACTTACCCACGTTTCTAAATGGTATTATTGATTAAAATAACATGTAATAGTGACGCAGTTCGAGGTATTGGTGCATGGGAACGAAAATAAAAGGGTAGTATACTACATTTACAAAGAGGAAATTGGGTAGACATAACGGACATGGCCGTATTAAATGCAAATATTGGTACGTAAATAGTAGGACGTAGAAATGTCCCAGGACAAAATAAACAATAAATATGGTACATTGGTGATTCCTAGGTTAATATAAACATAGCTGTGGTTTGGGATGTGAACATTGGTAGAATATAAAAAAAAATATTTTGAAAGCGTCATTTAATGAAATACAAGGAATACAGACAGCCAATGGTGACAGATTTTAGCAAAGGAAATAGCGTCGAGTCAAGATAATTGACCACCATGAAACGAGTTACTGTGAATAACAAAATTAATAACAAAAATTTGGAAAACGAACGAAAACAAAGTTGACATGTTGCACTAGAGTCATGATTTTTGGAGAAGACATTTAGTCGCCAATGCGAGCACATGCAAGGCTAGCTAGAACGTTTAGCTTTTGTGAATGAAAACAGTCTTGAGTAGGGACGCCCACCTAAGGCATTCACAAATAATTATGTGAACATTGTAAGTTGTTTAACATCAGCTTTTAAGACATTAAGAACTTCAACATTAAGACAGAAGATTGCTGATGGTAGAGGGGAATCTTCGCGGAATATCCTTAACTTCAATAACGCGGGCTACGTGGAAGACATCTTACACGATATTCAAATAAGATTCTTTGCAAAGAAGGTAATAGACAATCTTTTTCATTAATAACCTTTTAATCAGAAAAATACAAGTTAAATTTGGTGGCATGTCAAATAAATTATAAAGTAAATGTTGTACATTAGACTGGCAATAGTAACAATAAATAATTTAATAGTGCTATCAAAACTTGAAGGGTGATTTTAATAATAGACACACTCCACAGAGAAAACCATATTGTGTACTTAAAAAAGAGTAAATTTCAGCATTAACTAGTTCGTACTGGATAAGACGTCGGCTCACGTAAGTAATTGAAACTAGTTGAATGAGGCGTCATCGACGCTGTAAACTTTTTTAAAAGTATTTTCATGTGTTGAATTTTTTTCATACTTAATTTCTATCAAGTGTAGCTTTGTTCTTACGGTGTCTGGCGTAGGACTTACCAATGAATCGTAGTACGTAGCTGATAATGTAATGCTCCCCTTCAAAAATTCCCAACATCCAATGGCCTTGTATGTTACCTCCGTACGGGATATGAAATGGTAAAATTGCGCTTTCAAAATTATAATTACCATAAAAATACTTGATATTGATAATGGGAATAGTTAAGAGTTTAGTACAGTTACATTGTTTTACTATTTTTGCTAATATGCACAATAATACACAAAGATCACCTGTAAGCTGTCCCTCTGGATTATTCTCTAATCCTAATACAGTAATCCCTCGACATCCGCGAACTCGCTATTCGCGAGTTACGAACATTCGCGATTAGAGAAATGCTACCGGTTTTAACATTCGCGACTTCAACATTGGCGAGTTTGTCTTTGGTCGTACTTTTTTGAAAGCGAGCACATTTTATTTCCTTTATCAGCGTTATCTAGGAAACGAACTCGGCAGATACCGGAGCTTAAAGTATCCCGTTCTGCAAAAATATCGAAGTTGGAATATCATTTCGCATTAATAGAATAATACAATGATAAAATAATTCAATTCATTTGTGTGGCATTGGAGGTAAGGGTTTTGGGCACATGAACAGAAAAGCCATTCAGGATCTGTGCAACTCCCATTATAATGACTTCACTGAAGAGGAGCTTCGGGAAATCATCAGCGAAGAAAGCCTCGAACGTAATGAAGTAGCAGAAGCGAAACTGCGTCCTGGATCAATTTCAACGTCGAAGCTGTTATTGGCGTTCTAAAACTTCAACAAACACTGGTGGAAAGGAATTCGAATGTTATCCGAACATGGAAACAACTTCGAAATTTGAGAGAGAAATAGAAGCAGAAACTTTTACATGCTTGGATATTAGAACAACGAGGAGGGTGATGAACTAAACAAATAACCAAATCCTATAATCAATGACTTTCAACTTTGAAATTAGTTTCAAATATTGTTTTATTTCTTCATTTTTGGATGTTAATTGTGAATTGTTTTAGCAGCACTTACTCAGTTTTTCTCCAATTGTTAGTAAGTTTTTTTTCTTTTTTCAACAGCTTTTCGATATCCAGGAACCAAACCCACCTTTCTTCATTAAAATAGACTCAACATGCGAGGATTTGACATTCGCGAGGTTCTTTGGGAACCTAACCTTCGCGAATGAATGAAGTATTCAGTTGCGGACGGTGGATTTAAAATTTGGGGAGGCCAGCCGTAAACATTAATGTCAGTTTTAGACAAAGTTAATTCTAACAATTTTTAAGTTCAAAAAGTATATATATATATATATATATTTATTTATTTGTTGCTAATCAATTTTGTGGAGAGGCCTGGCCTCCCTTGCCTCCTCTGAAAATCCGCCACTGCCAGTATTAGAACACCAGGAACTATTTGCATTGTCAGTCAAAATCGAAACTCGCTAATTCATTTTGTATACATCGCGAGATCACAACGAAATCATACACAACTCTCACTTGCTCGGAGGCTGCATCGTTTTCTTTCAACTTCGGCATGCATTGGATATTATTAGTACCAATGACAAAATTGATTGATTGATTGATTAGTGACTCTCCGCGCGTCAGCTGCTAATGAGGTGAAGGTGATCTTCCCCCGCTGGATGACGAGTTTCGTTGCCGACCTACACGTCGATAAGCGGGGTTTTCCACGACCAGGTATCTCTCACCAGCGGAGCACCGCCCCAGCTGGGTCAAGCTCTGCGGTCCTAACTGGTCACCCGACAAGTGTGGTACTGCAGAGCGCGCGCGTGCGTGTGTGTATGTTTGTAAGTGAGATTGAGGATAGGACTAGGACGGGGAACGAAAGTTCGCGCGCGGTCCATGGTTCGTTTGTTAGGTCATTGCTCAACATTCCCTTGGAGCTGATAGGAGAAGCCACGAAAAACTACCTATCACAGCAGCTGGCTGCTAGAATTCTCCTCCAGACAGCGGCTAAATTCGACCCAGCTAATGGTATTAGTGTCGAAAATCTTGCCACCGTCAGGACTCGAAACCCAGGACCTCCCGGTCACCGGTACTGCAGTGATGTCATTAGCTAGCCGGTACCGATGACACACGGATGATAGTAGAAGTATTTGACTTTTTGTAGGGATGTGCCCCCCCACACACACACTACCGCCAGTGACGCCCGTGGCTAATGTTGTTGGCTTTTTTGCGCCTTTGCGAGCAGCGCGCACTGTCGGAGGTGGAGCGTCCCCATTGGCAGCCTGCTGGGCCACGTCATGCCCCATGCAAGCCGCGCCGCGCCGCGCGCCTCTTTCCGGCCGCCCGCCCGCGCAGAATGCCGCCAGCCATGCGGAATGACACGCCGCGTGCCGACTCCGCCTGGCGTTCGAGCCACGCCGACGTTTCCGCACTTGCATCACGCTCATGCGGCGTAGTAACACGGAAGGGGACCTACCTTGCATTTGGCTGGGGGCTGCAGTCTTCAGAAACTATCAATGAGCGCGTTTATGTCGTTTATATTACCTTCACGGCTCATCTATTCACTTTCATTTGTAAAAAATAAAATTTTTGAAAAATACCTTTCATTCAGCTTTGTTTTAATAACGTTTCAAAATCATTTAAAAAACTTCAAATCTTAACTCAACGAAGCCTTATTTTACTTAGCAGAGGTTCAGACCACCAGACCAGGTCTTTCACTTGACCAAGCAAATTTCGCTACTTTCGCCACCTAGTAGCTGAGAAAGACGGTAGAACTGAGCGACGAAACGAGAGATTTTGATTCAGCTCAGACGCTTCTTTCAGGCTTGAGGATATTTTAATGCAGTAAATCTACAACATGGGACAGACGGCTTTACTTCCCCTTCGAAGGAAAGCGTACGTACAATAATTATTTCGGTCGGGTTTGATCGGATTTGAACCCGAAAACTTGGGTATAACGGACCAATATGCTAAATGTTACACCATCGAAGCTGAGTAATACTCGTTTCAAAATCAGTTAAGAGTTAATAAAAACGTGATGAGTTAATAATTAGTTGACGAGACATTACATAGTTCGTAATGTTCGAATTTGTTTGCAGGTGATATGGACTTCATCTGCCTTACTGCACATAAAAACTCGGGCCGCAGAGTTTACTCTTCAAGCACTTCAGTTACCGCTTTTTCACTTCAGAGTCAAAGAAACAGATTTAATATTTTCATAGCATTTTAAATTGTTGCTATGTTGATTTTTTTTCAGATTTATTTTGGCTTGTATGAAAATGTTTTCTTCAGATATGTTGATAATTATTCTTTCTGGCGAAAAGTGTTCACTTGGAGAGAAAACTGAAGAACTACGACACCACGGATTTCGAAAATTAGAAATTATAAATTCGTCTAGGAGAACTCTGTATGAACATGAAAGGGTAATTTTAACATTTATGAGAATTTACTATGTATTAAAAGTGTTAGTTGGTGTATTTGAAAAATTACTTGACGGGTATATAATGGAGAAGTTGGTAGTGACACATTCTTGAACAGTGCATGGCAAATTGCTTAAACGTAGGTCTCATTCTTAATTTAACTTCTACCATATTTTAACTGAACTTCGTAATCGGGTTCAAGAATGAGTACAGAATTAAGGAGGCGAAAGACGAATTCGCAAAATCTATCTTGTCCAACGAATTGTCCTAACTTCTTAACTGTCACAGCTCACCCAACTTTTTAAGCGGCTTCAAGAATAACTTAATTTATTAGAAAAACTGTCGTTATAAGTTAGTGAGAGCGAGTAATTTTTTTGTTGAAATTATCAACATTGAAAATATTGAACTCAAAACACATCGTAAAGTTTTTCTTTCCTCCAGGCAAAGATCACATTTACATTAAATCTTGCGGCAGTATCTCCTTACAATAAATCGATACCCTATTACTTTTATTCAAAAATATACTTTTAACTATTTTTGGCAAAAATACAGCATTCCTTAAGTATTAAACGTGTTATATTAAATTATGTTACGTAGGTATCGAATAAAGTATTCGCTTATATGGAAACTAGCATGACTGAAGTATGTCGGAAATAATTTTAGGGCTCGGCCTATTTCCAGGCCTCGTCGTATGCCCTCTCGAAAGGATGTCAGCCCGTTCTATTTTGCGCTGAGCACATCATCGTATCGCCTGTGTGTCGATACTTTTGAAGTCGGGAGACTTTCCGCGCGCGTGGGAGGCACTCCATCGGCAGCCGGCGCCGCCGCAGGGGCTCGCGGGAGGGCGACGAGGGGGCCGGCGCAGGCGGGGGGTGGGGTGGGGGGTGGAGAGAGCGCAGAGGTGAAGCGGGGCGGAGCGGGGAGTGCGGCTCATCAGCGGGGTAATCACCGCGTAACGCGATCCGGGTGCCGCAAGTTCAATATGCGCGCCATCAGGCGACAATCTTCTGGCCGGCGGCCGTGTAACGCAGTTAGCACTGCCCGTCCCCTCGCCTCCCGCGCCACCCGCGCCTCCCGCGCCGCGCCGCGCCGCGCTCCGCCGCGCCTCATGGCTGCCGAACGTCCGTCGCGGAGCGGGGACAGCGGGGCGCGAATCGAGGGACCTGTTACGGGAGGGTGGGGAAGAAGAGGGAAGGAGGGGGAGGGAAGGGGCGGTGAGCGAAGGGGCGAGGAGGGAAGGGATGGAAAGGAAAGGGCCTGGTAGTGAAGGGCCTGGTAGTGAAGGGCCTGGTAGTGAAGGGCCTGGTAGTGAAGGGCCTGGTAGTGAAGGGCCTGGTAGTGAAGGGCCTGGTAGTGAAGGGCCTGGTAGTGAAGGGCCTGGTAGTGAAGGGCCTGGTAGTGAAGGGCCTGGTAGTGAAGGGCCTGGTAGTGAAGGGCCTGGTAGTGAAGGGCCTGGTAGTGAAGGGCCTGGTAGTGAAGGGCCTGGTAGTGAAGGGCCTGGTAGTAAAGGGCCTGGTAGTAAAGGGCCTGGTAGTAAAGGGCCTGGTAGGGAAGGGCCTGGTAGTGAAGGGCCTGGTAGGGAAGGGCCTGGTAGGGAAGGGCCTGGTAGGGAAGGGCCTGGTAGGGAAGGGCCTGGTAGGGAAGGGCCTGGTAGGGAAGGGCCTGGTAGGGAAGGGCCTGGCAGGGAAGGGCCTGGTAGGGAAGGGCCTGGCAGGGAAGGGCCTGGTAGGGAAGGTTCTGGTAGGGAAGGGCCTGGTAGGGAAGGGCCTGGTAGGGAAAGGGCAGAGAAGGCGTGGAAGCAGCGGAGAGAGCGGGGAAGGAGCGGGGAGGGAAGGGACGGAGCGGGGAGGGAAGGGACGGAGCGGGGAGGGAAGGGACGGAGCGGGGAGGGAAGGGACGGAGCGGGGAGGGAAGGGACGGAGCGGGGAGGGAAGGGACGGAGCGGGGAGGGAAGGGACGGAGCGGGGAGGGAAGGGACGGAGATGGGATGGCAGGGACTAAGCGACATGGGGTGGTGCTGGACGAGGAAGAGTAGAACGCCTGGACGTATCATGATGAGCAAGATGTGGGTGTTGGACTGGTAGGAAGGGGCGCGTAGAATTGGGGCACACTGGTTGGAGCGGAGAGGGATTTGTAGAAGTGGGAGATGCCTTAGAAGCGGGGCAGCGGGACAAAGTTCTAGAAGCGGGGCAGAGATCCAGAAGCGGGGGTGTTATCGAAGCGAGGCAGGGCTATGGAAACGGGGTAGCACTGTAGTAGTTTGTAGAAGCGGGTCGAGGCTGGTAGGACCGGAGCTGGTCCAGCAGTTGGGGTGCAAGATGCGGAAGGGGATGACGTGACGCAGTGACGCGTGGCGAGGAAGGGTCAGAGAGGCGAGTGGGTGGGGGTGGGACAGGGAAAGCAAGAATCAGCGAGGGAGAAGACGATGATTACGAGGGACGCTACCGGAGCTTACCTCCCATTCCTCTCTTGCTCGACGAACAAGAAAGGAATGAATGTTAACTGTCAATTCAAGCTGTCGAAGTTGGCCAATGCCGAAATGAAAACTCTAACAGAAGATATATTAATATTTTCCAGGAGAATTAGGAAGTGAGATTAAAATTTATCTAATATAAACTACTGAACTTCGTATTGTGGTATGATTATAATTGTAGAGCAATGATAAAATGAGGAGAAGTAAATATTAATATTAATTATGTATTTTTTTTACGATTTCTTTTAGGATGTCGATAATATGCTATCTATGCCTCAAACGATCTTAACTTTAGTCTGAAGTTCTCGCTTCCAGAGAACAAAGTTAGAATCTTCTGCAGAATGATGAATGTTACACGTTAACGCAACCGCCCAAATAATTTTCACAAACTTTTCGACAGCTGTAACAATGCGTATTGCACATATGATGGAGAATGGTAGTCAAACAGTGGCATCTCCTTATTGTCCCGTTAAAATTTTGTATGAATTGGATTTTTATTCATAATTGTAATTCGAATGCTTCCATTGCAATTGCTTACATAAGAAACTTGAAACTTTTTAAAAAATGTGAATTGTTGGTGCAGAATGTAACTGTGAAGCGTGAGAATATGTCAATAAAATATCCCATGTTATAGCTTCAACGCATCGGGCATTGGTTTGATCTGTTTCAGGACTAAAAGATTCAAATTACGTAATAAGTTAATTACGTAATTTTTCAATACTGTACTATTGCTGTTTTAAGGAAAGCAGCACGTCACTGAAAGTTCATTTTCTTCAAGCCATTTGAGTTTTTTCCAGCAAGTTTGGGAGCCGTCACATTTTTCAGTCAATTCAAATTTTAGAGCAGACGCATTAATACAACTTGAGTGTTACAATACAACCCTCAAAATGAAACATCAAAAAGTGTGACCAGCATTGAAGGGTACTTTTACTTATTGTATTTTTACATTTGTACACAATGATCATTGTGGAACTAAGATTTTCTAAATAAAATTCCAAATAGTGCCATATCCGTTTTAATTTTTCGTGTGTTTATTAACTGCTTGAAATGCGAATATTGCTTTAAGTTCCTACTCACGTTCACGGAAACCTGTGAGTTGAAATACAAGGAGTTCCAAACAAGAGAGGCGGCACTTGTCTTTTTTGTGTACAGTATAATTACTGCCACAAGCTGACCACATACTCAGGTTTGTGAGGTTCGAAGTATTGTGTACTTCATATAAAGTTTTCGAGAGGAAAACTTTTGCTTTTGTGCAGAAATATTGCCAACCTCGTGCAGAGTAGCTTCGTTAAGGTGATGAATGCTAGCATCCTCCTTTTATTTTAAGCAGAACTATGGATGTCAACTCTGCGCAAGTGCTCGCGTAGTACTTCCCATTGTAAAGAAAAATCGTACGCAGCATATACACGTACTAACAGGAAATATCTCACTATCGGAAAGTAGGACTACGACAGAAATAATACTTAAAAGCACTAACCGCACTATATTCCTCAGAATCGCTCAATGTTTGTTTAAAAATATACTTTGGGAAGGGGTGTGTCATTTGGACTTTCACATGTCCATTTTACATTTCTCCTTTTATCATTTTCAAGTTACAGCACAATACCTGTATGGCCATAATAGTTATGCTGGCCACGGCCCATGCCGCCTAAATATGTCTCGGTCCGAAAATTCACAGATTTCATCCCTCCAAGGCCATGGATATTCTAATGTGTTGGGTTGCAGAGGGCTTCGCGATACAGTTACCCCAGATGTGAAGGTCCTAAAGTATGTTCAGTATCTAGTGAAGGGTTTATGATATACACCCTTTTGGGTGAACTGGGCTTCAGTAGTAAAAATACCTAAGAGAATATGAATAAAAAATGAAAAAACTGTTTTTTTCATTAACGACTTAATTACACATAAGGCTTATCAAATTATTAAGATAAAAATCGTATTTAATCTCTAAATATTTATTAGTTTTTCTTTATAATTTAGCATGTATTTAATTTCTTTTTTGATAGAAAGCCCTAGAGGATATTTCCAGTGGACACACCTCCTCAGCGGTGGTGTGTTGCCGATATGTCTTCTTGGAGGGCAGAGATGTTGAGGAGGACCCTCAATGTCACTCGCTCCACAACAGAAAGCTACGTACCTCCGGCCCTCAAAGATAATTGGGGCACTTGGATCAAAGAAGAAAAGCCAAGGCGATATCAGACCAAATTCAGAACCAGAACATTCTATATTTTTGTTTCTTTGTAATTTACTTGAAGTAAAACAGTAAGGTAAAAATAAAATAAACCTTTTATAATCCACTTTGGTTTAGAATTCAACGAGTATATTAGAACTAACTTTATGCTCCTAGTTTTGGATACCATTCTTATGTTGTTTTATCGAAAAATCAATTGGAGAATACTCAAATGACTACCCGTTTTATTTATTTCAGGGCGGAAAATGCGTTTACCTACCATTTCATTTTCCATTCAGCGTACTACTTTCCACAAACATAAGTCCGATAGTTACCAGAATAATTTGAAATACAAAGTTAAAACTATCAACATTCCACTATAACAGCTGAAATAGACTTATCATGTACGAATTCATTTTCTAAATATTAAGTTTGTCAGTAATTGTCTAAAGATCTATTTCATCTTTTCATTATCATGGTTGAAACAAGAAAAATTCAAATATAATACTTTGAATTATGAAAAGTCTAAATAAATTCATTTTAGAAACTCAGTACGCTATTCTTTTCCCTTTCTTGAACTTGTTAATTTTTCGTGTTGTGTCACTATTTTTAATATTTACTAATATGCTGCAAAGAGAAAAGTCTCTTACATTACTGTAATTTTAAAATAAGCCACTCTAGAGTCATATCGAATATGTATTTACCATTTGAAATATCTACTCACATTTTTAAAATATGCATTATCTTTTCAATTTAACAAGACGATTTTTCATTTTTAAAAATGATTCATCGTGATGAATATATGGATTCGGGCGATGTACAAAATCTGCTTTGAAATGAAAATTAATTGATATATGTAAAATGGCTTCAAAATCTTCTTTACTTTCATTGTATTTGCAAAATATCAAAATGTATGAATGACTTCGACAGCAGACTTTAATATTTTAGTGTAGATGAATAATAACCCTCCTGTGAATTTCATTTTTTGTGTGCCATGGATCAATCACTATGGTTCAAAATTCAACCAATTTAGGACACGTCAAACAAGAAAAAAACTAGTTTGTCTTAACACCTACTTCGCGGACAATCCTCACACATTCCCGTCCGTATTCCTCTTGAATCGTTAAAAATGTTGATCAAAATGAACCAGAATTTAAATACCTAGTAACAAAGTACTCTAAGATGTATGTAACGAAGATCACATGAAGTTTTTGTAAGAACTTAGTTTCGTCCAATTTTTCCAGATGTAGCCTTTAAGAATCTTTTGAGTGATATTAAGAAGGAAGCATGAGGCGCCTTTCAAGACGTCGCAAAGAATATCTTGAAGAACGGACACTCATGACCTCATTGCGATCTCAAAATAGGATGCAATTTAACTCTCAAATTACAGTCTTTATATTCTCATTTTGATTTATTTTCTCTTCTGTAGTGATAATAAATGAATATAGTGACTCTTTCTTTCACATTTTGACTCCCAAAAAACATTATGGAGGAAAATATAGTAGATGTACGCTTGCTATTGATAGTCGCCTGAGTGTAATGGCAGAATATAATGCTGTTACAGCAGTACACACATTTTCGTATTGGGCACACGCCATAAATATTAAGCGAACATTACACGTTTGGCTGAAATCGAGCAAAGGAAAAAGTTTTGAGAAATTTGTGAAAACATTTCAAAAATTTGGTAGATGCATCATGTGAAGGTGGTACTATATGTCACCCCCAAAATTAAAATGTCAGCTTCAAATTTAAGGAAGAGTAACATCAGCCAGATCAATTGTGGTATTGCTCAACTAAACTTTGGTGAAAATTCGTGTACAGTTAAGGGGTAATGTACACAGACGTACCGGATGCAGAGGATAATATTTTCTGTTGAAAAATGGGTACTTTTCCCAACACTACAATGTTGTAACATGTAGTATGTAAATGTAGTATGTACATGTAGTATGTAACATGTTATATAGCTTTTAACTAGGAACAGTATGCGAAAAAGTTCAAAACTACACAAAAACAATAATTAAATAAATTGCGAGTGAAACACATTAAATCATTACGACAAAAAGTAAGGCAATAAAAATCACGGCAGGATCAATAAAAATGCAATACACATTGCGGGAAATACGCTCAGAGAATAGGTTGAGTGAATTGCTTCGAAAATACCAGAAAATTCCATCGTGCAGAGCAACCAACAAGGCACACAATGACAAGATGGAAGTCTACAGATGCAGAAGTGGAAAGCCAAGCGGTCCAAATAGGCAAAGGCCAAGACAGGAGGCAAATTGGGGGAAATGTCGGTGCGGGGACGAGGAAAGGGTTCGGAGCGGAGTTGAAGGGAGGTCGGAAGCGGGAACACGGGGGAAGTGCCGAGAGGGAACGGGTAGGAACAGAATAAGGACTGCACGGACGGGGACGGAGATGCGGGTGGGGATGGAGACAAGGACGGAGAGGGGACGGGGCCGGAGAGGGGACGGGGCCGGAGAGGGGACGGGGCCGGAGAGGGGACGGGGCCGGAGAGGGGACGGGGCCGGAGAGGGGACGGGGCCGGAGAGGGGACGGGGCCGGAGAGGGGACGGGGCCGGAGAGGGGACGGGGCCGGAGAGGGGACGGGGCCGGAGAGGGGACGGGGCCGGAGAGGAGACGGGGCCGGAGAGGGGCCGGGACCGGAGGGAGATCGAGGACGGAGGGAGAACGGGGACAGATAGGAATCGGGAACGCAGAGATGGCGGGGACGGAGAGGGGATGTTGACAGTGGAGATCGGGAAGGAGAGAGGACGGGGACGGGATGGCGATAACGATGGCGACGATGATAACTAGGCCGGAGTTGGGCCGGGAGGTCGGGACGAAGGCACGATGGGACGAGCGGCGGCTGTGTCGGGCTGGTGAGAGCGTGTGGCGTGGCGTGGCGTGGCGTGGCGCGGCCGCGCCGGTGGCGGTGCCGGCGATCGGGCTGTCGGGCGCAGCGCCCGCGCGAACGCCCGCGGCGGTGACGACGGCGGCGCCAGATAATTAGGCCCTTCCGGGCGCTGGCGGTGGCGGCGGCGCGGGAGCGATCGGCGCCGAGGGCGGCGGCGGCGGCCCCGGGCGAGGGCGAGGGCGAGGGCGAAGCGGGCGCGCGCACGCGGGCGGAAACTTGGCGAGGACAGAGCAAAGGGGCGGGCGCGGAAGGAGGGCCAGCGGCAGCGCAGAGTGCAGGCGGCCCACCAGGCAACTTGCGAGCGCGGACGCCGAAAGACTGGGGACGCTGAGACGGCGCGAAAGTTGGCAACGAGGACGAACCCCAGGAAATCGACGGCGGCCACGCACTTAGGAATTGACGACGTTGGGAAATTCTGAAGTTAAATGATGAAATGGTGATGGATTAATACGGGCAAAAAATTACGGAAAAATGTTGTAATAATTTAATATATTGAAATTTGACGAATTTAAATATTTTTCTTGTGATCATGCAACGTTTCAACCCTTTGTTTGGGATTTCGTCCGGTGTATGTAATAAAATGATTAATATCAAATAAAAATCACTATAAGTAGTGACAATTTCTACTGTTAACAAATTATACACAATACATAAACATTGAAATAACAATACAATTGCCTTTTTAATATGTACAATAAAATATTTTATAATAAATATATTGGTAATTATTAAATATATTAGTAACTATTAAAGTTGAGAATATCTAACATAAATAAAATAGTTCCGTGGTGATAATTTGAAGAGTTTCCAACAATCAAAACGAAGGTAAGAATAAAACAGGATACAAAGATATGTTTGCCAAAGGAAGACGAGGAAACAAAAAGAATGGATGGAAGCGAACAAGATAAAACGAGAATGGACGAGGAACGCCAATAAATTAATTACAAACATGGAACAGTGGGCTCTGTGAAAAAGTGAGAATAAATGTTATACTAGAATAAGAAATGGCAAGAATAAAAAACACTTTTTTCCGAAGTTACAATCTGATTCTGTAGTAATGAAGAAGAGAAGAGGAAACACACTCATCAATACATCGAATAAGGAAGGTAAAACCAAAACTAAAATATACTGTATTAAAATAGGAATCTATACGTTCGAAATGAAAGCAAAATTCAGCCCGTACATGGGAAATGCTCTTGTGAGATAGTGTGAAAAAAGAAGCCGTAGCATCCGAAACGAAGCATGGACTCTCGAACGCTGCAGAGAGACCAGAACATTCGTGGGGAGGAATGCAGGGCACAGCGGCGGCGGCAGACACGAGTACCGTGGTTCCGATATGGGTGCCAAGGCATGAAGGGGGGCGAGAGCGACAGGGGTGACAAGGCCGACGGAGACGAAAGCGATAGTGACGACAGAGTGACGCAGGCGACAGGGGGACGGCATGGGGCACAACGACAGGAGGACGAGGGAGATGACGCCAGCGTCCGGGCACCCGACTGGCGGGGCAGCCGACTGGTGGGGATATAAGAGTGGCAGGGCAGATGACGGAGGTGTCGGGGATGAGAATGACAACAGGGGCAAAAGGAACGACGGGAGTAACAATGTTGACAAGGGTGATGTGGACGAGAGAGGTGACGAGGCCGACAAGAATGACGTGACGGATCAGGGCTTGTGAGCAACAGCAGGGCAACGGGAGCGACGAAGACGACCGAAGGGACCATGGAGGGTCGGAAACGATAGTTACGGGGGCGGGGCCGCCGCGGCGGTCCCCTTTGAGCGTCGCGCGCCGCATCGACGCCTCGAGGCGCCGCGCCGCTTCGCCCCTCGCTCCACCCCCCCCCCACCCTGGCCTTCCGCCCTCGGCCGCCCCATTGTGCCAGGCGCCGCACTTGGGCCGGGCGCGCCCTCCGAGAAAGTCGGAAAATTTCTCTCGAGTGCAACGACTTGCCGAGTTCCCCAGAAATGAGCGCTTCGTCTCATTTTTTTCTCTCTAGAATGTGTAATCATGAGAAAGAAAGCTGCTCTATTTGTTTGTATTGTAGAACGTCGTTGTACAGCAATGTGTATCGCAATATTTATACCAGTGAAAACCTATCGAAAAGTATTACTAACCAAAAGTAATTTTCCAAAAAGTGTACAAATTTTAAATAATCAACCTTGAAAATGTTAATCACTGTTATTTTATTGACGAACATCGGTACTTAATAAACAGAAAGGGACATTAAGCCTGCATTACTTCTTAAATAAATACTGATTTTAATTAGAATTCACGGACTATTTATATATAAAATTGTCCAAAATATAATTAATTGTCGAAAATATTTTTTCGTCTCAGACTCAACATTTTTCAATGTCCATACCTGTAAAACACGCTTAATGTCTAAACTCAAACACCTATTGTTTAAAATCTAAGTCATGTACCTAATGTTTAAAATCAAACGTTTATATCGCAGTAGAACTATTTTTTCAATTTAATTTTGTTTCGGAATTTCAGTCATGTTTATTTCGAAACAGTCAAGTTCAATACGTACTTCTTTAGTTCGTTATCATGTTAGTACTTGGATTTACTCCTCTTATCCGAGTGTTCGAACTTTTGACACTAAACATACTATTGACATATTTCAACTGCTATCCTTTAAACTCAAATTAGGCCCTGCTCTTTAATCCGAAACACTTTTACCAGCTGTGATATTTGCCTTGGCAAGAATATTTCTACAGCCATAAACATTTGAAATATTTTATTTTAAAAAAATATAACATAGATGAATGTACAAAATTGTATGCACGTAGTCCGAAAGGTAATAATTTTCTGTATGTTTTTACAACCTTCTGATTTGCTAGACTTCGAATCAGTTGGTAAATCGCTCTTTCCAACATACGTTTTATTTACGTCCTTTATACATAAATACTACAGTTTTGGGAACCTAACTACGTTAAATCCTACATTCATCTTAATTTTGTTGTAAGCTTTGATGTCACTGCTATCCGTAGATGAACTAACAAGAATTAAGTGATGAAAAGTGTATGTGTTTGGAAGACAGAGAAAATATTTTGGTGAAGGCACAATGACGTTACGATTTACTTTATGGAAAAGCGTTATTGATTTCATGAATTGCATGAGGTACATCGTAAAGGACTCGAAGTGGGCCAGTATGCTGATGTTAAATATGTTCTACGAAAACCGCCAAGATTTGTCGATTTAGGGGCAGCGGCACAAGACATGTCAATATTAATATCGATATCCAGCACTTTTGGAACTACTTTTTTTTCAAAAAGGTATCAGACTTCATATCATCTCTTACGTACGTAGACATATATGAACGAAACATTGACAGGAAATGAGGAACTTCTCTTTCATTATCCAATGAATGAACATTTCTCTTGAATAAAAAACCGTAAGTCCACCATACAGCACCAGCACCATACAGCCAATAGCGTGCATGAAGTACGTGACCCAACAGACAAATATTTCTCCGTGTGAAAAGAAAATACAACTTGCATATTCAGTGACAAGAAGAGATAAAAAAAAGAAAGATATTTTGGGACATGAGCGGCATAAACGCAATTTCATTGCAGCCATGATGATTTAATACACGCGTAATCATTTCCCCGTAATTCCCAATAGACTGTGCAAATGAAACCGGACAAAGTATATAACAATAATTTTGGCGTATTGGTTATGTGTAACTGGTATTTCAAATATTTAAAGAAAAAATTTAAAAAATAAATAAGATTTTTGAACCAGAAGTGATAACGGCTAAGCCGTCGAAAGCTGCTAATTAGTAAAGAAAAATATTAGCAACGCCAGTGCTTTTTATTAAAATATTTTACAATGAACGAAACCTTGAAAGAGCAAACACTTTAACTTACTTTCCTAATACATTAAACGAAAAACAAAACACAAATTTGTTTGTAATTTCATACCAACTCAACAGCACCCGTAGCATTTGTGTCCCACTGCAACGTCCAGGGACGGGGGTAGGCACCCCGCACTACACTGGGCTCGCTGCAATCGACACCACTTTCAAGTCGCACTTCCAGACAGATATTGATGGTATGTGCAAGTGACGCCTGAGATAATATTGATATTCTCTCCGGTGGCGTATCGGGGCTCACGAGTGGCCGCCATCGACCCAGCCGCCGCCGCCGCCGCCGCCGCCGCCCTCGCCCATCAATCAGTTGACCCCGCGAGCACTGACACGGCTTGTTTAAAAGCCCGCGCGGCACCCGCCCGCCCCCTCCAGCGCGGTTGGGGTCGGACGCAACAGGGTGGTGCACGAGGAGACGGAACGACCTGCTGGAAGGCGCCGCGAACACAAAGGGACAGAAAGTCGCCAGAGAAATGCAATCGGCGCTGAGGTCCCGTATTCAGGAGAAAAGGGGTAAGGGTGAGAGAAGTGGCACATAGTGGGAGGGAGTGTGATAAAAGGCTGGGATGTGTCCACGTTAGGGTCGCCGCGTCCCAAATGGGAAAAGTTGCTTGAAACAATTCTTAAATTAAACGATGGGAGAAATTAAGAGAATTGTTTTAGTTAGCAGAGTTGCTGTTATTGTCGTAGTGTTAATTGCTTTATACATTTTCTATACATCTTTTACGGAGAATGGCAACCTTCTCCGCACTCGCCCTTAATTAGTTTGGGGCAGGGGTGTCCAACTTGCAAGGCCTCAAAGGCCACAACAAAAACCTTCAATATGGTTGCGGGTCATATTTACATTACTTGGGCGATCCACTCCTGACTACCCCGTATTGTTGATCTCGGCAGTTTGCGCAAGTGCTCTGAAAGGGAGGGATGAAACAATGCGTGATATCAGGCTGTACCACACACAACGCAGAGAAACACACTGGGATGATGTTGAATTTCTGAATTTACGCCAAAAAGATAATTCTTAAATCTAAACCTAACCCATCTTTACATTAAGGGAGTATTGACTACTGCAGGGCGCATACGCTAAGCGCGATGTTCTCGTCCAACATCCAAGGGACTTTCATGTTTGAGTAAGAACCTTTCGCCCGCTGCAATAAATGGCGCAGCATGCGGCCTGTGAGCCGTCAGTTGGACATCCCTGGTTTACAGCTATTCAAGTACAATAATTAATATGGCAAGTCACTGGAGAACGGGTAAAACGAGGTAATCCGGAAACTCACCATTCTGTGTTTTATCCTTCATCACAAATTCCAATTCGAATGGCCAAAATTCAGATTATCGAAATTCGTTGGTGCATACAGACTGCCAACAAACTTATAGCTAACGTGATTGCCTCCGGGTTTGGCGAAAGGCAGAAAATGTTTGGACGTAGGATTTCGAAAACACCCATCCGTCGCGAAGGTAAAGTAGATGTAGACAACAGAAGAAACAAGATTTTATTGACCCGACGCTCGCACGCAGGGCAGTCGGTCCGCGGCACTTAGTCATTGCAAAAGGGTGGCGCATGATGCCAGCAGACACAACCGAACTGTTAGAACAAGGGCTCCCACATTTTTTTTACCCCCTCCCTCATCTGTCTATGGTAAAACTTGCCACGCCCCCTTGCGCAGTTTTATTTGGTAATGAATAAAACTAGTGTTACATTAAGTAATGATTCATTTTTTTACTATTTACAATGTTACAAGTTAATTACGCTTTTTTGACCTCTTGTTGAAATATTCGTTTTTATAGGTTAAGTCAAGGAAATGCAATACGATTTATGCCTAATTATTATTACCAGTTGAAATGTAAATTAAAGAGGGAACAAGAAACATCAGTGAGAAAGATAAGCGTGCATTATTTACCGGACTCCCTATTCGTGGAGTATCAGAAAGTGCACAACGTTAGCAATGTCAAGTTTGCCTCGATACTTTGTTTTCATTGCAACAAGAGCTGCAAACGCTTTCTCGCACAAATTGCTCAATACTACATTTGCAAATAACACACCAAGAATATTCGACACCATCCTTAAGCACGCAAATACGAGTAAACCCATATTTAATATAATCATTCTTGTATTTGCATTTTTTGTTGTGCTCATCTTGAACTATATTTTATGTCACAAACCACATTATGCAACAAGGCAACTCTGACAAAATTCATATCTTTCTAGCGCGCCTTGTCCTCAAGAATGTTCGGGTATATCATGGCTCGATGGGTTCCGCGCCCCCTTGAATTGTCTCTGCAACTCCCTTGGGGGGTCGCACCCCCCCCCACACACACACACACTTTGGGAATCAATGTGCTATAAGGTGACTCAGAGACGAAGTTTCAGAAAGTCGGTCAGGAGTGTAGAGAAATGCGGTCAGGAGTGAAGTCATGGTGAGGCATATTCACAAGAAAATAATTGAATTACACACAAGAGTGTGGATAAGAATGAGTATAAGTTTCATGAACTACGAAAAAGTGAAAAGTTGCAACAAAATCACCTGATAAAACAATGTTAATAGATAAAGGTCATGTTTTTATCATTTTCTTTCTCGACCTGACAGGAACCTAATTGAAGTAGTTTTTCCCTCACTCCGCGTAACACTTCTTTCCGAGCAATTCAAGTACAATAACTGATAAAATGAGAATTAAAATAAAACAGCTGGAAAGTGAAATGCTAATTCCATTATTAACTGATTTGTTTTGTCCCCTAGCTCCGGACTGATATTCTGACATGAGTGGTAATGTAGTGCGTATTTGTGTGTGTGTGAGGGGAGAGAGGGTACAAGGATGAGGAAGAAGAAATTGCCTGCGGTCCGAGGCATATTTCTTAATGTATTGTTCTGGATTCTTCTGATATTGATAAGGAAAACTACCTAGACACTCGGAAATTTGTGCTCTCACACAGTTCTAAACGGAATATGTAGAAGAGGGTTTACTCCTGTGAGATATATTTTAGATCTACATTCTTCAGTGCCATGTTAAAAGAACTAATTAATAATTTTCCATTCATTCAAGAAACACGCAGCAGAATCAATAGTAACCTGTGTTAAGTGTTTTAACATTATTTTTGCTTTTTTACCTAAATGAAATCTTGCAAAATATACCCATAACAAAAACATTCATTTCTAAAACTAACTCAAAATTTTAAACGATTCGGGGCTAATCATGGCATAATTCACCCTTTAAAAAACAATGCGTGAGATGTTAAGAGTCACAAAAGGCGGAGGTTAGACAGTCTCTTTTGACAAAATCCTGTTCGTAGTGAGAAGGGGGCCTAGGGTTTAAATGGCATTTCGTATGTCCGAGTTTGGATGGTGACCTCATCTCTACTATGTATCCATTTCTTGTTCTGGGCAGAACCTGTACTTCAAAGCGTTTCCTACTCAACTGAGTGAAATCGTGCGAACAAACTTCTGGAAAGTAAGTTGGGCCTTTTGTTTCACTGTCCTGTGAATAATATTCCTCTGGTGCCACATACACCGTTACAACTTTATGGTTCACTTCTTTTCTTTCTTTCGAAACAGTCGTTTCAAGTCTGCAGTGCTTGTTATCTTGTTCGTTTTGAAGAGAGATAAGCAGTGCACAAGTGTATGAAGTATTCCACAGACCTGTAAACCATTCCATTCATTAGGTTCCTAAATTTACTTTATGCGAATACATAAGTGTTATAAAAAATGATCCTGTCATCCTCAAAACGTTTTTAAAATTAAAAGCCATCTCCAAATATATTTATTAATAATCAATGAGCCAATACCTAGTAACTAAGCTACCTGTTAAAAAACAAAACTGATAGCTTTCTTATTATCCTACCAATTATAAAAAATAGTAAGTCTGACATTAAAATTAAAACCCTTGATTTTAATCATTAATGGTAATAATAAATACATGGTTCAGATAAAAAAGTGTGCCCAGTTATTTGAGTTTGTGGGGTAATTCCATGTGCCAGACCCGGTCGAATGCTTAGGCAACATATAGAAGATTGAACTTCTACGAGTATAAAGACTTACAAATCTTTTTAAAAGAGAGAAATACTTCTATAAATTTCTTCAATCTAGAACCTTCAGTAACTACCAATCAAAAGCTAAAACTGTACAATACAATGCAGAATGTGAACTGATCGTTGCAAATTCTGTAAATGTTTATAATAGAAAAATTTAAATACATAAATTATTAAATAATAATATGAAATTATTAATGACCGTAATGATTGATAATTATCAATATTAATTCACGTAAGTTTTGAGTTCCTCATCCTGTTTGGTTTTGAAAAATTCACTGCCGTTCATTGTGTAGTTTCGTTTTCTTTTAAATATGAAAACAAAGGACTTACACTCGTAATAGATGAAGTTAATTTTTCGATTTTAAGCGATGGTCATTACATAATCCTTTCACCTAACAGTGTAGTGCACCTGTGTTTAACTTGAATGGAACATGATATCTGTAAATACGCAAAACATATGGTAGTGTTTCAATCAACAATAAATATTATTTTCACAGAACAGTACAATATCATTCATTAATTATATACAAGGATTGGATAAAAAATTATGAGAATTTTTTCTCTGAAATGACGTTATTGATAGAGGTATTTACATTTATACACGTTCAAAATAATCGCCCCCGTTATTAATGACCTTTTGCCAAACGTTGGGAAGGTGTCGTACACCATCTGCGCGTCTATTTCTGACGATGTCCCATACTGACCTACCAATAGCATGAATAATTTCTTATCTAGTACTCTACCGCGTTTTTCGCAGTGGTTCATTCATTTTGATAAAGAAATCATAATCACAGGGACTCATATCGGGTGGGGAAGGTGGATGTTCCAGAATCTCCCATTGCCAGCGGCGCAAGAGATCTCCACATAGAGTCGTCCTGTACGGGGATTATCCTTCACATCATCTCTGCCTAATCTGAACGCTTTAACCAATCGTGCGACTGTTGAGTATGGAAATTCTGCATCACCACATGTTTTACGCAGCCTTTAAAAACATTCTTGCTTACTCCGAACTAGTGCCATTTCAATTTTGAGCCATTAACGTTGCTCTACCTTGGTAAACATGATAGGGCGCTTGCACTATTGCTATGAAGTTCAACGCACACAACGCATTTTAGTCACACACTGCTGTAAAATGACAGAGTACTGTTCCCGCTCGCTGCACACACTCGTCTAATAGTCCTTCCTTTTGTCACGACAGATGGCAGCATGCCGACTCACCGGCTGTAAGTTACAGCAATATCCACATTACTTTTTATCCAACCTATGTACAATTATTCGTTTAAACCAAACAAACGTGAATGAAAATGCGAGATGCTTAAATATGAACACTAATTTACGAATAAATCAAATGATTTACTCAATTGTTATTGTTTTTATTATATGTATTCTATTAGTCCCCACGAATAGGTCGGCTTGGACCACGCGTTCATGTATCCGGGGTTCATTAACATTATCTCGGTGGCAGGTGCATGTTATTTTTCAAGGGATCAGCATTTAGCTGGATCCGATTTTTATCCCCCATGTTAGCTCTGGGGATATGGAAGACGAAATTATGATAATGCGGGGTGAAAGGACGACACATATACAGACATACACAAACACACTCATGCCCGAGACGGGGCTCGAATCCGCGATCCTTCCGTCCGAGATCGACACGGCACTAGCGATCTCGCCTATCAGGATCAACTTATTTTTTATTATTATTATATTATTATTTATTATTATCATTTATTCTTATCATTATTGTTATTATAATATTATATTATTATGTTAGAATATGAATGTGAATAAGAACAAGGTGCCAATGGACTGGAATTAAGTATATTTATTCTAAATTTCTGTTCTTCAGATGACTTGATTGTTAGTGATGCCGGGCGCGTCAACTACCGAAGTCACTGGTCCCATAAGTGTAGTGCATAATTTTCTTCGGGGTCATGCTGGATGATGAGATCCGGAACCGACCTTCAGGTGGCTAGCGGTGTTTTCCTCAAACAGATATCTCCCACCAGCGAGGCTGTATCCCAGCCGAAACAAGCTCTAAGCTCGTGACCGGTCTCCCGGCATGTGCGTAGTGCATGTTATTCTCCGTTCACCCTAAAAAAAGTGAATGTAGCAACAATAGCACGTGCTTTGGGATGCTTGCCATTGGTTAGGTGACGCGATACAGCCTCCAGGCGTGTTCATGTGCAGAAGAAAATAGCTGTGTAGAAAATAGCTGTGTGAAAATAGCAGTGTAATGGCTAATTTCTCTCACTATGTTAAAATTCCAGACGAAAAACAATCTATAACTCAGATTCCAAAATAAGGAGACCATTGTTTCCACGCCTGCCTTTCCGAAAGAGGAGATATCGATGTCGGTGACAGTTATGTGTCCAGCGCTGCTTGGTGTCAGCTCTAGCGGAAACAATGAATCCGTGAGGCGAACTTAACCCCACGCAGGTGCAGTAGTAACTGGAGCTGTTGATTTCTTAAGAACTGATGCCAGACACAGGTTCGGTCACGCAACGTGGGAGGTGATATACTCATGCGAAGTAGTTTAGTTAATTTTTTGTCAAGCAGTTCGAAACTTTCGTTTGAAGATGTCGGAGAGCGGTGCAGGCCCTTCCTTAGTGCAACACCACAGCTTATTACGGAGTGATGAAAAGCTTGCGGTATTGAACGTTTTTAATACATTTTTAGCAATTTTTTGAACTTCTCGAACAAGGTATTTCGAAAGTGACGCCAGAACGCCGGTGTAGGTTTGCATACTATTAATGAGAAACAAAGGTTGTGGGAGGTCGATGGCTTCAGTGACAGTGTCGTGGACGAGATAGTCATCACTGAAGGTTCCTCTTTTATTGTAGCACCGAATCATCTGCTTCAGGCGTGGAAGAAATTGAACCTCTTCCTGAAGTAGAATGATAGTAAGTAAATTGTTTGCAAGAGATTAAAGGGTGAATATTAGTTAATACAGTCGAAAAAATGTAATTTGGATATTGATAATTCGCTTGTTCACTTCATTCTCGTAAAGATTTTTTCATAATTTAACATTGCAAACTGGTTGTTAAGAGTGATTTTACTAGTTTTACTATCAAGTAGTTTCTGTTAATGTTTGTGAAGATGCATTTGCGGTGTTATTGGAAATGTTAATATTCGTCTACTGCTCTGCAGAAGTCAGGTTCTCTTTTCGAGCGATCATTGACTATACCGAGCGCGAGTGGCCGAACGTAGTGCGAGCGGAGTTGGCGATTGAGAATCGGAGCAAGGCCGATGAATACGTCGCGTTTGTTTAAGTCAGCTTTTTCTAAGGGCGAACGAAGAATAGTGTAAGTATGTCGGATGGAAGAGGAAGGAAAGATCGCGCGCGGTCCGTGGCCCGTATGTTAGGAAACTTATCTGGCATTCGCAGGGTGTTGATCGGAGAAATTGCGGAAAACCTCGGAACAGAGCAGCCGCCCCCCAAAATTCTCCTTCAGACAGCGACTGAATACGACCCAGCTGTCTAGCTGGAGTCCAAAACCCTACCACCGTCGGGAGTGGAACCCTAGGACTTCTCGGTCAGAGGCACTAGAGTGATGTAAGTTGATGACCAGAGTCACTTCTCTCGGTTCTGTTCTTCAGTCCATTATTGCCAGGAATCGAGTCTTTCAATCCCCTTCCTCACTCTTCTGCTAACCCTCCTAATAGACCCTCCACACTAACCTAGCTTTGCATTTACTTTCACAAAGTTCTCCTCCACACTTCAATCTCTTTAAAACCATAGACAGTTCCTCTATAACTCCGTACTAATAACATCTGTAGTCACAATTTATTCTTTGAATCTGACACTATTGTCTTTAATGATAGTGAAATCATCTAGGGTGAGTCTCGTTTACTTTGTCTCGGTTCCGTCCACATGAGAAAATTATTTTTCTGTATATGACTAAATGTCTAAGAACCTACATTAATGTCAGCAAGAAGAAGAGGTCAAACAAACCTTGAAACGCAGTTATTGTCAAGAGGGTTTAATACACATAGAATTATTAAAATGCAACAATTGTTCAAAGTGATATTGCTTTCACAACACAAACGTTTTGAAGTAACGTAGACTTTTGTGTTCTTATATCAAGAAATTTTGCAATATCCTCCTTCCATGCTCACCTAATATATGGCCAAATTTCCATAAGAAATTACGAGTATATTCAAGAAAGTTGGGGACAACTTTACATTTAAATCAATCTTTCTTTTGCGATGTTAGTTACTTTTGACAGTCTCTCATGAAAAACAAACAGGAAAAATGGGAGAAATAGATTATAACACTGTCTTATGACTCACGATACTCTGATTAGAAATCGGTGATTAACTATGGCAATTTATCCATTTTCATGGAAGTGTGACTTCTGACTGTCTGTCGCAACACCTCAGATTCGTAAAGATAAGAATTCTATATCACATCGAATCTAAAATGAGTGTCTTCGAAAGATAAGTGAATATTATCTTGATAATTTCTAATCCTTTGGATCTTCACATATATGATCTTCGTTTAATCTCGAAATACTCTTCGATTATCAGGACTTTTTGCATACCATAGTGATAAGCAGTGAAAGTGGTAAGCAGAAATGTCTGCAGTGGCCCGTTCAAAATCAACACTTAACTAATATCACACTGAACATCGTATAAAAACGAAGATTTTTGAATGACACAATAATTCCTATGTCAAAAAGGAACACACAATCTCTGCCAATTATTTGAAAAGCTAATTGATAGGGGGTTTCTAAGTATTTAGTCGCTGAGATGAGAGCGAGCGAGAAAATACATTGGAAGCAAAATTTTAATTTTCTTCAGTAAGGTTCTAGTTTTGTTATCGCAGACTTGTTTTGCGTGTGAATGCAAACCACAGAATTGGAGGAACGCCTTCACTGCTCAGAGAAGGAAATCTCCAACTTCCTGTTTCCTTTGGCGATTTCACATTGTGCACCACGCGAGGCACAGCTCACCATTTCTATTTAGTGCACCATAAAATGCTGACAATTTTGTTTACCTACAATGTATGCACAGAAACTAAACATATCGTTTCATTCTTTAAAAAATGCCAGCCCGTTGTGTTCTAATGTATCATTTTGTTGCACTAAAGCATGTAAGTGAATTGAATTAGTTTCATGTTTACCCTTAGTTTCAGGTTTCTTAAACACTTAGTATGACCAACCATTTTGCCCACTAATGTGATACAAAACTATGCCAGATTCTTCGTTACACGTTAACAGTATAAAATTACAGAGCATTTGATGTAAAATTTTACATTATCTTTATTCAGTTGTATAAAATCCGAAACAATGACTCACTGAATATCATTTGTATGGAGCAATTAGAATCTATCATATTCGCTTTTTTTTAAATTGTGATCTTATTACATTTTCCATAGTTTTTACAATAAATCGAACTTTTTCAAGTTCTATTAAAAATCTTTTTTTAAGTAGGAAAGGAAGTTGCGTAGTAAAGTTAAAACAAATTTTTGAATGAAGTAAAACACATGCAGACCAAAACCAGAAAATCTCGTTAGGTAATATTAGGTTAAAATGCTCTGCGTAATACGGTAAGGTAAAACGGTTGTAATATATTTACAATTCTAAAAAATAATAAGAGACCAGATATGCAAGAATCATTGGCTCGTGTATTACTGCGACAAGATAAATATAAAGCCAGCTTGCTTTTAAGTATCAGTATATTTTCCTGGGTTCTTATCTCTTCCGTTGTTACAGAATAGAAACCAATACCATTTGATACGGGTTGTAAATAAAGTCAAGTGCAGGAACGTGAAGTTTCAGTGCGTATTTTTAGTGCAAAATCATCGAAACCAAAAAATGGTGCAACAACCTATGCACAACCTGAAGCTAGAATTCAGTCTTAGCATATTTGTTTTGAAAGTTATTGTCTTCGCGTCTTCCTGATCTTCCTTTCATAGAAGTGGTGATAATAGACAAATCTTTAATAAGGGTAGCCAACTTTTAATGAAGGTACTGTGGAAAATATAATATTATTGTTAATTTGAGAGTCAAAAGAGAGAGAGAGCGCTATTCAAGAACACAAACACCGCATAAAGAATTGAGTTATGCGTACGACAAAATATACATAAAAGTGATCAATCGAGTCAATTGAGTGATGATGTATCTATGTCGAAGTGCCTACAACTGATATTCTCAAACTGGAGATAACCTTGCAATCACTCTCATATTTATGATGAGTAATCTTTCCATGGTCAACTTTGCTATTTTACAAGAGTAGATGAGATATTTGTAATTGGGACTATATTATCAAGTTTTTACCAATGGCCTTCTCCAAGACAACTGCAACTAGTGGTAACTGTAACAGCACACATTTGTCGCATTATTTGTAAGTTTTGCAATTTTCAAAAATTCAGAGAGTTCAACAAAAATGGTTCCATTTTTAAGCGTCCTTCAATTTATCTGTGAAAAAATCAAGGACAAATTTGTAGCAGGTTTTTGAAAAATGTTTTTTATGCATTACATTAACTTCACGCAAAAATTATGCGAAAACTATTCATTTTTCAAAACATTGGACACGAACTTTTTTAAAGATCAGATTCTTAAACGAATTTAATTCAAGATCATCAATATGATACATTTACAAGTAAATTTTTGTCAATTTTCGAAAATGGTCGAACAAAATTTTCGAAAATGGTCGCCGAACATGGAATCACCAAATTTCTTTTACCGTCCCTTTGATACATAGGAGGAGAATATTTTTAAAATACTTGGAGCCGACACAGACAGATATACAGACACAGAGAGACATGCAGACGGACTGAGGGACACACAGACAGATAGACAATCGATTTTTCGGGATCAAGGGCCCACAAAACGGACTATGGCTACATATTTTAGAGGATGTAATTTACTACTTACAGGAACAAGACTTATCCGCTTTTTTGTTACCAAGGCCCGGAAATAAGAGTTTTCTGTTAAAAAATTGTCTTTTCCGGCTGACGATTACAATACTTTCTCTTCTTACGATGCGAGGCAAGAAAGTAACTAGAGCAACACCACAGTTTTAACCCTCGTACCGTAACTGGGGTCGTTTTGGATCCCATCATCATTAATGTTTTAATATTTTCCTGAATATTTGTAGGATAATTTCAGTCTTCTAGATACGCCTTCTTGTACTTACTAAGCAGGTACCTAAACATTTTCACATATTTTCCCAATTTTATTAGAGAGTTATTAATTTTTTCGTTGCATAAGACTGGTTTCACCTAAGGTATAGCCTGTTATTTTCCTATTCTCATTTGAAATATCTTGCCATGAACTTCAAATAATGTGTCTGTTACAGTCAATATTTGATTTATCTCGAAATAACTTTGGTAAATTATTATATACATTTCTGAACTATTATGTATCAACAATGGGGGTTACGTATGGTAGAGGCTATACTTTTTATGAATTATTTAAGTAATTTATATTTACTATATTATTGAAAATAAGTTACAAAAAGTATTCTTATATAAAAACAATTACACTCATTGTATTGCTGTACACATTCTGTTTACCACTTCCAATTGTCAGCAAAGCTTGGGGTCCAAAAAGACCCCAGGTATGGTACTTGATTATAAATTGCAGATATGGTACGAGGGTTAATGACACAAATTATCTCATATTGCAGCAGTCAGCATGAAAATGTTTTAAATACAATGGAATTCGAAACTCCCCAAAACTTTAGTTTTTACAATCGCATACCAATGTGGACGACAACCAATAACCATGTACATACACAAACAAATCAAGAAAGATTTTTAATTTTAAAGACTTTGAGATTTTTAGAAATATTAAAGAGGGGAGAGCACAACTACTGTACACTAGAAGTGCAAAGCATAGGACTATCCCGGCATATGCCTGAAGTATTTGGCGAGTTTATTTTCGAAAAATGTTCCTCCATGATAGTAGTTCTGTAGTTTTACTTGCCAATATATTCTTAACACGCTACTCCCTCCCTGCTGTCAAATATTGTGTTAAAAAATTGCGTTCCATCTACGTTAAAGGGCATTAAAAAACGGTTGAATCCTATTTCGAACTGTATGGCAGAATATGAATACATTCCTATTCAGAATAAGTGGGTTTCATGGCGATGTGTCACTTTATAGATCTTCAATTACGTAAGCCCAGGAAACCCCTTTTGTTTACTCTTTGTGGTACTTTTTTTTCCTTTTTCGCCGGCATAAGGGGCACCGCCACGAAAGCGAAAGGCCTGCTGCTAGCCTGCGCTACAGTCCATAGATACAGAGAGTAGCGCAACCCCTGCGATTTAATATCCTCTCACCCGATAGCTCCGCCGCCACGCAGCAATCAGGAGCTGAAGGAAAATAATGACAACCGGTGACGTTACGAAGATTTTCAAGAATATTAAGATTGGTTTGGGATAGATTTATTGTTGTCAACATATGGAATACTACACAGTTCCAATTCCCCTGATAACTGGACATAAAATGGCGGAATCGGTGGAGCATTGGAATGCTGACGTAAATAAATGGAAACTTGACGTAAATAAATAAATTTTAAAAAATGTTTCGAGATGGGAATTATATTATTCCCATTAAGGGCTTCACAGAGACTCTCAATTATACGTTGGTGCAGAATACTGGGAGACATGCTTACGACATCTAACGACGCTAAGATGTATTCGTCTGGTATTCTTAATTCATATAATAGGGTGACTAATTCCCTACTATTTAAAACAATATTATGTGAATTAACTTGCAATAGAGGTTTTAAAATTGTATTTAAGTATTTGTGTACTGTGGGGTCCCAGTACTCGAAACAACTTCCCATCTCGAATAGGTTTTTGTCCAGTTTCCCTGATCCATTGAGCAAATGCTGAGATGGCCCCTTGTTTTGCTTCTGGACGTAAATGTAGCTTCACTGTGCGCACGTTTGGTTGAGAACTCCTTTTGCTTGTAGTGGTAGGAGTGGAACTGATGTTCGTTACTATTTTGTTAGCAATGCAGAAAAATCAAATCAGTTCATTCACCGTTGAAATTGATTTTCTATAACTCGGGAACAAACATTTTTATCTTTCTAAAGTAATAATTATTTTCTAAATTCTTGTTTCTAGTTTTTCAAATGTTTTTTTTTAAATTCTGGACCCCAAGAAATGTGCGCAAATAATCTCTTTCCCCATACGTCATATACAATTTTACAGTTTTTTGACCAAACAAATAAATGCGCTACTCTCTGTATCTAGGGAGTCTAGCCTGCGCTTACCTGGAGCGCCGTGGAGCGCGTGCGCGAGTCGTAGCGGCCCAGCGAAGGAACTGAGCGCGGCGCGGCGGCCCGGCGACGTGTCGCAGGCGTTTTGCGTCAGGCCCCGAGTCACGCCGCGTGACCAACGCGAATGGGCCACGCGAATCGACAGCCAGCGCTACGCCGCGCTACGCGGGGACCCTGCACGACACGAACAACCTCCGAATAACGTTCGTTTTGTTGTGATAACGAATAAACATAAAGAATACACCATGTATTCGTTTGTTACGATCAGTTATTGATCAATAAAGAACGTAGATAAATCCAATTTTTTTTATGTTTATATCCAATCTTTATCCAATATAGTTTTTGTCCAATATTATCCAATACTGTTTATATCCAATCTTATTCAATACAGTTTTTGTGTTTAAATCCAATCTTTTGTGTTTATACAAGTGCTTCACGTCTACATTAATTGAAATTCCAATGTTCTTTCAGAATTGTTATTTTACTATTACTATTTGTAATACTTTGTTTTTCAATTGAGTTTTATGAATAAAACATTCATCGGTATTGCCCACTGAAAACAATCATACCGTTCATAATTGTAGTGGGTATGTAAATTGTAGTCGGTGGCTATATTCGTATTAAAGCGAGTATTATTATAATAATACTATTAAGCAATGTAGCAATGATAATTGATATTGAATAATTAAATATTAGTGATAACTGATCAGTGCTATATATTTCCTGTCAATTAATCAGTACGTATAGCCTTTAAGTTTAGTACTATAGTTTTCATATCCCTTACCGTAACGGGCATCCACAAATTCATTAGTACACTGCATTCTGTCATGACGTTTAATTTCAAATTAACTCAATTCTAATATTCATAAATGTATGCTTTTTGCTATAATTTGAATTTCATATCAAATTAGAATATACAATCATTCTGCAATCATGTAAACACACCTTTTTTAGATTTCAGCGAAAAAAATCTATTAAAAAATTATATTGCTAAAGTAATAACATTTTTAAATGGCATGTACTTTAATACATTGGGCATATTCTAAGCATTAAAGCCCTTGTTTCTTTCACTAATGTATGGAAAAAAGATTCCATGAACTTTTATGTCTGACCCAATTTTTTGAAACATTTTATAGCTTTCGAATGGGACAATATATTAGTACAATTAATCCAGAGTGGCATAATACAAAAAATATGAGTTAATACTGGTAATGAATTAATATGGAAAACTGCTATACATAAGTGATGAAAGTGATGAAACTCTTAGTTCACGAAGCAGCCGCACAGATAACAGCACAAGATTATGTAGCCAATACTGGCTACAGTCAGGTCTATCAGTTGACAGCCAAATTGATATATCTGGGGAATTACCCCATTAATGCAGTAACTTGTGTCATGAGTTCTGCATGCTTTTGACTGTTTATACCGCATCAGTTAGTTTGTTTAAAGTTATTGAGTAGTGTTGTTTTAGGAGAGAATTCAATATACAGTTTTGTTTAACGTACAACTTGTCTTAAGTGTGATTTCTGTATATTTAATATAAACATCCCTGAAAATCATCAAGAAAATATAGGACTATAACGATCTTCACCTACGATTGACTAACAAAGTAAGAGATTCAATAGAAAAAAGGAGTTATAAGTCGGTTTCTAATATTGCCTCAGTACTCTTTCTCAACTGATTTGGAAAGGTCGTTACTATTTCCCAAATTATGAATAAAAGAAACAACGCCTAATTCAGATAAATTTTTACGTCTTTGAAACGTAATTTATTTGTTTAGAACTCACGTTAGTATGCATTACCAAACTTGCTGGGCTACATGTTTTGTTGGAATCAAAGTTTAGGATTTCGGGACTCACAGGAATTCACAGGTATATTTTATTCACAGGTATATATAGTCAAACATAAAAAGTAATGCATATGATGTACGTGACATGCAATGCATGTCATGTCACTGCATGAAACAAAAGCTGGAAGATGGCATTAACCATAATGAGCTAGTTTTGAGTAAAACAACTTTGAAATTTACACAATGAATAATTTTTGCCAAGTGGATATGCCTTTATTCCTACCTACCTAATGTCTCAAGCAATTTTGTCTCAGACAATTGAAAAGTAAGAGACATCATACCATTCCCCTTCTGTCGCGACAGGTCATGACTTTTAGAGAATTAAATAAGTGGTGCTACGGAATGGCACAGACTTTTCGAACCAGTTATTTGCCGTATCTTTCCTTAAAAAAGATTTCCAAAGTTGCAGGTCTTCTCGTCAGGCCAGATCAATAGTAGAATATTAATTTTAGAATAAATCCTAGAAATAGCTTAGGCGCTTGTGTTGTTCACGGGACGGACGAACGGACGGACTTTTAGAAAAAACACTTTTTTGGTATCAGGGGTCCCCAAAACATGTATTTACGTTAAAATCTTTAAATCGCTTTTCTGCAGCTTCACATAACTTTCTCTGCACACTCGGTATATATGTTTACCCGATATCACAGAATATGCAATGTGTCCAGTGCGGCCAAATGTGGCCTTTCCATCAGCTTGGACAACCACGCCTGGGCACTTGACCAATCCCGGAGCCTAGGCAATGCGGCTCTTATCATTGGCTTTTGCACCAAGATTCAGACACTTCCACCTTCCTCCCCTTGAAGATTTTCCTCCTCGTTATCTTCAAAGGGACGGAGCAATTTTTGAGTTTATTGACGTCGGCGTCGCTGCTTCGCTATCGGGGAGGGTGGCAGTAAAACGAAGGGGAGGGGAAAGGTAAGTTCACGCAGGCGAAACGGACGCTGACGACCCACGTGCCAGCCGGTCATGGGAAAGAGCAATGGCATTTTTTATCGAATTTTTTATACATAAATAGCAAATGCGAATATACATAGCAAATGTTAATTTTTTATTTGTGGAAATCTTCACTCAAATTAAATATTTTATTAACTATTTTTGAATAACCACCTGTTAAAAGAAGAATAAATTAAATTAGAAGAAAAATGAAGTCTTAAGATGTTACGATTCAATGCAATTATCTTAAAACGAGCTATTAAGAAAGTAATAAAAACGTGTTTGAATAAATTTGAAAGATACTGAGTTTGTAGCTAAGAAATTTCAATGCCGCTACAATTTTTCCAGTTAAAATGTTTAAATGGAACACAGGTGTTGTCGAAGGTACTATTTTCACAACTTATATTATGTTTTAGTGTGACCTCCTTAAATAGTGTCTGGAGTATTATGTTCGATTGGAGGAGCTCCATCGCAAGCCAAAGAAACTCCAGGATACTCACTTTACCACAGTTATCGATATTCAAGTAAGGCACCGTTTTATTCACACGAATCACACACGGTTCTTGTTTTCTATTGTTTTGTGAAATAATTTTTGCCTTTGTAAGGTATACGCATGAGGAATATTTTCGGCCTAGAAGAGGAATCCCAATACAATAATGTGCATGAAACATCATAATTCATTTGATTTTAGATAGACACCTACAACATCAGTGTTTTCATGAACTCGCAAGACTCCAAATCCGAACAATTGATCTATTTTATTTATTATTTACACAAAATTCAACTTCGTAGTTTCTTAAATAAACGAAACGTGAATTGTGCTTAATCACCTTAACAATTGCGTAGTGCAACATTATTGGCAAAATTGCCAGAAAAGATGTGACAAATATATAGATTGATTTTAAATCATATGATGATTTTGATTAGGGTTTAAAGGCGCTTCAACATGTCATTGGAGCTCGTGTCAATCAGTAAAATAATTTTTATTTATTATAAATTGAGTAATAATATAGTAAAGTCTGACTAATTATGAAATGAAATAACTGATAAAGAGAATTTTTAATGAACAATAGAAAATCAGTTCACAGAAGGCATTTTTAAAATCACCCTCATCTCTCGCGATGTCTTCTCCGAATACCGCTTAAATTATTGCAGTGCACGAGAGCATTCTATGCCGTAAGGTCTGTTCATTTCTCGCAAATGCGGAGTGAGTCACAACGCGATAAGATGTCCTTGTAAGAAGTGGCAGTTTCCGATCCGAAGGCGAATGAAAATAACCTCCTCGCGCCTTAAGCCACGCATGACGAATAGGTTTTTATGGAGTTCTTGATCCTCGTGAGATTGGAAATAAGAATTCTGTCGCTCTTTTTGCCATGCACGATGTAACTTTTTAATGTTAATGATAAGAGCAACTTATTCATGTTACTCTATTAATGTTACTGTGTTTTTTTTCAATCATCTGTTAAAAAATCAGTGGTGCTTAGATATTGTAGCGTCATAGGCTCCACTTCCTGCGCAGAGAGACGGGCTTGCAAGGTATGGGCATGAGGGACCTTAAAATAACTTCCCCAAACAAAGGCCACCCTCCGGAGGTAAGAAAGAGGGGTGGTGGCGGAGGTGCGTGGTGTCGTGCGCAAGGCAGGTCCAGGCAGGTCCAGGCGTGGGAGGGAGAAATGACGTAGGAGGTCATGTGACGCAGCACTATATAAAGCCGTGTCGCGAGGCCTCGTGAGGGAAAACAGAGTAGGAGGCTCCCTCGCGGTTATCCGCAAAAACTTATCCGCCCAGGCTGGCGCGGAGTGCTCTATGCACGAGTGGGTGTTCGATGTGCTCGAACACGGCGAAGTGGTACACCGCCGCTGGGCGCGTGTAGAGAGAGAGGGGGGCTGCAGTGAGTAGCTCTAACAAAACGCCTTAGAGTGATTATGTAAATATGTGTAAATAAATTTGTAGATACTCACTCGTGTCTGTTAATTGGTGGCGTAGATCCCTACCCACGACGTTACAATATAGTACACATTTCCTCGTATTATCTGTGAGTGTTATAATAAGTTGTATAAGGGGATAATATTAAAGTTAGCAATTTTCAGCTTTCATGATTTTTCGAGAGAGATTGTGATCAATTCCACGATTTATTATAATTTTTAACGATTTTAACGACGCGAACGCTTTTACAAGGCAGTACTGCCGGTAAGCTTGAACGTCAGTGTGCCTTTATTCGCCACAGTATAAACAAAGTTTTGTTTCTGAGTGCTATACATGTCGAGTTTTGTACCAAGAAAAGAGTATTTGCGGAAAATTATATTGTACTACTTTATTCAGAGGAAATCTGCAGCTGAAGCACACAGAATTCATGTTGAGATTTACCATGAACATGCGACATGCAAAGATTGGTTTCGACGCTTCAAAAATATTGCTTTTGATTTTTGAGATAAAGAACACACTGGCGCACCGAAAACTTTAGAGACAAAGAGTTGGAAGCATTACTTAATGAAGACGCATGTCAAACGCTAGCTGGCATCGCAAACCCGTTTGAAAGCATTAGGAATGATCCAGAAGCAAGGGCATTGGATGCCAAATGAGATTAAGTCGAGAGATGTGGAACGGCGTTACCTCACGTGTGAAATGCTACTTCAACAGCAGAGAAGAAAAGGTTTTTTTGCATCGTATCGTGACTGGCGATGAAAAGTGGATACAGCACAATAAACCTAAAGGTAAAAGATCGCGGGGTAAGACGGCCACGCATCGACATCTTGCGCAAAGCCAAATATCCACGATTTGAAGCTTCTCCTCTGCATTTGAGGGGAGTCAGCTGAGTGCAATTTATTAGGAGCTTCTCAAACCAAACGAAACTATCACGGAATATCGCTATCGACTGCAAACTGATGCGCTTGAGCCGACCTCTAAAGAAAAAAAACGACCACTTTACGAGCAGAAATACCACAAGGTGACTTCGTTACACGACAACTCTCGGCTACATGTTGCAAAACCAATGAAAACCCACTTGAAAACATTTAAATGGGAAACCCTGACACACCCACTGTATTCACCAGACATCGCCCCTTCAATTATCACCTATTCCAATTCACATGGTCAATGGCACATGGTCTAGCGCAGCAGCGCTTCCATTCGTATGAAGATACAAAAAAACGGGTTGATTCTTGGATAGTAGCAAAAGACATCGTTTTTGCGATGCGGAATTCTTCTGCTGTCAGAAAATTGGGCAAAAGTAGTAGCTAGTGATGGGCTATACTTTGAGTGGTGAATTGTATACCACATACTATAAAAATAAAGCTTTATTTTTCACACAAAAAACAGCGATAACTTATTCAAGCACCTTATAATTTATTGAAAAAAGTCTGGTCAGTATTATTGGCAATGAAATTATAGAGTTTGATTGAGTTGGAAGTGATTGTTTAGATATTTTTGGGATTAATAAACTAAATATAGCTGAATATTGCGCCACGAGAAGTAAAACATTTCGAAATTTCATCTAGTCTTCACAGACCCTATTTATTTGAACAGAGTACTACAATCACTTTCATTAATCATCAATCATGTAACATTCAGTTTCCAATGTGTATATTGGCGTATATACTGATATATTTGTGTATATTACATTATATTATATCTTATTACAGTATCAGTACAATATAACACTACAACTGCATCCTGAGGGGCAGACTTTTGGTTGTATCTGGTGTTCAAAGAGACTGGCAAATTTGAAACGCATTTTTGGAGATGTTGATATTACGAGGCATTCTAAACTAGTAAAAACGAGAAAGAACTAATTATCAGAAACAATTTCACAATTGTGAGTTTGAGCTTGCAATTATCGTCGCACGAAGGTTGAAGATGTCTTGTGTAAAGCAGAAACCTTGCCTGTAACCTACTCTGTTGTCAGTGAACAGTGCATTAATTTATTTTTACTTTCTTGTATACGTTATACGTATATACGGAATGATATACGTATTACAAGATATATTACTCGTATACTTGTCTATAGAAAGTTATATGAAGCTATGGAAATTAGATTTTGAAATTTCAACGGAAATGAACGTTCATAGGTCTTCTTTTATAAAAAAAAGGTGTTTTTTTCAAATATCCGACCTTCTGTCCGCGTGTCTGTCTCTCAATGAACAACACTAGTACCTAAACCATTCGTAGGTTACGTATGGTTTTTGCCAAAATGAACATTCCTTGATCGATCTGACCAAAATCGAGGACCTACAATTTTTTTAAAAAATTATTTAAATTTCGGAGTGCTTCATTAAAAAACTTCCGGACATTTTCACGTTTTCTCAAAAATGACTCCACAGTTTTTCTTTATAAGTCTTCTAAGAATACAGTGAAATACACTGATGAAAATGGCATAGATCTATTTCCATGGTTATCTCTCAATTTTCGAAAATTATCAAAGATTGTGTAGCGTCGCGAGGTAGCGCACCGCTGCGGCGGGCCGTTTCGGCGGGTCGCTCGGGAAGCCCAGTCTTAAGCCGGATGGGGGATGGGGGTGGAACGCGGCGGCGACTCGCCGGCACGCGCCGGGCAGGTAAATCCCGGCTCCAAAATAACTTGGACAACAGGGCGCGCGCGGGCGCGAGTCTAGGTGATGTCGGTTGCGCCCTGGAGAGGGTTGGTCAGCGAGCCGTATGACGCCCGCCGCTTGTAGAGTGGGGGCGAGCCGTGGGATACTTAAGGCGGCGCCGACACGCGCCTCGCGGGATACGTAAGAGTGTCGATAGACGGGTGGTATCTCCAGTGCTATCTTGCACGTGATCTTCAGGTGGAAGATCGGTCTTGGCGTCAGGCCATGTAACTTCTCTAGTTACGGGGACTCTATGTCCGACAGCTTCGCACTTCGCGTTGCTTTTTCCTGCTCTCGAGCATAGGTACTGGGCTAGGCCTAGGGACGGTCGCGGGGTTTCGCGGCTAAGGGAATTGAAAGGTTGCCAAGGGGTTAAATTTTGTATCATAATCTTTGTATCATAATTGTAAATATATTGTAAATATCAAACAGAATCAGTCGTCTCTGTTATTCTTGTCTAGTACGTCACAATTTAATTCTTTCGGCGTGTACCTACAAAGTGGAAGATGGAGTTTTCTAGATGAAATTAGTAATTCACAAAGAGTACTTAATAACTATTATGTAATACTTTATTTGAAGTTATTTGAAGCACTTACACTCACAAATATAATAATCTTTACAAATTGCTGGTAATGTGCATATTAAAGATGTGAGAGATCTTTCAAAAAAATTACATGTATATAATTTTTGAAAAAACAAAAAATAACTCAAAATAAACTTTACGTCATATTAAAGAGTGTAATTAGCACTATCCGTTACAAACGTTTCAAGAAAAAAATTGCAGCCATATATGAGAGAAAAGCGTTTGAGCGTTTGTGAAAAAGCGGAATTTTAAGCTACTTTTTACAGAAAACGGTTTTGTTTTCGAGAAACTTTACTTGACATTTTTTAAAGCACTTAAATATAATGATATAAACAAATCGCCACTAATGTAAATATTAACGACGTGAGAAAGAAGTCAAATAATTACATTTTTGCAATTTTTCAAAAAACAATAAAATAGAGCGATATGGAGTTTATGTCATCTTATAGGGTACATTTAGCACTATCCCTACCAAAAGTTAAAAGAAAAAATTTGGAGCCGTTTTTGAGAAAATCATGTTTTGTTTTAATTTTTTTAAAAATTGCACATATTGCACGCAATATTGCGCGAAAACTACTAAATTTTTCAAAACAGTGTACATGCCCTTAAGGAAAGAACTCGCTATGAAGAACAAATTTTATTTGAATGAAAAATGTCTATCTTCAATTTTGTATTTGGAGGAAGACGCCGAATAAAATTCAAACTTGTGCAATATTCGACAATTCAGAGTTATCCGTGAAAATCGGACCTATGCCACCTTAATAAGTGTACTTTACTCTATTCTTATAAGAAATTTAAAGAAAAAATTTGGAGCCGTTTTTGATAAAGTTTTGTAAATGTCCGGGTGGCTTCATAAAGTACCCCCAAATTTTACAGAATCTTTTTCAAAATCTCAATGCTTCGACTAGAATCAGATTGAGCGGGGAATATCCATTTTGGAAGAAATCGTATGTATGGTTTAGGCGCTAGCAGTGTTCACAGACGGACAGACGGACGGAAGGACGACTCTTAATTTAGCAACTGGTTTTATACACTTTTTCGTTTTCACGGCCCGGGATTGAATTTTTTTCTGCCAAAAACTCGCCATTTTTTCGCGCAGCAATACATATTTTTCCCTATACTACGTATATAACTCCGGGTGTACGTACGTATACGGGAAAGTAAAAATCATTAATAACAAGGAATTCGGAAAGTAAACGATCGTAGTGGTATAACCCCCAAAAAGGCCTATGAAAGTGAAAATAAGGGGAAGGGAATGATCTTGTGAACGAGTAGTTGATTAACGTTCATACAAAAAACTTTCCAAGTTTTGTGTTGCAAGTATGATAAAATGGTTTCTTCTCGCAAAAGAAGGGAATGTTTAGAAGAGTATCGACGTTATTTGGAATTGTTTTTGATTTCTCATCAACAACAAAAAAACTGGCGAGGTTTTGCCAGATTCGATCGCGCGATCCTCCATTCACAAGTCTCTCGTCTAAGCCGTTAGCCTAAGACGTATTCGACTTTTGTAATGGGTTTATTTCTGGGACGAATTGTATCTGAAAATTTATTGAACTTTTGCATTTGTGCAATTTAAAATATTAAATAAATTAGTCTTATGTGACAATAAGAATGCAGTTCAATTTACGTGACTCTATAGAATAATACAGTCTACTTATAAATATTTCAGTTCAGCGTTATATTTTAATTCTCGCTGGCAGCCGCTTGGCTCTCAGACTCTCTGAGCTGAGGCGTTATCTTTACCTGCCCTACGGGCAAGGTGAGATGAGAAGAGGTGATAAGAACTAAAATTCCCTGACGAGTTTCGACATTCAAAACTTCAGAATTCACTTGCAGCAAGAAATAACTAGAAATCTATGTAATATTTATCGCCTTCAAGAAACAAAAAAACACCTACAGTCACTCAATTTATTTTCCAACTGTTTACCCCTTATAATCTAATAAAAAATATCTCTTATTTTCTCGTATTATCGGTAATGGACAAGTAATACATTACATTTTCCCCCTTATAGCACTTCATCCTTCTCTTAAAACTCTTAACGAGACGACGAACGAGAGACTGTAGAAAATCATACCTTAAATTATTGAAAATCGAAAAGTTTTCATAAAAATCTCGCTTCTACAGCTAGATTGCATTTTTTGCGCTCCATACGTACAAACATTTTCAGGGAATGAAAAAAACGTACCTCAGTCAGAATTTGAATTAGAGCCCTCTAGCTCTACCACAAGCAAACGCTCTACCACTTCGGCTAGGAGACGGCTCTTCAAGATTTCAGTAACTAATGCAGTAATTTGCTTATTAGGATGTCGTTAACAATAGAAAATTGTCTTGAAAAAATTCAGAAACTACTCGAAATTGAAACTTAATTGTGAATTAAATTTATTTTAAAATCTAATATTGTAGAAAAGAGTGGATTAGAATATAAATCTCAAGCTTCAATATTGAAGACATTTTGGTGGGTATTTTATATGAAGCTCATTAGACATTTTTTAAAATTTCAAAAAATGGCACGAAATTTTGTATTAAGTTTTGACTTTGGCTAGAGTAAAGTCGTTTAAGAAAATGATGCAGGTCGAATATTCGTTGAAATGCCTGATATTTAAAAAATTGAAGAAATTCATTTTTTTTCGTCGTCTTCATACCACTGCAATTATAAAGATTTGTTTAAAAATGAAATCTGTTCATCATAGTGAATTCGTAATTCTTGGAAATCATCTCATTGTTCAAAATTATCATCAATAGGCTTCTAAGCCCCATTCTCTGGTTAATGGTTACAATACAGGACATGCAATAAATTCGCTACCAGCAAAGAGATCCTTTTATTGTTCATAATATTTTCCAAGGAGCGTACGTCTGATGAGTGCATGGCACGATGCTACTTGTTGGTACTCTTAGATGCATTGGTAAGAGATTTATCTCAAATTGTAGATGTTGGGGGAAAATACGTATATCTACATTTCATTGTGTTTGTAACATTTTTTTTTATTTTAGAGAAATGTAGGCGGCCTGTAAAATAAATGATGAATTATATCAAAGGAGAGGAACCAAAAAAAGTTACTTTAATGAATCAAAGCCCAAATCTACTTACTAATATATAGTGTGGTCTCCTCGTAAAATCTGAATTTAATCGCTTTCTATCACCATTTATTGACCAATAAATTAATTCAAGGAGATTAATGCAAGAAAGCTATAAGAATAATCATAATTATATTGAAAACGCGAAGATGATTTCGTGTTTATAGAGAGAGCGACGCGCTATGACGGCAGCAAAGGACATAATTTCCGCCTGCCGGAAAGGGGACGAATACGTAGCTTCTGAGGAAATGAAAAATTCTTTTTTCGTGAAGTTTCTTTACCAATATTAACATCACTTATAACATTGTATTTCTTGTCGACCTGGATGGCCGAGATGGCTAGAGAGTGTACCGACTCTGCACCTCGGTCGAAAGGGTCGCGGGTTCGAGTCCCGCTGTGAGCACAGTTGTTTGTCCCTTGTCTTTAATGTATATGTTCTGTCGCGGAAGACCTTGTGAGTCCACTGACTACAGATCGAGGAGCCCGCAAGTATGTCAGGGTCTAGTACACTCGTAAAAGTTAGTACAAGTATGTGTCCCCATGAGGGATATAGTGGGTACCAGGTGCGGATAGTCGAAAATCGGTATTCCTTGAAGCTGGAAAAAGCCCACGGAACAAAAAATAACATTGTATTCCCCTGTTCAAGAAGTGTATAAAGCTTCTGGAAAATATATAAAATTCCATTTAAAAATGAAAGTTGTGTTAATGTCTCCAAAATTAAAAATGTTATCATGATGAAAACAAAATATATTACAATTATTTCTGTTTTGACGATAAATAAACAAACTTAATTTTTTCACGCTGTACATGAAAAAGAAGACGGGGAAAGACAGCATAAGTGACCTTTGTTACAGCCCTTCAAAAGGGACCAGGGCCAGTGACAAGGAAGAAAATAAATTGCAAGATATATTACCCAACATTCCCAGTCAATTATGCATATTAAACCTAAAGATGACAATAACGAATAACTGAACTTTGATGTCACTGTGTATTCTGCGTAGCAGATAATTTTGACCGACTTCTCATAACCGTAAAACAGTTTGTGTGATATAATAATTCATTTTTGAAATGAAATAACATTCTTTTGGATAATGCAATTTTTTCTCACCAACTATACCCTCAATCTGTGTAAGGCAATATGGTGTAAGTTTGTAAAGAATCTTATAACTAGACATCGGAAAAATATGTAGTATGAAACGTCAAAATATGTACATAAATATGCAATGAAAACGATAAGAATATGTAATAAATATGTAAAATCGGATATAATCTGTAAAATTAAAATGCACTAATTATAAAAGACATTTCCATAATACGAAATTATATTTATAAGAAATTTCCCAAACAAATTTTAAAAATAACACAACCGTTATAAAAATCATTTGGAGAGCACAAGTTGATGCATACTTTGCACCATGTAACTTCTGAAGTAGTATCTGTCAGTAGTAACAGCTTCGTCTATTGCTATTCAGGATCGTGGTTTCAAATTCAGACTAGAAGCAATAGAAGACATCGTACAAACTGGCAAAAAATATCTACAGCTTCCAGCACACTCATCAAACCGTTTACACGCCGGTGATCGCCAATGTTTCTCGGAAATTGAGGTTACAGGTCACGAAACACGGCGTCATTGATACTTTTCACACCTAAAGGTGAAAATGATCTCAGTCGCTGGCGCATACTTCCCGCCACTAAGATAACTGAAGAAGGCACTAATAAAGTTGGGAAAAAATACTGATTTTTTAAAAAAATACTTCTGTTCATAAACAAATATAATAAAATTGAAGAGAATTGTTAAAATAAAAAATATTTTTAAGCTCTTTTTCGCAGATAATTTTTGAGTTTTGGTAAAACTTGATTTGAATTCATTTGAAGCACCTATACTCACAAATACAATAGCGTTTATAAACTGCTACTCGTGTGCATATTAAAGGTGTGAGAGATCTCTCAAAAAATTACATTTGTGTAATTTTTGCAAAACAAAAAACAACTCCAAATTGAGCTTTATGTCATATTAAAGAGTGCAATTAGCACTATCCGTTCGAAATGTTTGAAGAAAAAATTTGGAGCCATTTATGAGAATTGGCTTTTGAGCTTTTCGGAAAAATGAGAAATTTTGAGCTCGATTTCACAGAAAACTCTTGAGTTTATTTATTGAGCACATTTAACAGAACCCTACCAAAACGTTAAAAGAAAAAAATTTGGAGCCGTTTTGAATAATTCTTGTTTATGTATTTTTTTTAAATTACAAATGTTTCGCGCAATATTGCCAGAAAACAACTAAAATTTTCAAAAATATGTACATGACCGTAATGAAAGAACTCGCTTTGGAGAACACATTTTATTTGGAAAAAATCTCTATCTTCAATTTTGTACTTGTAGGAAGACGCCGAAAAAATTCAAACTTTTGCAGTTTTTGAAAATTGTGAGTTGACCGTGAAAATCGAACCTATGCCACCTTAATAAGTGTATTTTACTCGATTCGTACAAGAAATTTAAAGAAAACATCTGGAGACGTTTTTGAGAAAATTTTGAAAATGTCCGGGGGACTTTGTGTAAAGTACCTCCAAATTTTAAAGAATGTTTTTCGAAATCGCGGCACCTCGAGTGGAACCAGATCAACCGGGTAATATTTATTTTGGAAGAAATCGTACGTATGGTTTAGGCCCTACTGTTGTTCACAGACGATCGAATGTTTTAAAAAGAACCACGTTTTTGGTCTGAGGGGACCCCAACACGTGTATTTCCGTTGAAATCTCGAAATCAATTTTCCGCAGCATTATATAACTTTCCTCATACTACATGTATTATTCCGTATGTACGTACGTATACGGGAAAGTAAAAATATGTAGCGAAAAACTAGGATATTATGTTAGGACTGCGACGATTCGCCAAGATTACAAATTTGAAAACGGTAAGTAGAACATTACATAAAAATCCGGTCTCTACTTGTAACTTACTTATAAGGCAAACGATGTAATAAAGTTAAAACAATTAATTTTTAAAAACCTATGGTAAGTACGTTTTAATAGTATTAAGGAATTTTCAACAACCATTTTACTAAGTCTTGTCTCAAACTGTGTTTAACAAACAGTACTCTGTCTTCCAGGAACGCATATACACAAAGTTTTAAAATACATTTTCAAATGAGAGGTCGTTATGTTTATTTGTATGTTGTTAAGACACTGTGGTACCTAACGTTCACGAGAACTGGCCATAGGACAATACATCTTGTATACCTCTACAACCTTATGCGATTCTGCCCAAGCTGACAAAAACTTAATCCATTTTTTCGATTCCAGGGCCCCAGAATACTAGTTTTTCTATCGCAAAATCGCATTTCTATTGCATCTATTTTTCTGCCCCAGCAATACAATACATTCTTTTTACTACGTAAGTACGTAGTAAAGTGAGAAAGTGAAAAGTTCAAACATCGTTAAGGTAATTGCGTTTACCTGCGTTTAGTTACTTTTATGTCTTCGACAACCATCATCGAAGCTCTTTATTCAACTCTCATAATCCTTTGTTCCTTGCGAGATAACGTCAGGGGAAAGGAACTTCCTAAGCTGTAAACGTTAAGAACGATCAACGTTGAGTTGAAAAAATTAATTGTAAGAATAAAATTTGCAATATAGTGGCTAAAATATTAAATGAGCTTAATACCAAACTCTGGTGTGTCACAAATAATTACTGAAAAGAAGAAGCAATAGATCAAATTATTAATTCTTGTTACGTACCAGTCTCACAAGGTATATTAATCATTAGTGCGTACTTTCAGCTCAACGAAATTTGAAAACAAATTAATGCTCAAACAAGATTCGAGATAAAATTACTTAATAATGAAATTGTTGGCAATTGTATTGTTATGTTAACTACTACATCCAGCGTTCGAAACTAGGATGCATATCTGGGAATCAAACACGTTTCCGTTGTGTGCGCATTAGAGACTGAAGGGCTTAGACGAACAATAGCCACCGTTCTAAGCGCTACCAGACCTTTTGAGCTGGCGAGTGCCTTTGTGCACACTGTGCTCGCTGGAGAGGGATTAATGTAAACATGAGGACAGAGAACGTGGACATACGATGTCAATCAGGACAGCATTATCACTCGAGTCAAGATTTTGGGGAAAGTTTCATTGAACAATAAGACGCTTTTTACTTTTTTATTTTTTAATTATGTATAAAATTGAGTTCGGTTCAATATAATGACAGGCAAATGTTTCTTGGATTTGTACTTATTTTGTGAAACTCGGACCTGTTTAACCCTCCTCTCACATCCTGTAACTACAACTATCTACGGTTTTTGCAGATATTAGTAATTCCAAGATGGTCGGATTACATGCTACAATAATAATTATAATAGTAAATCACATTAACATGAAATAATTTTATATAGCAACAATTATAAAAATGAAATCGTTAGCAACAAATCTCATCTCTGCTGGCTGGATTGTGCAATAAGTTTCAGAATTCAGTGTTTAGTTTTCACTACCATATAATCAACAGGGCACTGCCATCACTTTATAGAACTTAAGTAATATATCTCTCTTAACTTTGCCTCTGAGAGTTCTTTTAATCGATACACATCAGACTGAATTTTTCCCACATCTGCCTTGCCGAGATGGGATATATCACATCCTAAAAATCTGAAGGACTTGTTCTATTATTCTATCTTCTGGAACGAGTTTGAATCTTAGAGGTTGGAGTCCTTGGAATGCCATGAATTTGTTTTACTTATTGATATTTTTAATTTATACGACTTTTTTATTTTATGGAGTTCGTTTATGGTTCTCTAGTAAGTTGTCTCCGTCGTCGGCACCTATAACTTGGTCATCAGCAAAAATAGTTTTAATAAAATTATTCTCGTTAAAATCGTCTATTGTATTAAGATCTAAAATCTGTTTCTTCTACTCACGTACCACGTTGTCGAAATATAAATTAAAAATTTCGGTGACAGAGAACACCCTTGTCTAAGACCTTTATTTATTGTTTCCTACATAACAGTTCCAGATTTAATCTTAGGCTAATCTGTGTACCTGAACAAATATTTCGAATAGTTTTCATTAGGTGAAGTGGTATACCTCTTGTCTCCATAGTATTTCCACAATTTCCTCCCAACAAGACCACATAATACTCTTCGAATAGGGGCCATTTTAGAATAGAATAATTAGAATAGAGAATTTTTAGAATAGAGTTTGACAAAATGTACAACCGTAATCTACTGACACGGCCGTACACCAATTGTTTCCAGAGGTTAACTTTTCCTAAGCCTTTGACCCACCTCCCAAAAAAAAGTACGGACCGATTGCATCACTTCCGGTTTTCCTCGTGGCTACAAGGAAGAGCTCATCCAAGTATTAGTGCTTTCAAGATCGCTCTTTGGCTTTCATATTTGAAGAAAATGAACGAGAAAAAGAGTAAATGCTTCTTTTAATGTTGTTCATTCTGTATAACTCTAGTATTGTAATGGTCAGATAAAGTAAGGAAACCTTGTTATTTTAAATTAAACTATGTCGATTGTTCTTAATTAATGAAATTAATGTCTGCGTATACCGTGGATTGCTCCTAGGAGGGAAAAGGGATCATGGTCTTTCCACAAAATGTGCAGAATTAAAATAAGTATATTTTAGTTAGAACACACACAGTTCCGAAAAGTCTGCTAAGTTCATCTGGGTTCGAGGTTTTCTCTTGCCAGGTGAAAGAACGTCTACTTGCGTTACTCACTGACTGGAAACGTCAATATTGTTTCCTCCTTCCCAGCCCCAAAAGACTGGCCGTGATGCAATCGGGCTATGCTTTCTATGTAGCCTAATGTAAAAGGGGAGTAGCTGGGAAGCGGGTGTGAGGGAATCGAGGGATTCCCAATGACATCCAAATAGTGGAATGCTATCTGTTATATTTTTGTCAAAGTTGAATTTTTGATCTCTCCATTTTCTTCTTCTTCTTAGCTGTTTGGTTGACCTTACGGCGCCTAACTTCTTCCACTCTTCTCTTTTGTTCCAAGTCCCAGGAGGTATCTGCCATCCAGTCATTGTCTTCTCTACGTTGCCTCTCCAACCAGGACGCGGCCGGCCTCTTTTTCCTTCTTTCTTACGGTTGCCAATACAAAAGCTTCAATGGAAATATATTGCTCTGCATTCTCTGCACGTGCCCAAACCATAACAGTTGTTTCCTTTCAATTTCGTACAGTATATCCTGCTTCAAACTCATAAACTCTCTAATTCTTTCGTCTCATATTTTCTCTCATCTTGAGATTCCAGCGGATCTTCTAAGCAAGATGATTGAGATTTCTTCATCTCTATGAAATTATTTAATATGAAATTATTTAAAAAGTGAGACAATCGTAGACAGTCTCAAGGCGATTAAAATATATTAACCGGTGCCATCGACTGGTCGAAATATTTACGAGAATTTTTTTGGATTTAAATTTTATTTGCATAGATGCTATGTCCATGTACTCGTATGTGTATTACGAGAGTTTGACCTAAATAAAATTGAGATTTTTTCATTCTGGATCAATGATTGTACATTTTAACAATTGCAATTAATTTGGAATATAAAATATTTAACACATTGCGTAACCATTATTTATTCATTCTACAACAAAGCTCTCTCTAGTAATTCAAACAGCAATTTTTTCAGTTCGTGTTTTGAATTATGATTCTACATAAACTAATTTAAGCAATTAATTTAAATATTAAGTCGTAAGTTTCCTTACTTGAAAAACTGCATGTTGTATATTATACCGAGAGAAAACTGTGATGAACAAAAAAATATTTGAATTCTATGTAATAAAAACAATCCTTCAATATTAAAAACTTCAAAAATGTTTATACTGTTAAAATATAATCTATTAATGATATTCGGGCAGCTGCGGAAGCGAATGAAAAAAGGATAGAGAGAGAAGAAAAAACGTAGACTTCCAATACTGGGACATCCACATCTGCCCAGGTGTAGTTTCCCTGTATCTACCAAGTCCTTTTATTTTCATGTTAAGTGCACAAATTACTAGCTTCAAGGTTACGCTAGATAGAAATACCTCTATTTTTATTCATTTATGGAAATAAAACTAAGGTCCGTTCGCTCTAACTTTACTCAGCACGTAAACAAATGCACGTGGTCGTCACTTGTTCTCATTGACTGAACGACACCACACTCTTCAGGGCGTCGTGCGCTATAGGAGTAAGGTCCCTTTCAAAATTGATTTATTTCCTGACTCTCTACACAAACATTCGAAATAATTTTCTCCTTTGCCTTGAAGTAAAATCAGACACCGAGCGTGACCTTAACTGCCAACGGACCTCTTTGAGATAACGTTCGTTCGCCAGGCCGTCGGCGCCGCTCCTGCCAAATTTTATCAATCGCAGTTCCGTTCTCGAATGTGAAAGTTCTAAAAAAATGATGTATTTTTATTTGGTTAGTGAAAGGTGTGTTTGCTCATTGCGTTAATTTTTGTTTCCACATCATCACAATAAGTGAAGCAGTTTCCGAGATAATCCAGTTTGAAACTATCGCAGGGAAAATCCCTCAGAAGTGGTGAGAAGAAGGTTGTATTGATGTATTTGAATAATTAGCGGCTAAAAATCCGTCAATGACTTTGTGGAAGGTGCCTGCTGAATTGCAGGTGTCGGTGTCAGAAGTATTTGAAATCTCTGTAATGAATTGTCATTGGAAAAGTAATTTCTCCACGTAAGAAGAGATGTAGACCAAAACAGGTGGAGGGCGAGTGCCATGAAGTTGTTAATCTGCCATTCGTATTCATGTGCACATTTTTTCGTGGAAACGAATTTCCAACAAAACACAAAATTCTTGATGTGGTTAATGAAGATTCGGGACTGCCAAATTTTAAAAGAACGTCTCTGCATGTTCTATTTAAATTCGTGCTTCGGGCGGAATTTCACTGCTACCTTGCAAGAACACACCTAAATGTAAGTTCTGTGATATTTAAGAAAAATATCTGCATATTTTGGCCGGTATTTTGGGCGTATTAAAGACATACTAGTGAAAATAATACAGGTTGTCCGGGGAGGAAACGTCGAAACGTCGAAAATAAGCTCCTAAGACAATTCTAAGCATATTTTGTCTTATAAACTGTGTGGATATTCCGAATGTTTGAGCCGCAATAAGCACTCAAAAGTTGCTTTGAAAAAATTATTTTTAGGCAAAAATTTGCATTATAGAAACATAGAAACACTCCAGAAACATGTAAACTATTTATTATTTACAAAAGAAATTAATATATTTGTTCAAAAAGAAGAATTAAATGAGAAATAAAAAAGCAGCCAATTTACACAATTCGACTCCTTTTTATTTCTCGCTTAATTTTTCTTTCTGAACAAATATATTAATTTCTTTTGTAAATAATAAATAATTTACATGTTTCTGGAGTGTTTCTATGCTTCTACAAAGCAAATTTTTGCATATAAATAATTTTTTGAAACCAACTTTTGAGTGCTTATTGCGGCTCAATCATTCAGAATATCCACGTAGTTTATTAGACAAAATATGCTTAGAATTGTTTTAAGAGCTTATTTTCGAAGTTTCGACGTTTCCTCCCCGGACACGCTGTATTCTATGACAGTTCTGGCTGTGACACGTGCCGGCATTTGAAAATGATCATGGCGCGAATGGCGTAGCCAATCACGAACTACAGAGCGGAGGGATACACTCAAAGTTTGTTTACATGCGGAGTGAAGCTACAGCGAACGGACCTTAGTGGTGCTACAAAAGGGCACAGACTTTCCCGTATTAGTTTTCTATTTCCTTGGGTCTTCGCTAGCTATTCAGAATTGCCACGAACTTTCTTGCCAGCTGTCATCTATCACCGCCAAAAGTACATTTTTTGTCATTTTCTTACTTTTTCGGTTTCCTATTGGTAGAACGGAAATATTAATTTTAGAATATTAAAGAACACAAAAACCTAGCCGTAAATGGCAATTTTCTTTTAAAAATTATGTGCCGTTTAAGAGAAAATGGCGTTTTAACGCTACTAAAAATGCGAAATTTGAAGCTCATTTTCACAGAAAATGTTTGAGTTTTCAAAATACTTTATTTGAAATTATTTGAAGCACTTACACTCACAAATATAATAATCTTTACAAATTGCGGATAATGTGCATATTAAAGATGTGAGAGATCTTTCAAAAAATTTACATTATATAATTTTTGAAAAAAAACTCACAATAAACTTTACGTCATATTAAAGAGTGTAATTATCACTATCTGTTACAAAAGTTTCAAGAAAAAATTTGCATGTACTTTTGGCGGTGATAGATGGCAGCTGGCAAGAAAGAGTATGTGGCAATGCCATATAGCTAGCGAAAACCCAAGGAAATAGAAAACTAATACGGGAAAGTCTGTGCCATTCTGTAGCACCACTAGTTTCGCACAGCGTTACATAACTTTCCCTATACTACATATATCACTCTGTGTATACGTACGTATACGGAAAAGTAAAAATAGAAATAAACATAGAAGAATTGACATTCAACTTTGAAAGCTTTATGGTAATGGAAAAGAATATTCCAGGTTTATTAATATTAATTAAAAATAATAATAAATGACGGATATAAACATTTTCTCTTCAGTTTTTCTGCGAAGAATTAGAAACAAATATCTTAAATGAATAGTTCTTTGACACATCATTTCAAGATTAACGGCCAAGGTAAAAATCTTTTAGTCCTGTCGTTTAAAGTTTTGGCTTAGTGATTTAAAATTACAATACGCCAGCAAAAGAACTTCTTCCTCTAAAAAGTAACTAAGAGGTTATGGAGGCCAGGTTTTAAAACGGTAGACGCAGTAATCTGCGATATAGGTGGGAGAGCGGAAGCTCCTGTTTAGGGAGTAGATGCGACGCAAGTGGCTGTACCACCTGCGGGTTAGATGCGAAGCTAAAAGCGAACATAGTTGTCTTTTCTTTCCCCTTCAGATTTCCTCTCTCTAGTAGCCCTGGAGAGGGGGAAATTTATTCAATTGATGGGGATGTATGTGAACTGCTGCCGATTAAGCTTACGCAGTATTGTCAGCGCCTCGTTCTTAACTAACTTATCTCTAAATTATATCTACTATTTCCAAAGCCACTTTGGACTTATTTTAGTTATAAATTTGAAGTACTTTGTTGATTTATTTATCAATTCAGGATGTGTTATTTTATTTAAGCCATACAAAACTATTGTTTCTGATTCAAAACTAGCCTCGAATATATTTATTAATAGAAACTTATAGTCGAGAAAATGAAATAAAATAGCAATAACGAGTGAAGTTTAGTCGGCGGGACGACCGTACGAGCAATAAGTCTAATTCCTACGACTGAAGAATATGTATTTATTGTCGAGTTCCACACATTACTTTAATTATTACAACTACGAAACAAAACGAAACAGAAATATTCAAGGAAATATCTAAATATTGTATATTTTCCAGTACATTCTTGAGGCCGTTGTACTGAGATCAGTCATACTCCCTTTTCAAACACACACGCTGAAGATTAAAGTAGTCTTCATTGAACATCCATCAGGGAAATCACACCTTGAACAAAATATTGCAATAATTATCACAAGATATAATAATGAATTGTCTGAAATGGAACAGACATTAGGAGTCTAAAGGGATATCCATCTTCCTTTCGGAGTATTTACATAACCCCCGTCTTTTGTCAATTAATTTGCCTTCTAATTAAACTGTGGTAATTTAGAAGAAATGAGATATCTTATTGATCTTCGCTCTCAGAACAGACGTTAAAAATCCACTTATACGTTTCAGTTGTGTAGTCCATTCATTTCTTTGTTCACAGACACAAAATCCAAAATTTTATTATCCAGTGAATTTAAGATATATCAGAAGAGTCAATTGACCCTCTTTGTGAACGATCTCAACAGAAGCGGCGCTAGGTGATTTTACGCCTCAGGCAAAATTAGATGTTTGTGCCCCCTCCCAAAAATAATAATAATAATGTTTAGAAATATTTTTTAAGTAAAATATGATTTATTTTATATATATATATATATATATTTATATATATATACATATATATATATACATAAAACACAAATTATTTTAAATTACATATTTAGGTGTACCACAAGTATACCACAAGACAAATGATAGAACAATAATATTTATTATAAAAAATGCACCAAGTTTGCGCCCCAGTGGTTTGCGCCCTAGGCGGTCGCCTAGTTTGACTATAGGTAGCGTCGGCAGTGGATCTCAACAAAAGAAGGAAAGATATAGAATATTTAGATATTTCGTTTAATCTATTTGCGTTTCGTTTACATAGTGGTAATAAAGTAATTAGTCATGTATGTAACTCGAGAATAAATACATATTCTTCACTCGTTGTCAAAGAATACAAAAAAACTTTAACAATTTCACAAAACTCTTGCATTGCTATGATAACACAAAATGAAAGGTACGCTGACTAGACGCGGCTACCTGCCTGATACAGAAAGAAAAATTAAATTAGTGTAAACATTGCAGAATGTATTGAAGCCTACGAGGCACACATGCCTAGATTTTGTCAAACCAGATTACTCTCTTGGTACCACAGCTTCTCCTATTTAAACATCTGTCTAGTAGAGGGTCTCAATGCACACAGAAAAAATGCCGTTCGCTGACGGGAATGTTTCACGGCGAAGTTTTTGAGCACACCCGTGTCGAGCGATAAGCTGCCCCCTTCACTCCCCCGATCCGTCCTCCTCGCGCCCTCTCCGCCCGCCTCGCCTCCTCTGTCCACTGCCCCGAGAAGTCACCGGGCGAGTGGAAGGGGGGGGCGGGCCGACCGACCGGTCGGGGCGGATGGCGGGGTGAGAGGGGGGCGACGGTGGTGGTGGTGGCAGCGGCGCCGGCCCCGGCGGCAACGTCGTCGTCGTCGTCGTCGTCGTCGTCGGCGGCGGCGGCGGCGGCGGCGGCGGCGGCGGCGGCGGCGGCGACGGCGACGGCGACGGCGACGGCGACGGCGACGGCGACGGCGACGGCGACGGCGACGGCGACGGCGACGGCGACGGCGACGGCGACGGCGACGGCGACGGCGACGGCGACGGCGACGGCGACGGCGACGGCGACGGCGACGGCGACGGCGACGGCGACGGCGACGGCGACGGCGACGGCGACGGCGACGGCGACGGCGACGGCGACGGCGACGGCGACGGCGACGGCGACGGCGACGGCGACGGCGACGGCGACGGCGACGGCGACGGCGACGGCGACGGCGACGGCGACGGCGACGGCGACGGCGACGGTGACGGTGACGGTGACGGTGGCTTGGGTGAAGCCGCGCGGCGGAAGAAGACGCCCCATGCGTAGAGGCGCGGGGGAACAATGATTAATTAATTAATTTCCTTAATTAATTTTTTTAAGTGGGACGCGCGAATTTTGTGTTGGGGCCCCCATAACACACTGGTGCAGCATGGAACTCCCATAATTTGGTCGGAGTACCACAAAGAGTGCGCAGGTGGGCGGAAGTCACAGGAACTTTCCACACCGAGAAAAATGTGCTAACAGTACGAATTAGCCGTATTGCTCGTACCCGTCGCCTCGCGGACTAAACTTCATTCGTTAATGCAATTTTATTTATTTTATAGACCGTAAATGTTTAGTAATAAATTTCTTCGAAGCTAGTGTTGGATAAGAAACGATAATTTTATATTTTTTAAATAAAATAACGCATCTTGAATTTTTACTCAGCCACGAATTTCGCTAATGCAACTTTGTGAGATGATATTTGGTTGTGGTTGTAGATTCTCATTAAGAGGAAATAAAATGTTCTTTATTAATTGACTTATAGTGCGATTTTTCTAACTCTGCTTTTCAAGGCCTCTCTCCACGATGGAATATGTCACGGTATTTCGCGTCTTTCTCAGCCGTGCCACTGGATATCGCATGATCGCAACCGCATCAAGCAGTGATGGCGATCCTGCGACATCTAACGGTAGGACCGAGAAAGGCGCGAAATGCCGTGTGATATTTCATCGCGGCCATAGGGGCTTGAGAGGTAGGCTTAGAAAAATCGCACTCTAAAACAGCTGAGCTTCATACTTCTGGCTCTCATATAGTTAGATAAGGAACTGCAAAAGAGAAAGCATTTGGATAAGCGCGTAGAGAGCTATGGAATTGATTGGGAGCATTTTGAATAATTTTAAATTTTGTTCATGGTTCATCAGTAAATTTTGTTATCAATTAACACAAAATAGACTATTCGAGGATAACGTTTTGTTATTATCACACCAATCCAGAAACTTACTTTACGAGTATTGCGCGCCATCTGTCCTGATAGGAAGATACTTCCAACTGGTGTTCATGTTTCATGCAGTGTACTCCACCACTGTTCAACCGATCTGCTTGGCCCTCCATTTGATTTGTGGTGCTCCCAGCACCAAATGTCTCCTTCACTTCAAATGTTTATTATTCATACATTGTGTAGTACAAAAAAAATAGTAAGGAAAAATTCGTTAGGGTCATAGCTACAGATCGATGTCTAATTTCATCAAAGAAATTGCTTTCAATCGAATCATATTAGAATAACAAAGGAACGCTGAATGTCAGCGTCTCATAAAAATTGTAATTTGAAGCTTTCATATTTTGCACATGGCCGTTATAAACTGCTCAGCGAAAAATATTTGAGGAAGTATTCTCCCATATCTGTGAGTGTATATTAAAAATTCCTCTCTAAAATACGTATGACGGTTATTGAAGTTTTATTTATCACTTCACTCTCTTTTTTTTAATAAAATGGAATGATTCTCATGTTGGAATGTAAATGGATTAAATAATGTTTTTTTCTGAAACAATAAACTTACGAAAAGAAACACATTACTGAACACTTCACTATATCCTTATACACTACGCTTCGACAATAATTGTTCATCCAATTGACAATATTTACAATAATTGTTTGCGTAACTGTTTGCGCAAAGCATTGAACAATAATTGACGTAGAGGAGAAGGTCCAAATATGGGCTAGCTTTTGATTTTTAAATGTAGTCGGCACATTTTTGGACATTTGAACTTTGAGTCGTACCTTTAACTCATATCCTTCAATTCTGGAAAGTTTAAGAATTAAAAGATCTCAGTTTAATAAAAAAATTCTTTATTAAAAAAAGTAAAATGTTGGATTCTGAAAAGGGGTCCAAATATAGGCTATCTCCAATTTTTTTAAGAAAAATGTAATGAAAAAAGTAAAGACTAAAAGTCTCTATCAAAGAGTACAATATAAGCAGAAAATCGTAAATTCACTTGCCAAAATCACATGTATACACATATCTCTCCCAACCAGCATATTCTGTGTGTGCCCGCCCACCCATGACATGTAACTAGGCTGTACCCAAACTGCATCATTTCTAACTTCGGAAAATAACCTTTGGCAAAACAAACAGTAATCATCATCTTGTTGAGGGTTTTTTGTGGGTTGTGGTCCCTCAAATTTCGAATCGGAGTCATCCAGGGGTGGCTGTCTCTGATCTGAATCTGAGGAACTCTGTGATGAAAGACGATTTTTTTCCTTCTTGTTCTTTGATTTCTGAGGTTTTTGTTCTTTCTTTCTCCCTTTCGTCTTTCACCCATCAGCAGTAAACGGAAGCTTTCTTTTTGTCAATTTCGAGCGGAACGTTGTAGCTCATCACAGTAAGGTGTTACAGTGACCAGTGATGCTTTAGGTGACTTAAAATGTAATAATTATAATTATTTGTATAAATAGTAAACACATTGTAATTAGGTACATTATTTTAGGTTATATGAAAAAGGTTTGATCTGGTCCAATTATGAGTGTCTCTGGAGAGGTAGCCCATTTTTAGACCTCTCTCACTAGCCCATATTTAGACCAAACCACCTTTAACATAACCATCATGCTGCATCTGCCGTCTGAACGAACTGACTGATGAGCACCAACTGTTCGTCGTTTTTCAATGAGACCAAGGGGATTTCTTTAAAGCCACTTCCGATAGAGTTCAACACCCTCCGGCTTCACAACAGAGCCGTTTTTAGACCCTGGCCTGTATTTGGACCTCATTTATATGATCTAAGGGCAAAGGTAATGATATTAGGGGATTATATGAGGGGATATTCTCATATGAGGGGATTATCCTCATAGGTCGAAGCTAGAAAAACGATTCGAGCCGAAAGAGTTCCTGGTCGAAAGAGTGATTATCTTGAATTAGGTGAGTGATTAGCAGGATACCCATTTCAAAATTCCTCACTTCGAAAGTAAAGGCAACAAAATGAACATTTTGTAAAATGTAGAAATTTTAAAATTATTCAAAAATCCTTATTTAATGTGTCTCAATGAACTGTCTCAATAAAAACCCAGCCCCATTATAAATTTATTTCTTTACTAGCTTTTCCCACACTTGTATTTTCTCCCTCATCTTCCCTCAGTAAGTCTCTGTTCTTCGACACACAAGATGCCTATTTAGGGCTTACCACCTGTGTAATCTATGTTACTCGAGTATGTACCCTATTTATATAAATTTTAATGTGCTCATTTATAATTTGTATTTCTTGGTTTATTCATATGCTAATTTGTTCGTTCATTTTGAATACATTGTAGAGCCACTGACGATGGGATGAAGTCCCAAAACACGTGTAAGGCTTGTTTTCTGTTTATTAAAAATCATATTGTAATTAACCAATTTGTGGTTGATTCCTCTGCTGACCTGAATTAATAATCATGGAGTACCACAATATCTCTTCTGCCACTACGGAATTTATTTAAAAAAACATTAGTTTAAATCGATATTTTTAATGTGAAAACCCTTCTTTTATTTTCCTGGTGATAAGACTGAATATCAATTTAAAAGTTCATTTTCGATGAAATGAATATAATGTTACTTAAGAGACATTGTGTTATTTGTATGTCACTCAATGCTTTCCGCTTTGCATTTACATTTGGAAAGGGACACCTAATGCACGATGGTCCTCGTTCACTTGCCACGCGTGTGGCTCATGCTCGCCCATGCTTTGTGATACACGAGAAATTTAACAACCGAAAAAGACTTAGAGATAAGCTGTAATTCGCCTTACTGATGTTGTAAATCCAGAAGTGATATTCTCAAGGGCTCTGGGTGATATTCGCAAGTGATATTCGCAAGGGATATTCTCAAGGGCACTGTAACCGGTTTCAAATCAATACCACAACTTGTTTAATAACTGTCTGTACATGGAAACCTACATAAAAACACTGAGATTCTTTAAAATATATCTACTCAAGGTACCAGATTTTGAATGGATAATCTTCAACTTCCTGAAAAGTTTCCCAAAGAATTTCATGACACTCGAATAGAAACATTTGTTAAAATAGTTAAATTAAATTTCATTCCATTTTATATTATTGTACTTGAAGTTCCATAAGATACCTTCCCAAATTTTCAAAAATAATTTAATTTGTAACTTAATAACCAGCCAGGACTATGAATATTTGTTGTATCCACTTTTTGGGACGTTGAATGTACGCATAATGAAGTGTTTTGATAATGTTATTTATACTTACAATCTCAACGTTCCTTAAAGCGAATCAGCCTCGTATTCCATGAAAATATATCCATCTTCACTGTTTACCGAAGTCACATTGCAGTTTCTATCTGCAGTAGGATATATTTCATTAAATGTATTTATTCCATGTAACTAACCACAAAGAACTGACCTTGAAATAATGTATATAAACTTATAAGAAAGTTAATTGTTAAATTATTGCAACAGTCTTCAGAAGAAAACGGTTTTATACGCACAGTCCAACTTCCTCTCAAACTACCCGCTTTAAAAACTCAACCTACAGATTCCTTAAGTTAGAGACCTCTTTTTTTCTCGCATTACCAGTGTGCATTATTCGCAAAGAAGAATCGAAAGATTAACATTCGTTAAGTTAACTCGACACTTTGAATTAACGAGCGCCGCCGAAGCGATTAGAAGAAATTAAAGAGCAATTTCGTGTTACGCCTATTATCCGAAGAGGTACCGTCTGTTCTTCCAACGTCGAATCCACGCCGCGCGGCTCTCTGAATGCAGCCACAAGAAGTGCTCAACGAGGAGTGGAGTGGTCTGGGGCGAGGTGAGCGAAAGAGAAGGGAGAGAGAGAGAGAGAGAGAGAGAGAGAGAGAGAGAGAGAGAGAGAGAGAGAGAAGCGGAAGCGGGCACAGCGGTGGCAGGTGGAGGGTAGAAATGAAAAGGGAAATATCGAGGAAAGTTGGGCCCGCCCCTGCCTTCCGAGCGATTACATCGCGGCGGGCGCGCGAGGTGAAATTGGCGGGGGTGCCGCCTGGAGCGCTGTAGGCGCGTTGCGGAGTAGAGTGTGCACGGCGCATCGAGTCAAGCGTCATTTTTTCAGGTTTATTATTATCATTATTATTATTATTATTATTATTATTATTATTATTATTATTATTATTATTATTATCCTAAGTATTATCATTATTACTAATCCTCTAATTCACGACTTAAAGGTTATGAGTTGATTGGTTATAAAGCCTACCCCGGGTTGCAATCTGTTTCCTAAGGACTAGATCTAGGGACTATTGGTGCATTTACAATACTTTGCGCAAAATGTGGGCTGTTCCAAATAAAGCAATTTCTTGCACGTGTGGCTGCCTCTTTGGTTACGACCTATGGTATAGGACTTAATAATAATAATAATAATAATAATAATAATAATAATGTATTTTTTTCGAGGTTCTGTTTTTTCACCGAGGGTTCTAGATTTGAGGGGCCTTTAGGCATACCACATTCCTAACTTTACACATTTAGAACGGTGCGAACATCCCGACAGTTTTAAAGGACTAACCTTCGAGCTTTTGGAATAATTTTGTGAGGAAGACCTAAGTTTTCCATATAATACTTTAGATATTTGTTAACACGCCCAAGATGATTATATTATTATTATTATTGTTATTATTGTTATTATTATTATTATTATTATTATTATTATTATTATTATTATTATAGCCCATTCGCTGGTTGATATTCGAAGCCACTCTGAATTCGAGTCTTACCTAGAAATCCCGAAGTCTTAGACAGGTTATGAGCAGTGCCCAGTGGCGCGGTCTTTTGCGGTGAGTGTGCTAGGTGACTCATCAAGGTCTAGGGTTCTGAGGTGTTTCGTTGTCTCTCTGTGTTTAGTCCCTAGAGCTCCAATTATTATTGGAACAACAGTTTACGAAGTCTTTCTTATTCTATCTGGATATTTTGGTGGCAGGTGCGTCAGGAAGTGCTTCATAGGAGTTTTTAAATGTTTTTAGTATGGAGTCGTGGAGGATTTTCAGCTCTCTGTGCAATTATTGTTTACTAATTAACAATGGGGTTTTGGTAATTTTATAATACATTTATTTTGGATTATCTGAAACTTGTTAATACGACAGGTGCTGCTTTGGCCCACTCGGTGTATGCGTAAGTTAGCGAAGGTATTGATTTGTAAACGGTTTTATCACATTTTATGTTAAGAGATGATTTGTGATTTAATATGGGCTAGAGTTTAATTATTTTTGCTCGTGATTTATGAGTAATGTTGATAATGTGTTCTTTCCGTGTTAGTTTCGTATCTACTGTGAGCCCTAGATTTTTAATTGGTGTTTGGTTTGGAAGCCATTGAATGGGTATTATTACTTATTTAGTATAATCCAATTATATATATTCTTTAAAAAATATAATTCAATCTAATAAAATACGAATATTGCAAATCGATTAAATAGTCATGTGCATATTTGAATATATCACAAATTAATTTCTGTATCTAATGCGTAAATTTTTCAAACTTGTCATTATTATTTAAACATAGAATTATTTATATAATACATCCAATATAATCCCAGCTTGCCTCCCACTTTGGTCCGTCCCTTGTCGCTTCCCGAACTGTTCCTGGGGCCATCCGGGATTTGAATACCGCCTGTTCTATGCAATTTTTATAATATTCACCTCAAATTTACAGAACTCGAGTTGCTTCCGTTACTGGCGTTTCTCAAGGTCTAATTAACGGTCGCATCGCAACAGACTGTAGCCGACAAAAACAGAATTGCTAGCAAAGGCTCCACGCTGCCGACGCGAGTCTCGCTGTATCCGAGGCCTCGATTCCATATCGAGAGGCGTGCGGCAATCGAGGTCTGCCGCCTCCCACTCACTCCGCCCACGCCAAGATGACGCGCGGAAGCAATTTCGCAGCGACGGGCGCGCGTTCCGGGCAGAGGCGGCGGATTCTGCGGCGGGGGCGAAGGCGGTAGCGGTGGCGGCGGCGGCCAAATCCGCGCGCGGGGGTGGCGGAGAACGTGCCGACGTCCCAGCGCGCCCGCTTTGCTCCGATCACGGCACAATCAGCGCGCCTCGCGGCTGAGCCGGACGATGTGCTCCACCGCCACCTGTTGATGCCGCGCGCCCACCCGCCGCCCGCCGCTCGCCGCCCCCGATCCCCGTCCCCGCTCGCGCCCCCGCCCGCGCCCCCGCCCGCGCCCCCGCCCGCGCCCCCGCCCGCGCCCCCGCCCGCGCCCCCGCCCGCGCCCCCGCCCGCGCCCCCGCCCGTGCCCCCGCCCGTGCCCCCGCCCGCGCCCCCGCCCGTGCCCCCGCCCGCGCCCCCGCTCGCGCCACCGCCCGCCCCCCCACCCCCTGCGCCGCTGCCCGCGCCGCCGCCCCGCCCACACCAGCGCCCCCGCCCACAGCAGCGCTCCCGCACCTGCACCCCCGCACCCGCTCCCGCACCCGCGCCCGCACCCGCGCCCGCACCCGCGCTCGCGCCCGCGCCCGCGCCAAGAAGTCGGCCGCCACTTCTCCGACTTGCTGATCTCTACGTCTCTCTGCTGCGGTACCCTACGTGGAGGTATTGCTGGCGTTGGGGCAGCGAGAAGGTTGGCAGGCTGACAAACGTCAAGGATCTGAAAGTCTCGTCGGAAGACGGAGAGACAGCTTACTCTACTTCCGCACATAGCAAATAGTTGCCTTCCGATCTTTTACGATGTTAATGAAATGTTTAGTCAGCATTACATCCACGTTGCAAAAAAGTGAGCTTCTTATTCTCAATTAATTGTTAATTGTCCGGTTTCTAAGATTATAATGAGATACTGTCTAAAACGAGAACATTTACTTTAAATCAAAAAATGAGTTTGGTCCCGTAAATAGTACTCATATATTACCTTTACTCTACTCTTACTTTTCACAGAAACTTGATATGTTAAAATAAAGCTTGAATATAAAGGAAACTAATGATGCTACAACAGATCATACTCAGTCTCATTATTTGCAATGCCTACGCAATATAGTATTACCACATGCACCGGCAAAAGTGTTACCAACAAGAGTAATTTTTTTTCTCCTCGCCGAGATTCGAATAGAGTTAACTAGCCATGCGCTTTATCGCTACACCATACTCTTACGTACTCACTTTTGCCGATTCTTAAAAAATAAAATCTCTACCTTTCTTTTAACTTACGCAATTTTCAAAAAATCAGAATATTCAACGAAAATGAGCCTCGCATAATTTTGTAAGAGTCCTTTGCTCCATCCGCACCGCGGAAAACATTTAAAGAAAAAACTGAACTGTTTGTGAGAAAAATGTTTTTTTTATAAATTGCATTAATTTCTATCAAAAATTACATGAAAACTTCTTGTTTTTTCAAAACGTACATGATCTTTTTGAAAGAGCTGATTTTTTTAAAAACAGATTTATTTGAAGACAAAAATCTCAATCTTCAATATTGTAGTTTTGCAATGTTAACTTTTTGCAATTTTCGAAAATACAGAGAATTCCCCGAAAATGGGCCCAACTCCAAATCGACTTAACATACACGCAAGGGGAAAACTTAAAGGAAAATTTGGAGACGTTTTTGAGAAAAAATATTGTATAAAATTGCTTCAATTTAAAGAAAATTTTCGTTGAACTACTCATATTTTCAAAAAATTCTACATGGCCTTATTTCAAGATCTATCTTTGAATATTCAAGAAAATATTTCTATCTTCAATGTTGTGATTGTAGGAAGACGTCAAAAAATGTTGAACTTCAGCAATTTTCAAAAAATCAGGAATTTGAACGAAAACGATGTCTGAGTCATTATTTTAAGCGTCCTTTACGCTATCCAAGATCAAAATTTAATCAAAAAATTTTGACTCTTTTTGAGAAATTTTGAATTTGATGTTGAGGCTTCATGTGAAGTACACTCAAAAATCAAAATATCCGTATCAAACTCAGAGGGTCTTGTGTACATTTATATCGATAGGGGAATATTAAATTTGGTTTAGGCGCTAGTGTTGACCACGGACAGTTTTGCCATCAATCGATTTTCAGTATCAAGGACCCACAAAACATAGATTTTGACTACACAATGTGTTAGAAGAAGTAATTTACCACATACTGGAATAATATTTATTCACTCTTTTATTGTCGGGGTCCTGATAAGGAGAGTTTTTCTGTCAAAAATTTCCCGTTTTCCAGCACTTGGATACAATACTTTCTCTTCTTACAAAGTACGGGCGAGAAAGTAAAAATCAGTTGCCTTTTTAATTTTCCTACCTCAGAAAGGAAACGTCATTTTCGAATTTTGTCTTTTTTCTTCTCCTAGTTTTAATTTTCAAGGAGCGGCTCATTTGCCGGAGCACCGTAATTTCGAATTATTTCGTCAACCATCCAGCAATAAATCCGGGCCGATCAGCGGCTGCCGAGTGCAGGCGCGACCCTGGGGGCAACGCGGCGGGTCGGAGTGCAGCGCCATTTCGTCGGGCCAGCGACCCGTGGCGCCTAATTGGCTTCACAAAAGAGCCGCAACAGCCTTTCGTCGTGCCAATTCCGCGACGTACACTGGGTCGAAACGGTCGCCTCAGGCGCTCGAAGAAATAAAAAGACAGAAAGAACAGATAGGAACAAAGAAGAGAATTAAGAAAATCATCGCAGAGTAAAGTTGTTTGAGAATTAATATTTATTGTTCTTGCACATTATGCAAAAATCACTCCTTTTTTATGTTACTTCATTTTTATTGTGTTCAATTCTTATCAACAGCAATCAATTCAATAGTTCACCGTCTCAGGAAAAAATGGCAAGCTCTCATTTGGTGCCTTTTCAACCTAAGCATTAACTCCGTGACACCCTCCAGCCGAACTTTGCTGAAGGACCCAACTAGCTCTTAGGTATCTGATTACTTTCCCGTATACATACGTGTTATGTAAAGTTTGCTGCGCGATAAAACAGCGGCTTTTCGGCAGCAAAATTTTCATTGCCGGATCCTGATAACGAAAAAGTGGATAAATCCAGTTGCTAAATTAAGAAAAAAATCCTCTAACACGTGGTGTAGCCAGAATCCCTGTTTTGTGGGTTCTTGTTACCGAAAAACCAATTGACGGCAAAACGTCCGTCCGTCCGTCCGTCCGTCCGTTCGTTCGATGCATGTGAACTACACTAACGCCTAAACCATGCCTAGGATTTTTTCCGAATTGAAGAAACCCTTTCGATCGGGCCAACGTCAAAACTCTGGGATTTTGAAAAATAATCATTAATTTTGGGGGATACTTTACATGAAGCCTCCCGGACATTTTCAACATTTTCTCAAAAACGGCTCTAAATTTTCAAAAATTGACATATTTTTTTGATACTACATAGTTGTTTTTGATAGTACATTTTGATATTACATTTTTTGATAATTTTAGTACTTTTCACGCAATATTGCGTGTTATATGTGCAATTTTAAAAAAATGACAAAAACATGATTTTCTTAAAAATGGCTCCAAATTTTTCAAAGGAAATTGCCATTTAGGACGAGGTTTTACTGTTCTTTAATATTGTTAAAATATTTCCGTTCTGTTATTAGGAAACCGAAAAATTAAGAAAATATCAAAAAATGTAGTTTGGGCGGCGATAGATGGCTGCTGGCAAGAGTGTGTGTCATGTCCTAATAGCCAGCTGCGAGAAAAGGAAGTAGAAAACTAATACGGTAAAATCTGTGCCATTCTGAAGCACCACTAGTTCTTCTTTTGTTTACAGCATTACAAGTCAATTACATATTTGCTCCACTGACCCCAAAAGCATTAATCTTAAGAACTTTTATAAGGCTAGCGATATCCGCTATGCCGTATTGATTGTGTGACTGAACTGCGAGACTTCTAATCCTGCTATTTAAAATAATATTCCGTCTTATTGTGAACGCAAGTGGTTATTTTCAAGTTTTGTTCCTGCTATTTTTAGTAAATATATTTCCGCTCTTAAAATTTGAAACTGGAACCCTCAGAACATCTATGATTGTGACATAGAGTTACGTGATATATCTGTGACATAGAGTTACGTCGTCTCATTTGCAGCTGCCGACATACAAATATGAAACATTACAATGCACTGGTGCGTCCGGCAATTAACAAGTTTTGAAGACTATCCTGTAAGAAACATTCATTTTACATTCATTATTAACATGTTTTTTGCTTGATTTTGTGGTTAATGAGAATTATCTCTATATATTACGCTATAATACGCCAAAGACCGATGACGGATTTTAGTAATTTATAAGAAACCATCGACATAAAACCCTTTAAATGTGTTACTGCTGGATAGGGAATCACACCCCATGTCCTGCATTCAAAAGATTTAAGGCGAAAAAAGTAAAAAAATTAAATTGCAGATTATGATATACAAAATATATTTTTACACCACATATTATAATCGCGCATAATTCGGAATCGGTGCATCCTTATCCTTCAAAACCAGATTTTCAAGTCCTGAGAGGGACGAAATGAGATCTATTTCTACTTTCCATTACATTTTGGGGATTTTCTATTCGATGCGTCCATTCCATTGCATGGATAGTCAGAAAAATTCAGAAACCCGACATCTAAAATTAAATTGAAGGAAAAAGTAACGGTCTTATTTGTTGTAATATAACGCCCAATTCAAGAGCTAGCTGTTTGAATTTGGTTTCCCCTAAGGAGCAGTTTTCAGTTTTGAAACTATTAATTACAAAGTGTGGAGTTTTCGCACGGGTCCACCTAGTACTTCTTTATTGACTTATGTTCTGAAAAAAAATTCTTCAAACCTATTAAATATAAACTTCTCACATAATCCGATTTAAAAATTCAACCTAAGGAATTTCAAACTGACCTGATAGATGTTAGGTCCAAAAAACCGTTGGCACATAGAGAAATGTAATTCAAAAAATACTTGTGATTATACGGTAAGTACGGAAATATTCATAACAAACAGCAAGCACTTCTCTGGAGGTTGCACAATGCAAGGAATTAAGTACGGCAGATTTACTAGAAATACAGTAAACGTATTTCAACAAGCCACAAGCATCATCAAGTTTACAAGAAGAAATAAAGGACGATGAAACAGGAAGATATTTAATGAAGGAAGATGCCTATTAAGAAAGACCAGGAAATAGAAATAATTCACAGATGGATATTGTAAAGATCCAGAAGTGAAATAAGAGGTTGGCTCAAGAGTAAAGTCAGTCATTAAAGTAGCAATATTAGGCCTCGGGAGACCGCACATGAACAATAATCTTTCTCGCATTCCCACAAATGCAGACAACTTGGGACACCCCAACCCAGACGCGACTCTTCTCAACTTCTGGTCGGGGGAAGCCGAGAGAGGGTGGGGGCGCCCTCGCCGCATTGTCCTCGCGTCCTCGCGCCCTCCGCGTCGCCGCGCTCCGCCGCCCTCGAGAGCCGCCCTGTAATTGGCGCCCTTTGACTCTGTGGGGGCGGGGGTAGCCACCCCGCCCCCGCCACCTCCACGCCCTGCCCTCCCCGCCTCACTTCATCCCGCCCCGCCCCGCCCCGTCCTCGTCCCCGTTCCGTCCCCGCCACCATCCCAACCCCCGGCCGCTCTAAAAGCTTTCGCCCTCTTATTCTTATTGTTATTGGATTTCCCTGTGTCGCCGCTCGAAATGAATTTCGAATGAGCGCGTAAAAAGGAGAGCCATTCTTAAGTGCTCACTTAAGCGAATCGCGAGCGCGGCGGTGACTCGTGCGATACGCCACCGACCCCTTCCCCCCCCCATCTCACCCGACGGACTCCCGTCACGTTGCACAGAGCCTCGCAACTGGACCAAGTCACAGCCGCCACCGCCACCGCCACCGTCGTCGTCGTCGTCATGGAGATGTCCGTGCGGCTACTGGTGGAAGTGAACGCTGCTTTATAGCTGCTTGATCCGTAACGGGAATAGTAACCGACCCACAAGTTTGTGGATAGTGGACTTTCATGTTACTCTGGCGTCATCTCGTAATCCACAGGTTGCTAGGCGAATTGTATGAAGGAATCTTGTGGAAATCATATACGGACCATTCGCTGTGTGCACTAAATTCTCTTTTAAAGTTCCATAATTCGATAAATCAGTTATTCGATACTTAAAGTTTGATGCATTAACACTCAAAAAATATATTGCGTTTTCTCCGTCAGATATTTATATCAGACCACTTTCAAACCGATATGACTGGAAGAGTTTAAATTTCTCTATCACTTCTTTTGTGAGTTTGGAAACAGGAAAAGGAAACTGATTAAATTAGGGGCACAAACTTCAAAGCGTGTGCCAGTTGTAAGCACTGTCTGATTTAAAATTGATAAAAGAACTAAAATATAATTCGAAAACAACATTATAGGAATTTTTGCAACATCAACAATAAAATTTGTAATCAACATTATTGAAAATTCTCTCTACACTCCTAGACATACGGTATTATCAGGTTAAAGTCAATAATATAAGTCAGTAATAGAAACTGGTGTCAGAGGAAAGACAAGAATATAGGTAAGATTGTCATGGAAGAGTGACGACAGTCGATTGATTGATTTATTTAATGATTCAGGTCCACTGCTAACGTCATTAGTCCTGTAACTGCATAATTTTGGGGTGAGTACTTTACATGAAGACCTTGTGACATTTTGTAAATTTTCTGAAAAATGGTGTCATTTTTTTCTTTGTTTTTCATCGAATAAAAGACAATAAATTTATAATTACGGTACAGTTCGTATTTTTGTTAATATCCCTGAAATCTGAAAGTTGCAAAAGTTCAAATTTCTTTTCAAACCTGTTTCACTCATCCAATATGAAAACCATGCATTTATTTCTTACAGTTTATACCACAATTCTAGATTTAGACATGCTTGCAAATATATATGCTTGCAAATTTCTCAAAAGATTATTTGTGGAATAATGAGACTAAGAGAAGGGAAAACATTGGCATTCCCCGCACACTCACTAGTTTGGTTAGTGATTGTTCACAAATGCACATATACAAAAATGTGCAGATACTCAGAACCATGCAGCAAGTACATCTGCTTGACAATCACTCGGGTTGAAGAAATCTTTGTTCTTAGTTCTATATCTGAAGCTATTTTCCCAACAACTTCCCAATACTAATTCAAACTCCCCACGTCTGATGAATATATCTGTAGTACATTCTTCAGAGGGGTCACTCGTGAAGCGATTTATATTTCTCAAATTTTCTACAGTGTCATTATGACGAAATTTTTAGAATCACATAAATCTACATATTTCTACAACTTGCTTTTAGCACCTGCAAAATTACGAAAGAAGAGATAAAATAATGAGAGAAGAGAACATTCTTTATCTACTCTGATTAAAGAACTCGTCGGAAGGTCAATGCACTATTCTACTTTTTCTTTGATCATAGGGAAAACCTTAGGGTCTTATCTGTTATAAATAGGACAATAATGAACGATAATACTTCAGTGCTGATAAAGAAGGAAAGTATAGCAATCTGATCATGGTTAGCATTTGTACTACGAAATGAATATGTGCAAAATGGAACCAATCATAAGACATGAGTTAATGAATCTTTCGACAATTTCTTACTAATCTAATAATATTAAAAGGCATTCCAAAGTGAAATTGAAAAATTCGAATTCGTAATGACACAATACAATTGATGTATATACAAAAGGCACGTAATATACTTATATGTTTATTTAAATGTAAACATTTTTAGGGCATCATATTTTATCTCCGATTGTGTGGTTTAAATAATTAATTTTAATTGTATACTATAAATGTCACGTACTTTGCTTTTAACATTTAATTTACTTTTTTTTACTTTTTCTTCCAGTACTTTAGTACAAGGAGCACTGAAATCACCTAATAAACGATCTCTAATTTTCTATCATAAATTCCGTAATTAAGGTTGTTTTAAGTTGTATCTTGGCAGACGTGACAGACTTCAGGTATGTTAGTGCTGTTTCAAATATGGTTAAGATTGGTGCAGGTGGCGATACATGCAATTTTCTACCCGAAAATCGGAGTGCGTCTATTGATCGATTCGTGATTCCGGCCGCGTCAACTACTTAGGTCATTCGTCCCGTAAGTAGTCATTAGTCCCGTAGTGCGTGTTTTCCCTCGGGAGGTGGCGGTGATCTTTTTCCCACCGGATGGCCAAATCTGGCGCCGACTTCCCGTCGACTAGCGAGGTTTTCCCCCCAATCCGGAATCTCCCACCAGCGGGGCACCGCCCCGCGATAATCCGCCGGGATAATCTCTAAGCTCCCGACTAGTCTCCCCACATGAGTGGTAGTGTACTGCATCTAAGTGTAAGTGTGTGTGTGTGTGCAAGAGGAGAGGATAGGACAAGGAAGAGGAAAAAAAAGATCGCACGCAGTCCGTGGCCCGTTTGTTAGGGCTCCGGCATTCGCCTGGTGTTCATTCGCCGGAGAAACAACGGAAAACTACCGATCAGAGCAGCCGGCCGCTAGAATTCTCCTTCAGACAGCGTCTGAATTCGATTTAGCTGAAAAGCTAGTATCGAAAATCTTGCTGGCCTAGGATATCCCGGTCAGAGGGACTGCAGTAACATCAGTTGATGCATTGAGCCCATAGAGGTACTACTATTCTACACTAGAGTGTGCAACAGCGCTAGTGTGCGGCTGCAAATTGAAAAGGAGGAAGTCGGCCATTAGTATGGCAACACGTGGAGTGCGCATCTGAGATGTGTTGAATATTGTGGGGATTTTTGTTCGTGCTTTCATTGTGTGTTCGCTATATCTAAAATGGTGATGTCTTGTGCTGCATTCGCGTGTACGAACAGATATTCAAAAGGTAGTGATATATCATTTCACAAGTAAATCTTATAATATTGATATACTAAACTTCATATAATGATGCATACACTTATATCACATCAATAATCATTACTTCAATAAAATTGTTATTAATGTATTTTCTTTTTTATTTCCCTACCTACTACTAAACTTGGTAGAGTGAATTTTAATACTAAATTGGAAAGGTAAGGAAGTAATTTTCCACATATGACATGTGTTTGGAAAAGTACAAAAACTAGTTTTCATTTAAGCTATTCAAAACTAATATGTAGGAAGTGCTGCTTGATTAGAAACTTTGAAATATAGAACTGTCTCTTACAGAAAAAACTAACTTGAAGATCAATTAGCTCAGTGTCTTGTTTGGTAATAATTAAAGTATTATGACTTCAACCTGGGATGCCTGCAACCCTATATCCTTACAGTATATGCTAAAAATTTAATAATAGACAATGTAAGGAATACATACACAAGCATATTTTAGGAAATTTTCTTGGTCCCATCTATTTCCTTACCCTTCACGGGCAATGACAATCATATTCTGGTAGGCCTTTTCAGTGAGTGAAAAATTACTATTTGGTATTGTAATGTGAATATGAATATGAATTCTAATGTATATAAATTTCATATGTATATATTCAAATGTATATGAATTCTAATGTGTTTCACTGTGTGCTGTAAATCCATTTAACAGCTGTCAATGTAATTGTATTGAAATAACCAGTCTATTGTTTAGTTGTCTTACATCATTTGCATAATTAGCTTTAAAATAAAATCTGCGAGTGGATATTATCATTTTAACTATTGTTTATAAGAGGGGTGAAATTTTGAAGCATGGTTTCCAAAGGGATTGATGTTGCAAAAAACATTGGACGTAGTAATCCAAATGTCAGACTGAGGGTTCTACAGCTAAGGCTTCATGCCTAAAATTAAAAATTTATCAGAAAGTAATAGTTTGCGTTCATGACAAATACATAAACATGTACCTAAATAAAAGTATTAAATTTGTTGTAAAATTTCTCATGAAAAGACTTGGCATCCAACTTACTTTCTTTTCAGGTAAAATGTTTGCTGACAGTTTCTTCTCCCGGAATTTCAAGTATGTAGAGCATGTGACAAAGATATTTCTATCTTTTATGCACATGTGCGGATAGTCATTTAATATATTGGGTAAACTGACGTGTTTCAAGTAGCGAGCGTTATATTTAGAAAGTATATTCATATTTGAATGTATCTTATTTGAAATTCCCGCGCAATGTTGCCGTACTAATGGCGTCTGGCCGCTGCTTCAATTTGCAACCGACTTTGCTTCAGATGTCAGACCGGGTGGTAGGTACCGGGTGGTCTTGATTGAGCCATCTCTCCCGGTTCTACTGATCGATGTTTGGATTGGATCATGGATGGAACGAAGTATGTATCACGACCATACTCTGTCATATTAGAAACTTCTGAGCTCAAAGTTGATGACCACATCAGGAGTAAGATTTAAATGTGCCGTTCCGGAGATCATTACGATATTTTAATTTTGAGTATATTTTACATGAAGCCCTGTAATATTTTTAATTTTCTTTATTTTTTAATTAAAAAACATTTATGTATATGGCCTATTTCTGATATTCATTAAAAACTCTGAAATTTTGAAAATGGCAAAAGTTTAAAAAGATTTTTGGAACTTGTATTGCACCTCGAATATTAAAGCCAGACATTTCTTTTTCAGTGCAACGTATTCCTCAATTTTAAATATGTCTTAATAAAATGTAAGTAGCTTCTTGGTAATAACACTAAGATGAGGGAATCATTTTGTCAAACATTCGCGCTAGTTTTTGTGTCCATTCAGAGGACCAACGATGAGACTTGGTCGGCTTATGAATTCGGTTGTGAAAGGTGCCACAAACGTCCAGAGGGAACACAACTCATCAAGCAAATTTCCCGCAATGTAACCGGGATCGTTCCGTGACCTCCCTGCTGTTCCCTGTTCGAAGGCAGGTCGTTACCATATGCTCGCCGTTACCAAAGTTTCCGGAAAGTACGAGCGATAAAAAAGCGCATACAAGTTGGGGGGAAGACTTATGGGCTTCAGCTCCCTCTCCCCATCCTCCCCAGAAGCCAACGATTCATATTATATCCTACTTTGCAGGTGCACACTCATACAATGTACACAAAATTATTCAATATCTGAGCATTTGCATTTATGTTTTTCACAATAATAGTTATGTCTTATCACTCATGGATTCGATTCCTATTTAGACAGGAACCTTCAGCATTTACACCAAGTAAATTTCCGAGTATGCAAAATATAAAAAGAAACACAAAACCATGAGCATTCCTGGCGTCGAAGGAAGTGATATAAATGCATCATCTCCGTGGAATTTTAGTTTAAGCCACGACAGTTTCTATTTACCTTTATTTATTTATTTATTTAAGTTAAAAAGGTGGATAAGTTTAGAGAAGGTCAAGTTATATCGCTACTATTCATCATTTCAATAATTTACAATCAAAATTTTGGAAAACTATTGAATTTTAAACAATAATCACAATTTCATTGACATACATCATTTCAAATTATTGTGAATTCTTACATTCTATCAGTTTTGTAATACTGATTGAACCAAAGACTGGCATGCGACTTTCTGGCTGCTATATCAAATCTGGGTGCTGAATCGTCACGGTTTAGATTGTCCAGCAAATCTTTACATGCGTTGGAGATATTTTTGTCACAGACGAGGTGTTCTGAAATTTATTCAGCCATTAATTCGTCAAAAATAAACAACCAAAATAGAAAATGTACATGAAAATTTAGTGCCCCCTCAGCCCCCCACAGAGACGTCCATATTTGAAACACAAATTAATTACTCTTGAAAAAAAAGCAACCATATTACTGTCAGCGTTGACGTTGCTTTCACCCCCGAAGAATAAATACAAATATCCACGATTTTAAGCATTTTATATCGTTACGGACCAAAATCGCCGGGTGTCTCGCTCTGGCGTGACATCACCCTTTTTGGGGTAGGCTCCAAGATGTGGACTCCCGACATGAGTGGTAGTACATGTAAGTGTATTGGAAGTGTAGGGGAAGGGGAAAGGAAAAAGCAAGAGGAACGAAAGATCGTGCGCGGCGAATGACCCGTTTGTTAGAGTATTGTTCCGGCATTTGTCAGGTATTGATTGGAGAAACCAGAGAAAATTGCCGATCAGAGCAAATGGCCCCTTGAATTCTACCCCAGGCAGGCTAAAGTAGACCTAGCTCTCTAGCTAGAGACGAACATCCTATATCGTTGGGACTCGAACCCTAGGACAGCGGCGGTTCCAGCCGATCATTTTGGAGGGTTCATCATAGATTGTTTGTTAAATAATAAACATTTGTTATATTATATGATATTTTTGTAGTGTATATAAATGCTAGTAAACAATATTATTGTTTAAATAATTACATAATTCTAACAAAAATGAATCTTTAAATCAATTTTGCCACATAAAAGAAGGTAACAAACGAAAAACCCCTGGATCTACCACTGCCCTAGGACCTGTCAAGGCCGCTGCAAAGATGGCGGCAATGCTGGCTCTAGGCTAACTCAGCCAGTCGCTTTCGTCTTGGGCTGCGTCCCGCGCAGGGTTTCCGGTCCCTCTCCCTCCTCTCTCCCTCCCCCCCCCCGCGAACTCCGCCTTCGAAGCAGCCTTTTGTCGCCCGCTGCTCGCTGTGCCGGAAGGCCTGCCACTCGCGCTCACAGACCTTCCAGTGCTTTCACAGCCCTTTTGTGCGGCAGACAGCAGATCAAGCTCTTTGCTCTCCTGGGTTGTTCGCTCACCATCTCTCTTTCTTCGAACCATCGAGAGCTTCTCTTCCTCGATTTAGACTTATGTCAATCGGTTATGCTATCGCGGTTCAAAGCCGTCACATGTGACCAAGCAACGAGGAATGTTTGCAATGATTTAAAAAATTACTAATAGGTAAACTTACCTACTAGATGCAAGTTGTACTTACCTAGAATTGTAAGAAACATTAACAGCATTTCTCTCACCATTGTCTTAAAAATGTAATACTTCATAAAAATAGTTTAAAATCAAAAATAATATACTAAATGATAAAATGCTTTCTTTTCACTTTCCTCCTTTTAGTTCGATCTCTTCATTCCATCTTTCAGAGAAATTTGAATGAACTACACCACTAATTGCTAAATCACGAATTCTAGTACGACGTGTGCTGGCTGAAACCTAAAAGAAGTGGATGTCAAATAGTAAGCAATGTTCTATAAGACTCGTTCGCAACTTTGTTTACGCAACGCATTATGTAGTGCAAGAAGTTCCAAGGTCCACTCGTACATATAGAACTCGACTAACATGCACATGTCTGTCAATCACGGTTAGACTTCTTCCAGTATGCCATTCGTTACAAGCAAGTCAAACGACGCGTCGTTCAGTCTACTAGTGGAGAAATGGCCATTTTCCCCCGGATCCATCCAGAATTATCTAAAATAATTTTCGAGAAAAAACTGCTTTTGAGAGTTACAAGGTTTCTATAGAGGTGATCAATAGTGCATTCGATTTCATGCTGTGAATTACCATTCTTTCTTTTCTGCTCCACAAGATCTGTAACGACTTGCTTCATCAGATTAACTAAACCTAATTTTGTAACGAATCTTTTTTTTAAGTAAGTTTAACTTTCTATGCTCGAGGTTGGACGAGTCTTGCAAATGAATGATGTGGAAAATTTATTTTTATTATGAACTTACATTACAAAAATAATTTTTTACATGTGCACCAAAAACCTGCGCTAAGTTAGAGATTAGTACCACTAGATGTGGTTCATTTGGTATGTAAGGCTACCAATGTCACACGTCGGTACAAGATTTGCAATAGAGATGGACTTAACAAATTCTTTTCTTCGCTTTAACAAACGCTTTTCTTCGATAACAGTTATCGGAATAACAGTTGCCTCGTAAAATAGTTAAAAATTACAGTTTAGCTGTTAACGACACTTCCCTACATCCAAAGGGCTGTGCTGAAATCTACCGTGGTTGATGATAATGGCGAGTGTGCGGTTGTTTCAGGTGCTTTCCTGGTACCGTATTGCATCATGCTGTTCGTGGGCGGCATCCCGCTGTTCTACATGGAACTGGCGCTGGGGCAGTTCCACCGCAAGGGCGCCATCACTTGCTGGGGCCGCATTGTCCCGCTCTTCAAAGGTGAGCAACTGGTCGAAGCGCTGACAAGAACAGGAGGTCCAAGAAGTGCCTAATTCTACAGTCTTCAAAATAAGTTCAAGTTCAGTATTAAATCTTCATAGATCGGGAATACAGAGATCGTGGAAGGGTATTCAACACAAGCTAATTTAGTCGGGCCACGGTGTAAGATATATAGGTGTGTCAACTAGCCACCCTTGGGGCAAATTTTCTGAAGCCAGTTTGAGGCAAGTTCTTCGCTTGTCCGTACGGCTCGCAAGATAGGTTTGGGTCACGGTGTAAGATATACACCTTAAGATGACATCTTAAACTGTGGCTATTACACAGTTTTACAGAGCACTTCCTACCCATTTTCGTAACTGTCCGCTCTAGACTTTACCAATTCCACCGCGAAGCGACAAATCACTGACTAGCTGGCCACAGAGCTGTCGAATGGATCATGACCAATCACGACCTTGCCCAAATGAGACCCAAAGATCTCAAGCGTCATTATGCGAGAACTGTGAGAACTAACCTCACATAAGCTTCAGTTTTAGACTGGGACTGAACACACCTATATATCTTACATCGTGAGTCGGGCACAAAGACGCTTGGTTCCAGTCGTTCTCGGAGACGAGACCAGCGCGCTGAGGTCGCAGTGTCCAAGAATGCTAGGTCCGGCATTGCTGTGGGGAACGATTGGTATCGATACTGCTTATTCTCAAAACCGTCGGCGGACAAAAAAGGTGACGATGAATAGCGAATACTGGAGGCGTCACCGAATCTCTCGAAACTGTTTATCGCTAAAACTCGAGGAGATGAGGTGAGGTGAACGCAATGTACTTCGTAGTTTTACTTTTTGCTAGGATCCTGAAGGTCAGACGATGTATAGGTGATCAGTAGACCTCAGATTTTAGGACAAATGCCTAGTTAGTACCTTTAGGATGTTGTGGAAAATAGTTGCAGATGTTAACGAATCATGAGATAATAGATCTAATGAAAGCGTCTAATGGTGCCTAAAATGTCCTAAAAGGACATTCGATAAAGCCTATTTTAATATGTTTTTGCCTATAACTGCCCAAAACAAGTGATTTTCAAGAACGATCATATTTTAAATGCTAAATTTTGAAATTCGTTTTACGGAAACGCAAATAATTTTAAGTGCCTAAAACGTCGATTTTCAAGCCTGTTAGTGCCTAACTTCATTGCCTATTTTAGGTGCCTAAATCAAACTTGTTTTGTGCCCAAAATTCCGAGGTAAAGTGATCAGGCGGTACCTGTATTCTCTCTAATCCCAGGTATCTTCCAGGGAAACTATCGAACCTATAGTAATAAAACATGTAGTGTGAAAACATATTATGATATTCACTTTTTTCTCATCTGTTCAGTGAAGGTAAAATTTCTCTTTACGAACGTACTACACAATAAAGTTCCTGTTGTACGTACAAACGTTTTCTTTAAGTTTATTTTCAAAGAGCAGCAATAGGAATTTATTTTAAATTAATTAAATCACGGAGCTTGGATATCTGTCCATTGGATTGATTTGTGTCAATGTCCGGATTATACTCGTTCCCAGATCCTGTGAGTGATATCTTATTCCTATCCCTGTTTTCCATTGTAAATTTCACACAGCATTCTTCAGATATTTCAAAGAAAAACAAATAAAAACAGAACGTTGTTCTGAAGCCAGTGATATACCCGTAGTCCCCATACAATTTTCCTCATCAGGCCTCAAGAACTTTGTTGGCACGTACATTTCTTATTCGTTCATATTTGGCGCAGTGGCGGGAGATTGGTTTTTAATAACCATCTTTGGCCCTTTATTGCTAGCTCAGAATTTGCATTTTGAACGTACCGCGTCGGACTTATAAAAAATTCCCTCCAAAACCGCGCGCAAGGCGCTAAAAGAGCTGGTATATAAAATTCCTTTGTTTTTTGTCGAAATTGCATTCGCCCTAGTCTCTGGTCGTAATAGTTTCATCTGTCCTCGACAGGGGGCAGCACTTGCTGGGGTTCCGTCCCAGGCCCTCTGGTGCAGAGGAAATTATTAAAGACACACTCAAGCTCCGTTTTAACCAATGACAGCATTCCATTCACATAAATTCAAACAGCGAAACAGGCTTTTCAAAGTAGTCGCTCCGCCCAGTGAACGCTGTTCAGTGCGCTCGCATGAGAACAGTTTAACTTAGCAAGGTTGGCATACCTGTCGCCTTTTAGAAAGCTTTTCAAAGAGAAGCCATCTTTTCGCGGGAAACGCTGCATGGATGAGCAAATTTGTGTAATACAGATTTAAAGAAGTCATTGCTTTTCGTGTGAGACTCAGGTAACGGGTTGAACGATTTATTCCCTGATTGCTTACTTATTTATACTATCTTCTAATAAGAAGGGTATGCTGTGTCTTTTCAGAGATCGCGCGAGCGAACGGGCGTTTCGTCTCGCCGTAACCAACCAAAACTTATGAACGCTCTCCCAAAAAATTGAACAATAACCCAAATCTGAAAAAAGGAGCTATATCGCCGCCTTAACAAACTTCTTGTTCCTTTCCATGCTGAACACTAATTTCAACACGGCTTCTGCGATAGGTGATAAAATAAGGATTTTATCTTAATTCTATTTCATTGAATTCCTTATTTTACATTATAGTATTGCAATAATACTGCTTATTTTCTTATTTTCTAGGCTTAACAAAACCGAAATAAACTAAATCTAATAATCCTATGAATTTATTAAATGTAACTGGTTCCCTGCGCCAGTTAGGCCTCATTCACAATGCAAACTTAAACGTAAACGTAACGTAGCCCCAAAACCTAGAAATGTGTTATTAAGCGAGACCATTCACAATGCCTTGACGTAACCGTTGACGTAAGACCGTAAACTTAAGAGTTCGCAAGCTCCAAGCTTTTACGTTAACTTTACGTCGGAATTCTACCAAAGACCAATCAGAGAGTAGCATGGAAGTTCGATTTCAGATTGTGTTAAGGTAGTTTGTGGTTATGTAGTGTAGAGAACTAGTTTACGAACGCTTTTGATGCGTGTAGTGAATTCAATGTAAGAATTTGGACAATTTTTATCGTGACTTTAACCTGAGGTGGCGAATAAACTAATTATGTCCGACGAATTACTGAGAATCCTTGTTTATAAGATGAAGGAAATGTGGGCACTGCTACAACATCTACTCGCATGTATATAAAGGCAAATCGATAGGAATATCTCGAAGAAAAAGCTAGAAACCATGGTGGAAAGATTTTTTCACGATGTAAGAGACGAATCGATCAAGTTTCAGTACATTGAATTCTGATTGGTTCAGGCGAAACTTACGTTCGTCATTGTGAACGTTTGTTTTTACGTGTAAATTTTGCGGCAAAGTTTACAGCATTACGTTACGTTTAAGTTTGCATTGTGAATGAGGCCTAACCCCTATACGTCCTGGAAAGCGTTGAACATGAAGGGGTATAGTTAGGGGACGGGCCTCCCTGAGTCAGTCTGAAGAGGGAAGCGAAGATTTGCGGAAACGGATGAGGGAACCTCAGTTCTGGAGCGGGAACTGCCGCTTCATTGGCACAGAAGAGGTACAAATTCTCCCACGCGTGCGAATGGGATTCGATAGGCAGAAACGGTCACTATGATCTTCACTGTTATAGTTATCTAACATTGTTTAAACACTAAGAGCAATTGTGAAGTAGATTTAGGTAATAAGATGCTGATGAATTCGTAAAAGAGCCAAAACGATCAATTTTAGTCCAACCAAATTTACGAGGATTGGAATTTTATTACGGATCATATATGTACAATTTTGCAAACAATTCCATTGACAGATCACAACGTGCATTATCATTTCAAATTCAACAAGGATATACTATTTTTATTTTTGCAAATATTATTTAATATTAAACATTATTTTTAATTCCAAAAAATCATAACAGATTAATTAATTATTTAAATTAGTTATTGGATATATATGAATCATAAGGTTCCGATTATCAAGAAGGCAGGAGAGAGGATTCATCATAAATGTGGTGGTAAGAACAGTGGCGGCTGAAGAGTTCACACAATAATGCCAGAAAGGGAGCGAGATGTTGACACTGACATAACGAATTTGTTTTCGGAATATGTTCTACTCCCTTACTTCGCGGTGATTTTCTTCAAAATATTCCTATTTCCACAGCTTCAGTTATTATTAGTTAAAATTATAACTAAATAATGTCTATCTCCGTATGAAATGAAATAAATAAGCCATCTCTTATTGAAAGTAAAGTTAGCAACTACTCTTTAATTGAAGTCTGCAGTTTAAAAAGCTTTGCAATAAACTTTTAATGTCACTTCTGCAGTTTTACTCGCATTGGGCAGGAAAGTTGATTATTTTCAGATTAGAAAATAACTTGAAGCCCCTGTAATGTTCTTACACCATACCAGTGGCGTAGCCTGAGTTTTGGCTTAGGGCATGTAACTCGAGAAATGAGACAATAATTTAAACTCCTAAATATTCTCATTTACCAATACCATTTCTGTCACTTTGGTCAATTAGAGCACACAAATAATTTCTATATTTAAAATAAAAACTGATCCAATAAAAGTAATAATGGCTCACGTACTTCATGTCAGTTTACTAATTGAAAGTTAGAAAAAGTTGACCTACGTTCACAACCTAGCAAAATATAAATGTGTGTCCTCATACTTTAATAATAAGAGCACAATCAAACCCAATGATTTTCAAAATTGTCCAATTCATATCATTTCGAACCTATTAAATTTGGCGTAATTTATAAAATGGAAACCAATGATCTATAAAAAAATATAATAGGAAAGAGAAAATCAATTTACAGACACGTAATGAAAAACAGTTGACAGTTGTCCTTAGCTTCTTACATCAAGGGTTTCATCCTAGTATGGAGGAGACAAAAGAGGCTTTAGAAATTTAATTTTGAAATTCATGGGACATTACCATGATCACACTTGAAATCCAGTCAATCTGAATTTCCAGCGAGATGGAACGAAACACTGGAATTTTCCATATCATCCTTGTCCGTTTTATCAAATTTCATTATTTCACTTATATATTCCATGAAATTTTCCCCTATTTTTATTGTGACTAGAAAATACAAGCCCTTGTCTCTCAAAAAAGGCATACAACTCGAATGAAGAATGACAGAATTTCCCTATTTTCCCTTACTGTATATCACTGTTGTATTGCTCAACATAGTCCTGTGTTAGCTGTTTAAATAAAATTCTATCCTCTCATATTTTTTCAAATATTTTTAACTGTTTCTCACGTGCTATAATTTGTCCACTGCACAAAAATACGACTTCATAATTATGTAGGCACTTTAGATCGCGTTGTGCTCGCCATTCGAGGGTACAGATGTGTATTGCACAGTCACATACCCTTGTGCATTCAACCACCACAATCCCTAGCCTAAATTGGCTACAAATATGTAGTTGTTAAATGCATTAAAATAAGGTAATAAAACTTAAATAAAACGACAATGTTCATTAACTAATATCGTTCTCTCACAAACACCGAAGAGAACAATGAAGATTCGTAAAACGACACAATTTTGGAAGGCACCCTGGATGTAATGTGTCACTGTGCATTCTGATTCACAGCGCAGGCTGGGAGGCATTTCAGACTGATTCGTTCATCCTTGTAAAGAATCGAATTCTCAACGGCGCAATGTTTGAAATATAATGAAATAATTTATAGTAGAAAAATAAAATAACAAAGGGACAATTTTAGAATCATTTTAAAATAAAAATAGCAGATATTGTCAGGCTATGTCAACATCTACATCCATGGACACTACGCCCCTGCACCATACCCTACAATACAGGATCTTTTTGATCGTCAATTATCTTTTGGAGCTTTAGCTCTTCTAGGAAACCCCACTTCGTAGAACGGGTGATCCCAAAACAGCAGATCTCTAAAGATTATGCAGATTATATTGACTTATTTGGAATTCTGTGTAGTTCAATATCACATGTCTTTACTAATAAACGTTTAGCAACATTGGAATGTATTCTTAAGCGCAGTAGCGGCATCTTAAGCGCATGTTGGTTTCCAGTATGAAGCTACTGTCACTTTTAAAGCAATGAGAGGAATGTTTTGATAGTTACAATCAGTAGTAGTAGTAGTAGTAGTAGTAGTAGTAGTAGTAGTAATTGTACTAGTAGTACTAGTAGTAGTAGTAGTAGTAGTAGTAATTGTAGTAGTAGTAGTAGTAGTAGTAGTAATTGTAGTAGTAGTAGTAGTAGTAATAATAATATTAATAATAACAACAACAACAACTCCACTTAGGGAGTACACGACCTTGCAGTTGATAGTGGAGCTTGAGTACCCCCATGAGCCTGAGAAGCTTTGTCAGTAGTAGCCTGGCTACCAGTAGGGCCTCCCTTGCTGAATAGGTTGAAGGTGAGGGGTCAGACGAAGTACTACATTTTGAGGAGAGTGGGAAGTAGAGAGGGAAGGGTCACGAACCTTTGGACTTCCTGCTGTCGGCTCATGGAGGGTACAGGAGAGAAACTGGGTTGGCACACAAGACCACTGATTAGAGTGGAGGCCCGAACCTTGCATTAGCCAGCGAAGGAGGCTGCCTTCAGCAGTCAGTGAAAATCCCGAAGGGTTTAGTAATGCCGACTGGCGATCGGAGGGACTCCTTGGGCCCTGCGGGAGGATGCCCCGAGGCCACTGTGGGTCGCAGTAACGGATGGCATGAAACAAAACCAAGGGTTAAGGGTGATCTGTGAACTTGCGTCCTGCGAATCTTCACTTAAAACCAATGAGCAAAATGGATAGAACAAAACATTGCCATGAATCTTAACGTGCCTTGTTCTACCAATGTCCCATACCTGCTCAGAAACCGAGCTAATGTCACCTTGTCGAATTATGGCCATCCCCCGGATGTTAGTCCCAGGGACACAGAGCCGGCAGTAGCTCGAAGCCATCGTCAGAGATGGACACGGGATGAATTGAAGGAGGTGATGTGGTGCTTTTACTATGCAAAATCGAAAAATGGGGGCTCAGAAATAGAAGTTTTAAAAGTATGGAGAGAGAGAAACCCAGATATGAGACACACCCTGGACTCAAAGAAGCTTGCCAGTCAACGTCGATACCTACTCAGCAGTGGAAAATTTACAGCAGAACAACTTGCTGACATTCAGAGAAATGCGGAGTATGTTCTTAGATCTAACTACCCACATGATGAAAATGTAGAACTTGAAAGCGATGGTCCTGTTGAAGGGCTATCTCTTTCCAATGAAACACACGTCAGTGGTGAAAATTCATCTGGCAATGAATTACACGAGGACATGATGCGCAATCTCCTCCGACGCGAGATAGATAGAGTTCGTCAACTTAACATTTGAATCTCGTGCACCGTTGAGAATATACGAAAATGTCAAAGCTAAGAGAGTAATAGAGACAGCAAATTCTGTCTTAAATGAGGTGGTCCAGACCCCAGGTAGAGATCTAGATATTACTGATATCAATCACATCGTGTATGCAACTGGATATCTGGTATCTCAGATAATTCTGGGGTCAGTCAAGAACACCGACCGGCCGACAGCGAAACAGAGTAAACAGCCCAGTACCCCATGGACGAAGAGCATTATGAAACGGATAGCCGATACTCGGCGTGAAATATCACTCTTAGCCGAGGCATCTTATAAATCAACGCACACCACTAAAGCTTCAATGAAAGATATTTAATGTTGAACAAAAATACCGAATTGAAAATGACACTAGCAGGCTAATGGTAGTTGAGAAGTTAAAAGAGAAAGTTCAAGCATGGGCTCAGAGAATTAGACGTTACAAACGTAGAATAGATTTCCGTGTACAGATCCGGTTGTTTGAAACAGACGCGAAGAGATTCTATCGCAATCTGACTCAAAAACCGAAAGGCAATGCTTGTCACTCCTTCAAAAGATGACGTCGAAGCATTTTGGGCAGGAATCTGGGAGGAGAAGCAGATCCTACAACAAAGAGGCATCATGGATTCAATCTGAAGTTGATGCTGCCGATAAACGTGTGGAAGCATTAGAAGATCTTCACCAATTCTCGGAAGAGGACCTCTTCCAAGCAATTAAGAACATGGGAAACTGGAAGTCCCCCGGGATTGATAAGATCCAGATTTATTGGATTAAGAAATTAACAGCAATACAGTCTCATCTAGTAAAAGGCTGTTAATAAAATTTTAGAAATCCCAAAGGAACTACCGGAATGGCTCACACGCGGCATCACCGGTATTAGCTACCCAAAGCGGGAGACAGCTCTGTGGCGAAGAAATACAGGCCAAATTCTTGTCTGCCAGTACTGTACAAAGTTATAACTTCAGCCATAGCTGACAAAATGTACAGACATCTAGATAAGAATCATCTGATGCCAGCTGAACAAAAAGGATGTCGTAAAGGCTCTTATGGCTGTAAGGAAATCTTGCTACTGAATAAAGTCATTTTGAATGATGTAAAGAAACGCAAACGTAATTTGAGCATGGCTTGGATTTCTACCAAAAGGCCTTTGATAGTGTACCACACGATAGGATTTTGAAGACCCTGGAGATCTATCGATTTCATCCTAGACTTATTGAATTTTGCAAGGCTAGCATGAAGTCGTGGAGTACCAGGTTACTAATATAGAGCAGAAAGGAAGCAGTAGAAACCAGAAGTATTCAGATTAACAGGGGTATTTTTCAAGGAGATTCACTATCCCCTCTGCTGTTTTGCATTAGTTTGACCCCACTATCTAGACAGTTGTCGCAAGCTGATTTTGGTTACAAGCTCCATGGTGATGAAAGGCCAGTATCACATTTGTTTTACATGGATGATCTGAAGGTGTTTGCTAAGAATGAAGCGATTCTCTCCCAAATGCAGTCATCAATGATTTTAGCAATGACATCTGCATGAAGTTTGGTCTTGACACGTGTGCAAAAATCAATTTAAAAAGAGGGAAACTGATAACGTCTGAGAACATTGAAATTGTTACGCACACTGTGATTCACGATCTTGAGCCAGGTAAAACTTACAAATATCTGGGCATTGAAGAATGTGAAACCATCTCGAACAACAGAATGAAAGAGAGAATTCGTAGGGAGTATTATAGGAGAGTGAGACTGGTCCTGCAGTCCGCTCTGAATTCCAGGAATAAAATATCTGCAATAGGTAGTTTGGCGGTACCTGTAGCCGAATACAGTTTTGAACTAGTGGACTGGACTGAGCAATAAATTCGCACCATGGATCGAAAAACCAGAAAACTGCTAACAATGCATCATGTTCGCCCACCCTCGAGCTGATATACATAGACTTTCTGTGTCACGTAAGGAAGGAGGAAGAGACTTCAGACAAATTGAGGCCTCCTGGCACAACGCAAAAGTCGGGTTGGGGAAGTACGTAGTCATCAAGATGGCCCTCTAATGAGGCAGGTCATGAAATCTGACTGAAGAATGGGAAACAGAGGCATTGTAACTGTAGTATAAGAAGCATTGCGAACAAGACTATGCAAGCCACCCAGAATGACAGAGACACTGAACTTCTGATGCTACTTAACATGAAATGTGAGACACAAAAAATGTTTAAGAAATCGTGGAGAGACAAACCACTCCACGGACAATATCTAAAAATAATGGAAAGAATGGACAAGGTGCAGATCAATAAAGATCAATCACTTATGTGGCTTAAAAGGGGAAGAATGAAGCCAGAATCAGAAGCAGTTCTACTAGCTTCTCAAGATCAGGCGTTGAGAACACGACATTATGATAAAGCGGTTCTCAAAATTTCCCAAGATGACAAAGGCCGAATTTGTCAGGAGCAAGTAGAAACCATTGATCATATTGTCCCAGCTTGTCCAATTCTAGCAAAGACCGAATACTTAAAAAGACACGACAGGGTGTGTAGTTACCTCCACTGGCAGATCTGTACCGCCCTCGAAGTTCCAAACACATGCCCCAAGTGGTACGAACACTCACAAAAACCGGTGACATCGGTTGGATTGTGTACAATATTGTACGACAAACTAATTCAAACGGATCGCACGATAGCAGCAAACAAACCGGATATTGTTATCCGGGATTTGGCGAAAATATCCCATTTACTTGTCGATCTTGCTGTACCTTGCGATCAAAACGTCGTTACCAAGGAGACAGAGAAACGTCTTAAATACAAGAGTTTGTAAATCGAGATCAGCCGAATGCGAGGCGTAAAAACACAGGTCGTTCCGATAGTTATCGGAGCTCTGGGATTTGTTCCGCAAAATTTGAGTAAGAACCTGTCTATACTCCCAGGTAATTCAAAAGGACTGGGAAGTGCATGAAATTGCTTTATTTGGAACAGCCCACATTTTGCGCAAAGTAGTGTAGAGGCACTGACAGTCACCGGATCTGCTCCTTAGTTAGCTGGTGGCCACCTGGAGTAGATTTTACATTCAGCCGACTCATAACATCTTTATTCGTGAATGTAGTGGAAAAATAGTAATAATATTAATAATAATAATAATAACAATAATAATAATATTCAATATCCTTCTAATAAGCGAACGATGTAACACACTTTAGTCTCCTCATTCCTCATCAGTTAGCTCAACGTGAATCTCGATTACTATCTGCACTCGAAAACTAGATATCTTTCCCTCCGACCCATCCCGTCAGATTTTTCTCGTTCCCGAGCAGTCGATGTAGTTCGAATCCTTTATCTTTAAAATCTCGGGCTGGGGTGGCGGTGTGTCTTACAAAAGAACATAAATTACGGCCTCCCGAGGTGCGTCTTACGTCTAAGCTCATAAAATTGAAAGCGGCCGCCGGCGCAGGTGGGGGCTCGGGGCGCAGTCGTCCTGAGTTCCGTGGCGGTAAGCGCTTTAGCGACCGCGGGGCCAATTATGGCGGGCCGCCGACCCGCCACCGCCACCGCCACCGCTACCGCCACCGCCGCTGCCGCCGTCACCGTCACTGCCGCCACCGTCACAGCCGCCGCCGCCGCCGCCACTGCCGCCACCCCCGCCGCCGCCACCGTCGCCGCCGCCAGCGCCGCCACCGCCGCCGCCGCCACCGCTTCCACCCGCGCTGCCCGCCGCCGCCGCCGCCGCCGTCCCGCCACCACCGCCTCCAACACTGGCCCCACCTCCGTCGTCATTCGCTTCTTCGCCTATCCCTGGCTTCTGACCGGCAGCCTCACCCGTCCTATCCGCAGCCACTCGCTTTATTTTCTCGGTCGCTGGCCGGTTCTTCATCGTCTCGTGCCACTCCTTTGCTCAACTTCTCTCCAGCGGACTACGAGAAGACGAGTCGCTCTACCCGCTGCTATCCATGTCACTACTTCCATCCTCTCCGTGTTTACCGCCTTGGTCTTTTTCATTTCCCTCACCCAGAATTTTTCCGGCAGCCCTGATTGTAGATTTCCCTTCTTCGTAGACCCGTTCCTATCCACGTCGCAGGGCATTTCCATGACCTAAGCTTCTATTACCATCGTTGTCGTTGATTTGCCTCTCGTAACCGCCTTCACCTCCAACGGACACCTACCATCCCCAGTCGCCCATCCACCATCGCAACCGCGCGTTCTTCCTGTCTACTCCCATTCCGGTCTGCCCTTTCTCTGTCATTGCAGCCGTATTCTACCAGACCGGTCTCCAAAGACTCCACCCGGGGCCCACCGTCGTATCTCGATTATCCCCGCTCTTCTCCCCCGCCGCAGCGACCGACCCCAACACCACCTGCCCGGCGAGCGCTCCTCCTCCGCGTAATCCTTGCCCGCCCCGCCCCCGCCCCCGCTCCCCTCGCGCAGCGCCGGAAGTGCAGCCCGGCCGGAAACGCGCTCCATTTCCCAGCGTGCCCCGCGCCGCGCCGCGCGCGCAGCGGGGCGCCGCACGAGGGCTCTTTCCCCGCGGAAAACGCCCTCGCGACGTCCCGCCCCCGCCCAGCCCCGCCCTCTCTTCCCCGATTCCTTAAGCCCCGCGCGCCTCGAGAGGGTCTAACCCCGCGTCGCGGCGGAGACGCTGCTCGCACGACGGGCCAGAGGTGGAGGGCGCCGGCGGAGGGCCCCACGCGGGGAGAAATATCGACGTATGGAGCAGAGTGCGGAATTGCGGGAATTGGAATAAGTAGCGTTATAGGCAATTGGAAATGAGGAGGGGGGATAATAGGAAGTTGGGATCCATTGTGGACAATAAGAGCAGTAGTATATAGTAGACAATAAAACAATAACGGTCCATTGTAGAAGGAATGTTAGAAGAAGCAGATGAAAATGTAGGAGATAAGAATGATAATTAATTGGTCGTTTGAGGCAATACTAGAGAGAAAATTCAATGATGAGAAATGAGGAGGAATTAATCAAAATCCATGAATTTCAAAAGAATGGAGTTAAGGTAAAAAATGGGTTTTAAAAAAGTAAAAACACAGACTTGAGGAGAAACTTAATATTAAAGAATTAGATTAATCAAAATTAGAAAGAACTGTGGAAAGAAAAACCTGAGAAGCAAATCTAAAATGGAGAAGTTATAAACAACAGAAGATTAAAGAGGCAGGAAAAAATCAATTAGGTACCGTTCCGAAGGTGTAGTTGGAAAACGTGAAGGAAGTCATTGGAGGATTTCTAAAGACACAATAACTTTGGGAATTTTCCCAACATACTCGTTGCAGTTCCAATAGACGAAAGTCATTGAATCAGGTAAGCCAAGTCTCGCCACCACTGAACAGCCGGCAAATTCGCAGCTTTTCCGCCGAGTCGATAATTCGTTATTTTACTACAAGAGTTCATCGAACATCATAGAATTGATACATGAATTGTTAGGCGATGATCATGTACCACATGTCATGAGATAACCAAGACTGACGTCAAGAAAGGGAAGCATTTTTAGAAATAAGCAAAAGTCAAGTATCTCATGGGGTATCAAAGTCGAAAAAGTTATCAAAACAATTTCAAAATATTGACATCATAAATGAAACAATAAAATATTTAGAAATACAACTACTACAACTAAATAAAATTCACACAATTTAAGTAATCTGTAGAGCATTCTGCAGATCTGTAGATTTGCAGAATTCATAATTCTAATGGACAATAATTAATGCAATAGCATACCAATAACATCCAACTTCACTTTGAATAGCATATCGTACATCTGTTTCTGAAAATAATGTATGTGTCCAATACGTGATGGATAAATTGGTGCCTGCCGTACGTGATCGATTTAAACGTAACACTCTACTGAAAGTAAAAAAGAACATTTTAAACGATTTTGCATTCACTTGCCAGGGCGAAGTTGAAGCGAGCACGTTAGATGATCCGAAACGCAAAAAGAGGAACTATAATACTGAGTCCTCCAGGGGAAGAATGGGGCGAAAAGGTTGTGGAAGTGGGGAGGGAGGTTGAAGTCTTATCAATATTCCGCGCCCGCCGCCCGCGTGGCTGGTAATGGCTCCGAGGGCTGGCACGGGCGCCGTCCGCGACGGTTCCTCCGACGCACACGACCGCCTTAGAACGGCGGCGCTACCCCCTCGTCAGCGGCACTGTCGCAGGAGGGCGTCGGCAGTTCCCGCCTTGGTCACCAGACTGAGTATTCATTTTCAACAGTGCCTGCTGATACAGTACTCATTGTCCACTCTGACAACAATTTCGTCGTCTTCACAAGCACTTCCTTTCTCCTTCTCTTTCTCCTCCGTCTCCATATCCATTACCGTCTTCCTTTCCTTCACATTCCTCCTGCGTGTCCTTCTCCATTCCTCCCGTGCTTCCATTCCATCCCGTCTTCCATTCCATCCGTCTTCCATCCATCCCGTCTTCCATTCATCCCGTCTTCCATTCCATCCCGTCTTCCATTCCATCCCGTCTTCCATTCCATCCCGTCTTCCATTCCATCCCGTCTTCCAGTTCCATCCCGTCGTCCATTCCAGTCCCGTCTTCCATTCCATCCCGTCTTCCATTCCCTCCGTCTTCCATTCCACCCGTCTTCCATGCCATCCCGTCTTCCATTCCTCCCGTCTTCCATTCAATCCCGTCTCCATTCCATCCCGGTCCGTCCAAGTCCAGCCTTCCGTCTTCCTTCCATCCCGTCTTCCATTCCATCCCGTCTTCCATTCCATCCCGTCTTCTACTCCATCCCGTCTTCCATTCCATCCCTTCTTCTACTCCATCCTTTCTTCTACTCCATTTGTTCTTCCTCCCCTCCTCTTCTTTATTTCTTCCTCCAGCATTTCCTCTTATTCCTTCTAACCCTCTTCTTCCTTCTACACCTCTTCTCCTCCCATTTCCCCCCTTCTTTTCCATCCCCATCCCTCTCTTCTTCTTTGTCCTTTCGCCCTTCTTCCTTTCCCTCTTCTTTCCTCCCGCGTCTTTGCCCTTATTACCATCATATTCTTCTGCCTTTTCTAGTCTTCGTCTTTCTTCTTCTTTTTCTCTTCTTCCTCTTTCCGTCAGCAATTTTATTGCCAACAACCCATTCGTTTCTATGTCCACATCTACATCGACATCCTGTTGTATTTCTTTCTCTTCCTCTTGTGATGATTCATCACAATGTAAGAGAAATATAAACGAATAACATAAATTACAAAGATAAACCACATCAACAATGGGGAATCTAAAGGAGCTATATGTCGATTTATAAATAATGAGTAAGTAATGGAAGGGCAGTTTCAATATTAGATGGGGAAATAGTGGAATTTGTGGCGATTATAATATAAAATGGACACATGGAGAAATTTCCGTAGGTATTATTTTCAACTTCGTAAAAGAACGCAAAGATCGATCGTTCATGGAATAATTGGATAAGATGCTTAGACGCGATTCGCCAATCAGAAATAAAAAGGCGTGCGAGGAAGGTGAGAGTCAGCGCAGAAAAAACTAAAGAGTCACGAAAATGTGTACAGTACTGAGCACCTTCGGAGACTGAAAAATAGGGCGTGTTATGAACAAGACGGCAGAAGGGATTCCGGCGCGGTGTCGATCGGATGGGAGTAAAAAATTCTCCGAGGTAGTAATAATCATTTGTATAAATTAAGTGGTTTGTTAACTGTGCAAATGTAAGGTGAAAAAAGTACAAATCTTGTGTGGAGAAGAAGAAAATGCCATGCCATAACTGGACTACGCAGAAATGGAAGTTTAAAATGTACGTGAAAGCCGACCGCCAAGAGTGCAGCGGATTCAAAACAGGAAAGTGATAAGAAGGGGACATATTAACACGAGAATTGTAAGAACAGCAAGTCTCGTTGTAGCTTTTAATAACTCTTGAATTAGGATAGTGAAGGGGTAACTGCCCTGCATGCAAGAGAGCAGTAAAGGGGAATATTTAAATGTTTAACAGGGTTATTATTGATATTGTTTTGCTATGATTGTTATGAAAAGGGCTATTTATGTTTTTGTTTGTCAGGAACAGAGTAGTAATAGATTATGTTCAAATGATTTTTAAAAAAACAGGTGTTATTATTTATGGTAATGGTAAAGAAAATTTCCGAACCCTAAATAAATAAATAAATATTTCTTACGTAGTTTTACGTAACAGTGAATCCGTATGGACAGTCATGTCAACCCACAGAAACAAATTTTATCAATAGGGAGAGACCTCGGCATATAAACAGGGGTTAAAGTTAATAAATAAAAAAATATCGAATGATAAAAGTTAGATTTTTTATGATAAATAATTGCTCGGGTAGTATGAGGAACATCCGCCAGATTCTTTTGTTACTTTGTTCGTCCTCTCCCTCCTCACCTCATATAATCTTGTCCCTTGCTTTTTCTTTAAATAGCTTGACATCAAGGCCTCTCTCCCCCCAACAAGGGACCCATCATGCTCAATCCGACAAGAATGCTATCTCTTTTGCGAACACAAACTAATATATTTTTATCATATTCTTCATTCACGTCATTATTCTATCTTCTCCATTTCTTTAATCAGAAACTATCCCACAAAGAGTTTATTTCATTAACATCAGTCTTATTAGGGCACTTTTTTTTACAGAAAAATAAAATAGAGTTAAATTTTACAAAATGTCTCCGAAAATAAACTTCTCGGGCACTTACAAAGGTCGAAAACAAGCACTTCTCACCAATTAATATGTAATATAGGAAATTCCATTAAACAAAGTTACACATGTGGCACTTGCCCCTGATTGTTAGACTACTTCGTATACGCCGGAGTGCGGCAGGTACACTGATCTCCCTGAGTACCTCAAACTGTGACCCGTCGAACACCCGTGCGTAAATAGTTGCCTAGCATTCAGATGCAAATAATGTGTTATTTGAAATTTACTTATTTGAAATTTCTAACTCACTTTCTAACTTCATTTCATTGGTAAAAGTTATCATTTCCGACTCTTCTACATGATCTTGAAGTTGAAATATTATTCTGAGAACCTAAATTGTACATTTCAAATAGAAAGCGTTGTTTTCCAGGCAATGAAATTCAATTGGAACATGTTTTCAACAAAAACCACGCAAGAAAATGTAATTTCTTCTGCTAGCACTGAAATAGTAATCCATGTCGCCGTCTTTGGTATTTTTTTATTTGTTAAGGCTATGAGTATTGCTTAACGGGGTTTCCCTTTACGATATCTTGCATGATGTGCATGTACAGGGATCAGCTACGCAGTAGCGCTAATCATAATCTGTTATTGATATGCTGTTGAAGTGGTTATGGCATTGAAATAATACTGCCAAGTTTCATAGTCTTTATCATTTTTATGTGTTTATTTAAAAGATTGGTAAAGAGAGCCTACATTAACTGTCTCTCCTTGCAGACTTGCATGTGTGATGACGGTGCTGTGTGTGTGTGTTTGCACAGGGATCGGCTACGCGGTGGTGCTGATCGCCTTCTATGTGGACTTCTACTACAACGTCATCATCGCGTGGGCGTTGCGCTACTTCTTCGCCTCCTTCACCTCCTCGCTGCCCTGGACGTCGTGCGGCAACCATTGGAACACGCCGCAGTGCAGAGATGTGAGTGCCACAAGGAGACTTGCTTGTGCAGCATGGCGTTCCCTAGCTCTCCACAAGATCTTAGGCAGTTACAAACGTTTCCAGACGATATTCCAAAGCCAAAATATTACTGATTGCTTCAACAATGTATACAAATGTACAATAAACACTAAAATAAATGCACAGAACTGTTGCAGTCATTTTCAAAGTACATTTAAAGTTCAGGTGATTTAAAGGCGGGAAAATTGTTTTTATTTTTTTTACTGCCGCCCATTAATTGAAAACAACTGAAAAAATTAACAATTGGTGTTTTAAGAACTTTCGGGATTTTTTCGAGTCTGTTTCAGGCTTTTAAGACACAGTAAAAACATTTTTTGTTTTTTTTTTCAAAAATATTTTTTGCGGTGTCCGGGGGTACCCTTTCTGACAAATCTCTTTGCGTAGTTGAAGTAAAATGTTCAGCGATCGCGAGGTAGCCTTTTGCAAGAAATTGTTCCCAGGAGAGTTCTAGTTACCGCGGGGAGCCGTGGCGAGCCCTTACGCGTGGATAGATGACAGCCACGAAGAAGGTGTGGAAGAGCGGAAAAAGCATCCCAGACTCATAAGAAAATGGAACTAGGTCGAGAAATCTGTACAATTTTGTAACATCAGTAATGACCAATATTAATGTTTTCAACTTATTCACAAAGAAAAATAAATAAACTATATTTCTTACAATGGTTACTACTAAAAAGCATAATCTCTATATTCTTCAGGTTTCAAGCAAATTTCTCCAATTCTTATATTTTTCCATTTTCCCCCTCAAGTACCCAATACGGACACCACAACCACTCCCCTAAATGTGTGTTTTATTTTCCGGAATGGCAACTTTCTTCCATGAGTAAATAGCATGCGAGTTTGAGCATGTAGCATATAGTTTTCGTGAGTGTGTGTAATGCGTAAACGCTCGAGAACCTCTGCTTACGCCTTTTGCCCTTAGCTCGATGTCGACGCGAACGGGACGGTGAGCGCCGCCGCGATGGACGCGGAAGCCATCGAGAACGGCAGCCACTACACCTCCGCCGCCTCCGAGTACTTCAAGTAAGAGCGAGAGCACTTCACGTGGGCCACTGCCTGGAGCCGCTTAAACTTGGGTTTTTATTTCTTGGCGGCCTAAGGGTCTATCTTCACGATGGAATATCTCGCGGCATTTCGTGTCTTTCTCGGTCTTGCCGCTAGATGTCGCATGATCGCCAGCACTGCTCGATCATGCAACATCTAACGGCACGACTGAGAAAGACGCAAAATGACGTGAGGTATTTTATCTTGAAAACAGGCCCTCACACGCCAAGAAATAAAAACCCAAATATAGGCTGCGATGGGCTCCGTGTTTCATGGTCTCGAATCATTACTCCTCTCAGAACCTAAAGTTCGTTTCTCATAAAATGAATCAGTTCATTCTTTCTTATTTCATGATTATTTTGTTCTAATAGTATCATTTTATTGCGACAAAACAATAACTCTGTTACGTTTATATTGAAATAGAAAATTGGTAAAAGAAAAAAATTGCATCAATTAAATATACCTCGAGAACAGTCTAATCCTGTTACAAACCTTAATTCTATTTATAAAATAACATTGACTTCCCCAGATTTATTGTGTTCTAAATCTATATTATCTTATCACATTTCCAATTGTAGTCTTACCGCTGAATAAAATTATAATCCCGAAATTCCATTGATATATTATAATATTTCACTGTCACAATTAGTACATCGTTAAAACAAAAGTTTAAATCTGCATAACTATATCTTGCCATTTCTATATCGTGTCTCAAAACTGTGAAATTTAGTAAACAAATCAATAACAAACAACTAAATTGTTAACAATACATTTATAAACTTTTACTTTCTGTACTGGAACTGTATTGGAAATGTCCCAAAACTGTCAAATTTTGTAAATACTTTGTAAAAAAGGAAACTGTTTAACATGTCGCTACAGCCTTCGAAGTTGAAACGACAATAAATAAATAAATTTTGAAAACTATTTAATGCCTGCTCTAAGAAATAGTTGGCAGTTGATCTCTTCTTTTTTCATAGTTCGCCTTGGAAAACTATGATAAGTAAACATACGTAAAGACAAAGATTATTATAAAGACAAAAATACTGGCATAAACAATTTTAATGCATTTTCCCATCAGGATCACGTGTTTCAGGAAATTCAAATTGCAAAGTAAAAATGTAAGAAGAAGCTCGATAGTGGTGCCGTGAATAATATACGGTGACAGTGACGAGTCGCTTGGCGCTGTCTTTGCAGCCGGGCCATCTTGGAGCTGCACCAGAGCGCCGGTCTGCACGACTTGGGCATCGTGAAATGGGACATGGCGCTGTGTCTGCTAGCCGTCTACCTCATCTGCTACTTCAGCCTCTGGAAGGGCATCTCTACGTCAGGCAAGGTGCGCAGTCATCACCCCCCCCCCAACCGTCGTCTCTTTCTCTCCTTTCAGTCTCGTTCTTTTTAACAGTAGGTATTTTTAACAGCATAAACGACGCCGTCAAATATTATTGTTACTGCCCAAAAAGTATTTTCCGTAAATTATTTGAAGACCTTGGGGGCAATAACATGCTATGCCACATTTCTGATCAAATTGAGATATTAGTGTTTTTCCATGCTCCATAAATGTATCTAGATGTTGGTTTTTCTTTTAAAGATTCACCGTAATATGGCGGTGTAATTCATAAATTAATGTTCTTTATTCCAATGTGTAGAATGGAATGTCTAAATCTTGACTCTTCGTTTTCTCAAAACTTATGTATTGTGGCACAGCATGTTACTGCCCCGAGGTCTTCATTTGCTTCGAAAATTCGAACACACGAACATTACATTCAACAGGCTGAGATTTATATAATTGGCTTTTACTTTTCTACATATTAGATATTAAATAGGTGTTCTACAATGAGTTTATATTATCCAAATTCTACCAACGAAATTATCGTAATACCAACAGAAACAATTCTGTTAATTCCTTCTATCAGCTTGTTCGACGAAATCCGCAAATCCGATTTCCGCAAAAACCTGCATCGGCCGGGAATCGAACCCGGGCCGCCCGCGTGGCAGGCGAGCATTCTACCACTGAACCACCGATGCTGCGCGGAGAAAGCCCTGGTTGCTTAGAACCAAGAGACGACGCAAACGCCTTTCACTTCCGTCATCACGAGAGCAGAGTGGCGCACCGTGAGCGAGTCAATGGCGTCTCTCCGAACAAACCGCTTTCTCACGGGCGTATGAACGCGGAGCGGTGGCGGATCCAGAAGGGGGGGCATGGGGACCCTAACCCGCCCCCCCCTCAAGGCCTATTTTTTCATTGTTACCTTCTTTTATTTGGCAGAATTGATTTAAATATTTATATTAGAATTACGTAATTATTTAAAAATATTACTAATAGTATTGTATGAACACTACAAAAATAATATACAATATAATAGCAAATGTTTATTTTTTAATAAAAATATGGAATGGCTCCCACCAAAATGATCTTCTGAATCCGCCCCTGACCCGAAGGAAGCAGGTCGCGAAAAACGAAATGGTGAGTAGCGAGCAACAACTCCCCGAATCCCAAATAGTGTGACTGAGTTGCTTGCTATTTGCCTAGAGACGAACATTCTGTTGGTCGCCGTACCCATCGCTTGTCGGTCGTTTGGACACATCAAAGGAAGCGAACATTCGCTGCTCAGCTGCTTGGGATCGGACAAGCAGTAGCTCGTTGCTCGGCGAATGCCGAATGTGTGGAGCCGCCGTAAGATACAGGGAAATTGCAATGGTAAAGATTTCTCTAACTGATTTTGGAAAAAGAAAGAAGATTGATTTTACTAAAGATATACATCAAAACTCTACTACATTTCTTGAATACCAAGGTTTATTTTTTTTTACCTTGGGTACATAAATACTGCTTTCTTTCTCGAATGAACGTTTTTTGTAACCTTTAAGTTTTACAACTAGTTTTACGATACTAAAGCCTACTAAACAAAACATTAACATGAATTGATATAACCTCTTCCTCTCGAAAACTTTTAAAAATAATTGCGCTTCATAAAAAAAGTACCTACATTGTACAATAGCATAGTACAGGTTTTGTAAGTGGATTTTTTGTAGAGGACTGTTGATTTTGACACCTAATTAAGATTCGTATATCGTATGTATAACTATGGACTGACCGTGTATAAAAATGAACGTGTGATGACAGAAAAATCGTAAGCCTGGGAATATTTTCATAACATATTTAAAGTCTGAATCAAATAGTTTAAAGTACATTTGGTTCTGATTCCCCTTTATTTATTAGTTTTTTGTACAGTTTCCTGTGACGTAAATGTTGTGGCGGTCCTTAATTTTGCTTCTGGGGAGTAAATACGGCAATTCTGCTGTTTCCTATTGTCCCATTATTTCAATGTTTTTAGCCTAAAACACACCGTTTGGGCAAACATTTAGTCCGACTAAGAACGAAAGCTTCCGCGGCCGGAGTCAGAATCTATTTGGTTGTCCGCGAGACGCGGCGTCCTAGGCACAGGTGTCAACGTTAGGCCACTCTGCGACTTTGCTCAGGCATTTCGCCCTGAAGTCGCAGATCGCAAATAGCGGCCGAAACGTTGGCACCTGTGCCAAGGACTCGGGATATCCGGCCAAGTAGTTATTAACATTTAGTCCGCTCGAAATTTCAAATTGAAAGGATTGAAAGGATCATTGATTGAATGGCCGTAAACACTGCCTTAGGCCTCATTCACAATGCAAACTTAAACGTAAACATACTGTAGCCGCAAAACATAGATATGAGTTAGTAAGCGAGACCATTCATAATGCCTTCACGTAACCATAGACGTTTAAGTCCGTAAACTTAAAGAGCTCACAATCTCCAAGCTTTTACGTTAAGTTTGTGTCGGAATTCTACCGAAAACCAATCGGAGATTAGCGTGGAAGGTCGATTTCAGATTGTGTTCAGGTAGTTTGTAATTATGTCATTTTGTTATTGTAATGTAGAGAACTAGTTTGCGAACAGTTTTGATGAGTGGGTTTATTCAAAGAATTTGGTCAATTTTTATTGTGACTTTAACGCGACATGGCGAATAAACTAATTATGTTCGACGACTTATTCGTGAATTTTAAACAAGAGACTCCATATTTACAAAATAAAAGAAATGCGGAATAGGGACAAATCGATAGGAAAGTCGAAGAAAAAGCTAGAAACTATGGTGGAAACATCTTACCACCATGTTAAAAACGAATCGATCAAGTTGCAGTACGTTGAAATCTGAATGGTTCAAGCGAAACTTACGTTCCAGCTTACGTTCGTCATTGTAAATGCTTGTTTTTACGTGCAAATTTTACGGCTAAGTTTACAGCATTACGTTACGTTTAAGCTTACACTGTGAATGAGGCTGTTGTATACCAAATGAAACAACCCTCTTCTGTCTGTAACAACAATTTATTATTAACCAAAATCCCAAAAGAATATTCCAAATAACGCTGCCAGGAGTCACAATATCAAGGAGATGTTTCGTAGCCGGGTCGTTATACAAATTACAGAAAGCCGTTAACCAAGAATCACAAGTGAGTATGCCAGGTACAATGTTTAAGTCCAGTTGATGCTCTACAAAATGCGGTCGGTGACGGAATGCCGAGGCCTTCGCCCCGCGGCTGCCTCGTCGTCTTCCACCCCTTCTCAGGGGAAGGGAGTCGGCTGCTTGCCCCCTCTTCTGCCGGAGGAGGGAGGGGGGCCCCTTCCACGCCCTGGCCGCTCTCCTGGTGCGGTGAGGCGTATCTCTTCTGGAGTGCCGCGTAGCGGACACTACACCCTCCCCACCTAATTGTGGGAGTATGGGGCGAGGCGCTTCTGCAGGCGCGCGCTGCGGCGCCTGGGTGCTGCCTTCTGCTGCTGCTGCTTCGGCAATTGCTCCGGTCGCGCCTCCCTCCCGGAGGCTGCGTCCTGCATCTCGGTGTCGCCGCCGTGGTGTTGCTGCTGGTGCTGCATTTGCTCCGGGTGCGGTTGTTGCCCCTCTGCTCCGGCGGCCAGCTCCCGCATCTCGGCGTCGCCTTCGACTGCCTCTTGTTGCGACTGCATCTCCTGCGGTTGTCGCCCCTCTGCTTCCTCTGCTGTCTCGTGCATCTCGCTGTCGCTGTCCATCAGGCGGGCCCGCCCGATCAGCCGCGGCTCCATGTGCTGCTGCTCCCCTGCTGATTGGGCATCCTGTGCCGTTATTGGGACCTGCGCTGCTGCCGCTGCCGATGCTGCTGATGATGACGATGCTGACTGCTCGTCGACTTGCTCGTTCTGTGGCGGCAGTTCCACTCCGCGCCCATCATTCTGAAAGCTAAACAGTTTGTCTGAGTTCTTGTCCTGTTCCTCATGTCCTGCCGGCTGCGGCTTGTCTAAGTCGGGAATGTCAAACGTCCGTTGCCTAATATGCTCCTGGTGTCTCCTAACTACTTTGTACTGTGTCTGTACTACGTAGATTCTGGCCCCCTCTACTCTGATTATCCTGCCAGGTACCCACCTTGGGTCTTCCCTGAAAGTCCTCACAAATACTGGACAATCTACAGCGTACTTGGGCTCAAACTGTTGTTTCCCGCTTTTCTCTGCAGGATGCAATAAAGATAATAACGTTCTGGGCTGCCTACCATGCAACTTCTGCGCCGGGCTCCTACCGTCTTTTCCCGGCATGGCCCTGTATGATGTCAACAACAATAGTACTGCTTGCTCCCTACTGACTCCCTCATACTTTGCCTTTACCATCGCTGCTTTAAACGTTTGCACAAAGCGTTCTGCCTCGCCGTTAGAGCGGGGATGATACGGTGGTGCTAGAAGGTGCTTTATACCGTTGCTATCACAAAATCTTTTAAACACTTCCGATGTGAACTGGGGGCCGTTGTCGGACACTATTGCCCTGGGCAATCCTTCAATGCTACATATTCTCTGCAGGACCCTCACGGTGGCATGCGCCGTGGGATTCGTCATTTCCGAGACATACGGAAAGTTTGTCTGCGCATAAGTTACTATAAGCCACGTCGATCCCTGGAAGGGGCCTGCAAAGTCCACGTGCAGTCTATCCCAAGGCCCTTCCGGATCTGGCCAAGAAACCCATTGTTGACGGGGATTCTTTTGGTACGCCTGGCAACTCTGACATGCCCTGACCATTTTTTCAATATCACGATCTATGCCCGGCCAATAGCAGTTCTGTCTGGCGAGCTGTTTAGTCAACACAATTCCCCAATGTCCCCTGTGCAAAGTTTTTAAAACTTCCCCGCGCAGGCTGGCTGGCACCACCACCCTCGCACTGTCGCCTGTGCTGAGAAGCAAGATACCTGCTTTAGTGGAGAGGCGTTCCTGTAGTTTGAAGAATGGTACATTCTTCCCTTTAGCTGGCCACCCTGTGCGAACATACTCCCGTGTCCTCTTCAGCATGGGATCCTGGTCCGTCGCCCGGGCGATTCGCCTAGCGTCGACAGGAAACTGTTGCACCGCCTGGTCCTGCTCTCTATCGATCTGCAGCGAGTCGACTTCTAAACTGTCGAACTCAGGGTCCTCGCCGGCTGGCAGTCGCGATAACGCGTCAGCGTTCGCGTGCTGCGCTGTGCTCCTGAAAACAATGTCATAGTTGTAATCAGATAAGAACAACGCCCATCTCTGGAGCTTCCTTACCATGTTGTCCGGTACCCTCTTGGCTGGATGAAACAAGGTCACCAATGGTTTGTGATCTGTAATAATAATAAATTTGTTCCCAAACAAATAATCATTGAACTTTCTAACACCATATATTATTGCAAGTGCCTCTTTGTCAATCTGCGAATACCGCCTCTGTTGTAAGCTGAGCGTTTTAGATGCAAACGCTATTGGCACCTCTTGTCCATTCTCGTTCTTCTGCGACAGGACCGCGCCAATTCCGTACTCTGACGCGTCCGTGGCTAACGTGACAATCCTGTCCGGGTTGAAATGCATCAATTTAACTGCTTCTACCAAATGTTTCTTAATCATGTCGAATGCTTGCTGACACGTCTCCGACCACCTGAAATGCGCTCCTTTCTTCCTCAGCGCATTCAACGGGGCTGCTAAAGTCGCAAACTGCTTAATAAATTTAGCATAGTAGTTAGCCTTGCCCATGAACGACTGCAACTGCTTAACATCGCCAGGAGGTGGTAGCTGCATGATTGCTTGCACGTTCTCAGTTGTTGGCCTCACTCCATCACTGTCGATTACATGCCCCAGGTATTTTATTTGTTTTTTAAAAAATTCACACTTTGACAATTTCGCTTTCAGGCCTTCCTGCTGCAACTTACGCAACAGATGCTCCAAATTCCGCAGGTGCTCCTCGTTCGACGACCCCGTAACAACGATGTCGTCCAGGTAGCTGATGCAGCCCGGGACCCGGGCTGTCACTTGTTCGATGTAGCGCTGGAATATCGCTGCCGCTGATGCCACCCCGAATGGCAACCGCTGGTACTGCAACAATCCTATGGGTGTGTTGACCGTTAAGCATTTTCTAGACTCCTCATCCAGAGGAAGTTGCAAATACGCTTCTTTTAAATCTATCTTTGAGAAGTACTTCCCCCCAGAAAGCTTCTGGAACAGATCCTCAGGCTTAGGTATTGGGTACCTCTCAATGTGCAGTTGTGCATTCACTGTTGTTTTGAAATCTCCGCATAGGCGGATGCTCCCATCAGCTTTTTTTACTAGCACCAAAGGCGTCGCCCAATCACTAAACCCTACAGGTTTGACTATTTCGTCTTCTACCATCTTCCTGAGCTGCTTGTCTACTTCTTCCCTAAGCGCTATCGGTACTGCCCTTGCTTTGAAAAATTTTGGCTGCGCTTCAGGTTTTAGGTGTACGTGAGCTTCAAAATTCGCCGCTTTGCCTAGCTGGGGTGCGAATAGGTCCGCGTACTTCCGAGTTAACTCTTCTATTTTACTGAAAGGTACTTCCTCCGACAATAGATTCACCTGATCCTGTACCTTGAACCCGAACTTATTGAATGTATCCAGTCCCATGATATTCGTTGTGTCATACCTGTTCACTACCCAAACCTTGATACTCCTGGCTACACCTTTATACGTTGCTACTACCTCTACTGCTCCCTTCACTGGAATGGGCTTCTTGTCAAAGGTTCTAAGCTGAATGGCTGTATTATTGCATTTTGGCGAACCGATACGTTGATAGGTGACTAGATTCATTAGGGTCACCGGCGAGCCCGTGTCTATCTGGAACTCTACTGCTGTCCGGTTAACTATCAGGTTTGCTCTGATCCTACTACATTCATCACTGTTCAAAACCTCGTTAATTTGACACACCTCATTACAATCCATCTCTTCTGCTTTTCGCGCCCTGCTACTATTCTTGGCTCTTGCCGCGCACACTGATTGAATGTGCCCCACTTTGTCACATTTAAAACACCTGGCCTTAAGAAATCTGCACTCCTTCCTATCATGTGCTATAAAGCATCCTCGACATGACTTAAGCTTGTGATTGACCTCGTCCTTCCTAACCGCTGCGCTACCCTTGGCCTCTGCACGCTGCGCTTGCCCCGCGTTCTCGCGTACTTGCATGACTGTGCGTCCTGCCTCCATCTGCTGTGCGGTCGATGCCGTGACCTCGTAAACTGATGCTAAGTTCCTAACTTCCTCTAATGTCGGGTTGCTTTTTTGTAGTGCCTCATAGCGCACTTTGTCCTCAGGCGTATGTACCACCACCATGTCCCTAATCAAGCTCTCGGCATACGACCTCCCGCATTCGCAATTGAATTCGCATTCTCGGGCTAAGCCTTTCAAGTGCACCACCCACTGCGCGTGTGTCTGCCCCGGCTGCATTCTGTTCTGGTAGAATCTGTAACGGGCTGCTATCACATGCGGCTCCTTAATGTAAAATTTGTTAAGTTTGCTCATAATTTCCTTAAATTTTAAACTTTCTACTGGTTCTTGCGGGCTGAGCTTCTGCAATAACTCGTAAATTTCACTACTAGAAATGCTTAGGAAAAATGCGCGCTTGCTGTCTTCGTCCGTTACCTTATGAAAAGCGAAGTGTTGCTGCAACCTCGCCGCGTACGAACACCATTTCTCCTTGTGCTCGTCGAAGCCGGGAAAGGGCGGTATTACCTGCCGCTGAGCCGCTGGCGTGGCCATGGCCGTGATCGCCTGCAGTAAGGCCGCGTGCTGCTGTAGCTGGCGCTCCTCCCGTCTTTCCTGCCATTCTTCTTGTCGTTGTAACTGCTGCTTCTTGTCGTTGTAACTGCTGCTGTATTAGCCCGATGAGTTGTGCCGTCTGGTCGCCTGTTGCCATCTTCTTTTACCTCGTCGCCAAATAAATTGTTGTATACCAAATGAAAACAACCCTCTTCTGTCTGTAACAACAATTTATTATTAACCAAAATCCCAAAAGAATATTCCAAATAACGCTGCCAGGAGTCACAATATCAAGGAGATGTTTCGTAGCCGGGTCGTTATACAAATTACAGAAAGCCGTTAACCAAGAATCACAAGTGAGTATGCCAGGTACAATGTTTAAGTCCAGTTGATGCTCTACAAAATGCGGTCGGTGACGGAATGCCGGGGCCTTCGCCCCGCGGCTGCCTCGTCGTCTTCCACCCCTTCTCAGGGGAAGGGAGTCGGCTGCGTGCCCCCTCTTCTGCCGGAGGAGGGAGGGGGGCCCCTTCCACGCCCTGGCCGCTCTCCTGGTGCGGTGAGGCGTATCTCTTCTGGAGTGCCGCGTAGCGGACACTACAGAGGCGTTAGTCCGTTTCGTTTGCACCCAGGTCGTGTGGTTCACGGCCGCTCTTCCCCTACGTGGTGTTGCTGATCCTGCTGGTGCGCGGCGTGACACTGCCTGGCTCCGCAGACGGCATCCGCTATTACCTCAGCCCCAACTTCTCCGCCATCTCGCGGCCTGAGGTAAGGACTTCTGAAGTCTTAGGAAACAACAGCGCATGTTTTCTTGAGCTTTCCAATTCCTATCCCTTGTTTTTTACCAAAAATTAATTTAGTTATGACTAAAAGATAGAAACAAGTGTTGTAAGCAACAGTTAATAAGAAGAAAACGTAGCTCCTGCCTAAAATAAACTACTACTTGCATCTGCAAAGCTCGTTTTTAATGGGTGACAGTTTAGGAACCCCAGATCCTAACGGCGCTGCGGCCCTGGTCGATAGGAATAAAAGGCAATGAGAGTTGACATGACGTATGACTGACAATGTTCAAGGAAAATTACTCAGTGATCAACGACAAAATAATGTTGAACGTTATGCAAGTAACAAGGACAGAACGTTCTCTTCAAAGCTTCTTCTTCGAAAAAACGAAAATAATAATAATAACAATAATAATAATTATTATTATTATTATTATTATTATTATTATTTCTCTATATCACGACTAAAGATGCTATGTGTCGGCTGAATATAAAATCTACTCCAGGTTGCAACCAGCTACCTAAGGAGTAGATCTAGGGACTGTCGGTGCCTCTACAATACTTTGCGCGAAATGTGGGCTGTTCCAAATAAAGCGCTTTCTTGCTCTTCACAGTATTTTGAATTACCTGGGAGTTTAGACAAGTTCTTGGACAAATTTTGCGGAACAAATCCCAGAACTCCGTTAAATATCGGGACGACCTATGCTTTTACGCCCCACATTCGGTTGATCTCGGTTTTTCTGCCTCCTTGGTAACAACGTTTTGATCGCAAGATACAGCAACATCGACAAGTAAACACGATTTGTTCTCCAAATCCCGGATGACTATATCCGGTTTGTTTGCTGCTGTCTGTTTGCCGTTTCGTGCGATCAGTTTGAATTTGTTGGTCGTACAATATCGTACACAATCCAACAGACGTCACCGGTTTCGGTGAGTGTTCGCACCACTTGGGGCATGTGTTCGGAACTTCGAGGACGGTGCAGTTCTGCCAGTGGAGGTAGCTACACACCCTGTCATGTCTTTTCAAGTATTCGGTCTTTGCTAGGATTGGAAAAGATGAGACAATATGATCAATGGTTTCTACGTGTTCCTGACAAATGCGACATTTATCATCGGGAAATTTTGAGAACCGCTTTGTCATAATGTCGTGTTCCCAACGCCTGATCTTGGGCATGCCCATAGCTGCAGCTATTACAAGTGCTTCCGATTATGGCTTCATTCTTCCCCTTTTCAGCCACATAAAAGATTGATCTTTATTGATCTGCACCTTGTTCATTGTTTTTAGATAGTCCGTGGAGTGGTTTGTTTCTCCACGATTTCTTTAACATTTTTTGTGTCTCAAATTTCATGTTAAGTAGCATCAGAAGTTCAGTGTCTCTGTCATTCTGGGTGGCTTGCATAGTCTTGTTCGCAATGATTCTTGCTACACTTACAATGCCTCTGTTTCCCATCCTTCGGTCAGATTTCATGACCTGCCTCATTAGTGGGTCATCTTGATGGCTGACTACATACTTTTCCATCCCGGTTATTGCATTGTGCCAGGAGGCTTCAATTTGTCTCAGGCCTCTTCCTCCTTCCTTACGTGACACAAAGTCTATGTACATCAGCTCGAGGGTGGGCAACATGATGCATTGTAAGCAGTTTTCTGTTTTTTCGATCCATGATGCGAATTTCCTGCTCAGTCCAGTCCACTAGTCCGAAACTATTCGGCTACAGGCACCGCCAAACTACCTATTGCTGATATTTTATTCCTTGAGTTCAGAGCGGACTGCAGGACAAGTCTCACTCTTCTATAATACTCCCTGCGAATTCTTTCATTGTGTCGTTCGAGATGGTCTCACATTCTTCAATGCCCAGATATTTTTAACTTTTACCTGGCTCAAGATCTTGAATCACAGTGTGCATATCAACTTCAATGTTCTCTGACGTGGTCATTTTGCCTCTTTTTAAGTTGACTTTTGCACACTTGTCAAGACCAAACTTCATGCAGATGTCATTGCTAAAATCATTGATGACAGACAACATTTGGGAGAGAATCACTTCATTCTTAGGAAACACAGTAAGATCATCCATGTAAAATGAATGTGATACAGGTCTTTCATCACCATGGAGCTTGTAACCAAAGTCAGTGTGCGACAGCTGTCTCGATTGTGGGGTCAAACCAATGCAAAACAGCAGAGGGAATAGTGAATCTCCTTGAAAAATTCCCCTGTTAATTTGAATACTTCTTGTTTCTATTACTCCCTTTCCGCTGTGTATTAGTAACCTGGTACTCCACGACTTTATACTAGCCTTGCAAAACTCAACAAGTCTAGGATGAAATCAATAGATCTCCAGGGTCTTCAAAATCCAATCGTATGGTACACTGTCAAAGGCCTTCTGATATTCAATCCATGCCATACTTAAATTACGTTTTCGTTTCTTTACATCATTCAAAATGGCTTTATTCAGTAGCAAGATTTCCTTACAGCCATAAGAGCCTTTACGACATCCTTTTTGTTCAGCTGGCATCAGATGATTCTTCTCTAGGTATCTATACATTTTGTCAGCTATGGCTGCAGTTATAAGTTTGTACATTACTGGCAGGCAAGTAATTTGCCTGTTGTTCTTCACCAAAGAGCTGTCTCCCACGTGATGCCGCGAGTGAGCCATTCGGGGAGTTCCTTAGGGTTTGTTAAAATTTTATGGACAGCCTTTGCTAGATGAGAATGTAACGCTGTCAATTTATTATTATTATTATTATTATTATTATTACTACTATTGGCTGGAGGTTCGAGTCGTGCGTATGCATGGTCGTATTGTGATTATCCCTTCACCCCTCATTCTATCACCTCATAATTCACATTTCAGGCGTAACAACCTTGTACTGTGGGACACAGCTGAAAATCTGATCCCAACGTTAATCGTGTAGCGTGGTCAGAAATGGCCGATACGTCAATGATGATGATGTTTATTTGGAACTGCCCATATTTTGCGTAAAGTATTGTAGAGGCACTGATAGTCACCGGATCTACTCCTTAGGTAGTTGGTTGCAACCTGGAGTAGATTTTATATTCAGCCGGCTCACATCTAACATATTTAGTCGTGATGTAATGGAAAAATAATAATAATAATAATAATAATAATGATAATAATAGAAAAGATGCCGATCCGAATAGCGGAAATCACTAAGACAATAGTGCTGTGGCGATCTCGGACGGAAGGATCGCTGGATCGAGTCCCGCCTCAGACATGGGTGTGTTTGTGTATGTCTGTACGTATGTTTGTGTCGTCTATTCATCCTTTATTATCACCATTTCATATCTCATCCCCCCAAGCCTAGCAATACTGGAGATAAAAATTGGATTCAGCAACATGCCGATCCCCCCAAAAAGGAATCACATACCCGTGTCACGGGATAAATGCAACTGAGTCTCGATAAATACAGGTGTATGTCCGTGTGGTCCCAGACGACCAATTCGCGACCAAAAAAAATATTAAAGATATGGATGATATAAAGCATACTTGTATTATCAAAATGGTCAACTTCTTTCAATAACCATAATAATATTAATGTAATCAGTACAAAATAAAAGGGTCAATTTCGTAAAACGACGACCGAACAACATTGTGAAATTCCACATTGTTTTTTATCTGTCATGCAAGTTCTTCAAAGGTTCTAAAGATATTTACTTTTATACTCGAAAATATTGGACACAAAACAAAGGCTGCAGTAAATTCGAACGATATCACTGTCGAATTCCATACAAAAGCGATTTGGTGCGACGGATTATGCTTCGAATTAATGTTTGTTCGTGGTTCATTGAGAAAAAGTGTGGAATTTTCCACCTTTTTCCACGATTCTTCTTCTCTCCCTCTATTCACTTACGTGACTCCGTCCGATTTCACAAGCTTTGCCCTAGACATGGCTGGGAGAATGGTTTGGGGTGGGAGGGGAACAAATCCTCTTAGGAGAAGATGAAGCCGAGAAAGAAGACGAACGCCACCAGGAATCGCGTCGCCAGAGCGCTCTCTTGGCGACATGCAAAGCAACTCAGATGGCCATCACTTTTCATTGTCATTTTTTATTTCCCTCACGTGCTCTGCGCGGCCTATGTTTCTCCCTCCCCCTCTCCCCCCTTTTTCTCCCTCCCTCTCCTTCTCTCTCCATCCCCCCTCTCCACTATCCTACTCTCTTCTCTCTCCATCCCTCTTTCCCTCTCTCTCTCTCTCTCTCTCTCTCCAGCATCGGATGTGTATTGGGGGGGGGGGTAGCAGATCCGTTTTGATTCAGTCATGGGAAGTTTGGTCGGGGTCAATGTACTGTTTCAATATACTGTTAAATATGAAGCAGTTTCTGACAAAATATTGTTTGCGTATTTTTTTTTAATCCCACTGCCTCTCAAGTGGGCTCACTCAAAGGAATCTATATAAATGGATCTTGGTATGTACATAAGAGGAAAACTCCGACACCGTGTGACCGATTTCCATGAAATTTGCACTTTTACGTGTTTTTTCTCCCAGAAGATTTATGTGCTATTAATTCTGTTGTAACTCCACCACATGGCGCTGTAGAACAAAATTGCGCTTCATTTTAATTCAATTTCTATTTAAACTGAGTTTCACCTGAGCTTCATTGTTGCTGAGCTTGCCGTGTGACGTAGGGCGAGGCCCAGGAGAACCGGACGGGCACACGCGAGAGACAGAGTGAGTCAGAGAGCGACGGAGAGATACGGAGAGAGATTGAGAGCGAGGGAGAGATTAGAGAGTGACGGAGCCAGACACACACAGAGAGACAAGAGAGAGAGATACAGAGACTGAGACAAGAGACAGAGACAGAGAGAGAGGCAAAATAATGACACCGGCTGTTCTGCTAGTATTTTAGTCAAGCTTTTCAAGCGATCCTCTCTGTAAGATATATTTGAAAATCGCTCCAAGAGTCCACACTAAGCGACCGGTCAGTCGCGCTGCGATTGGCTGGCAGAGAGCCCGTTTTGATTTCCATAATACTATCTGTGCAAAATATGCTACCCGGACAGCCGAGAACATTGACACGGGTCGCAGAAGCCTAATAGATCAATCTTGAAATTGTCAATTGCATCAATTACCCTGTCCTCATTCATTCGGGTCTGACATTATTACTACTTTCATTGCCTTCATATTAAGGGAGGTAACTTTTTCTGTGCGCTCAAAATTCCTCTTGCTTGCCGTTTCTTTCCAGTTTCAAGGTCGTTCTAGAGATCTGAAAGTGAAATGTTCCATTGTTGTCATTTTGAAGGGAAAATAGGTCTATTAAATCCCTATGTTTATTTTGTGACACCTTTTACCAAAAATTTCAGTAGAATTTTCCATTTCACGAGGGTAGTGTGACCATCCTAAGTTCGTATATTTTATAAACATTTTCAAAATTTTGTTAGTGAATATTTTGTAAATGTTAATTAATATCGGAGAGGAAAAAGTTGAAAGGTGTTTTATGAAATTAATTTGTTGTGGTTTACAAGTTTAGTGTATTGGTGAGGTAAAGTTGCAAATTTTTTTCGAATTTACAAATCTTGTTTCAACATTTTTATATTTCGATGTCATAGTTATGGCCTTCAAATTATTCATTTTCTTAGAGTTATTTACTGTCAATTTCTCATAAATAACTTGTATTCAGAATCATCAGAAATTATTGTTACAATTACCAAGTTTCCACATTCTGCAATACAAATACTTTAAAATGTCCTTTCTCTTCGAAAATTCATGGTTGTCTTCCTTTTCCTCTTTTCAACCCATGGCTAACTTCACGTAGGTGTTCCCCAATCTTCCAAAAACCATTTTTCTGGAAGATTTTCCGAAATCATCCGACTGTGAATTTGCTTTGTACGCTGACGATACGGCTTTGTTTACAGCCCAAGAAGATATTACTATGCATATAAACGTAAGAGCAATTCATGTAAATAACTTGGAGAAAATGTTGATAGAAAGTTGACATGGGACGATAATATTGCCAAAAATGTAAACAAAGCATATCAAAATTATCTTAATTATATTAGTTTACTAGCTGTATTTTCTTCCACACCCCGTTCTGATATTTTTCATCTTGGACAAACTGCTAACCCTACTTGTGGATTAAAATCAATATATATATTTAACTACTCCAGTAATTACAAAATTTTATAAACAATAAGACTAAATTACATTTTCAAAAAATCGCTGAAGGGTAAGAAATAGATCTCAAAACACTTTCGGATGAACAAAGTGTAAACGAATTTATTTTTATAAAATTGTACAATTTCTCTAAAGTCTCCGCAGTGAAAGAATAAAATTAGAAAAAAGAAACTATTCTTTGTGATATTGGTAGGATCAATTGTTCCTTCTCAATCTTTATTGTTGAATTATACTCATTTGCCTTTCTATTTGCGTTATTTTAATTTATTTGTTCATATTACATTTCAATAACCTTTTAATTTAATATATATATATTTACATTTTTAATTTTAGTTAGTTATTTCTTTTGGCCTTTTCTATAACGTATTATGTAGATAAACAAATGTAGCTACAACAGCTCATAATTTCTCGCATTATTTGTAACGGCTACACAAAATTATACTACCGAGTTTCGAACTGACATTTAACAGAAAAAAAAATTGCATTTCAGGTGTGGGTGGATGCAGCTACCCAGGTTTTCTTCTCTCTTGGTCCCGGATTTGGAGTTCTCTTGGCGTACGCTTCATATAATAAGTATCACAACAATGTGTACAAGTAAGTGAATTATAATCTAAAGCCCTATTTTCACACTACATGCGTTATTTCGTATTAAACTCCATCTCATATGAGTGATTCACTTCGAATACTTTCAGAGACAAAATACCATTGAGATGAAAAGATAAAATTAGAGTTTACTCGTAGTATATATTTTCTGAGACATTTTGTTAATTAGCATATGATCGAAATGACCAAAAAGCAAACCGCACTATTTTGAAATAATCAAACATTTCAAAAATCTTTACTTACAGGTGAACTTGATTTCAATAATATTTTCCTAGTACCTAACATCAGTTTACTGGTCGTATTGATTTTTAGAGAACGGCATTAACATTTTTAATGCATCTGAAATAAATTATGTAAAATATAGCATATGAAATAGAATCTGAGGTGAATAAACCTAAAGAATAAACATGAAACCGAACATGATCCTTTGGAACATAAATATAGGTCACATATTATATAGTTAGATGAACGACTGCCAGAAATTTAGTAGTGGCTATTGTCTGCTTTTTATGCATCGATATCGACTTATCTTCTAAATTATAAGAACCGGCCAAATACCTACTTGCAGGGTATAACTACCAAGTGTTCTAAATTTGAAAGATTTTGATTTTCAAGAGTCGTCTATTCACAATACGCTTCCTACTTGTAATCGTACGCTAACGCTGTTTGTTAGATATTCGAGTGTTTCTTGACCCATTCACCAAAAATATCAAATAATCTAATGAACACAGAAAATATCAGATTACTTCAAAAATGTAACAATCCACAGTAGTTCAATTTGATTGTGAGAAACAATATTGACAGATTTCCCTTTTTGTTTCGTTTGGGACTACCTTCCGGTTTTGCGTGATCCCCTTTCCAGCTGCCATCTACCGGCATTTGAACGACCTACCGTGATTTCGCTCTGTCACTACCGCTCTCGTGGGGATGGAGCGAAATTGTGAATGAAGAACCCCCTCATACTTCCCGAATGTCACGCCAAAGAAACCTTGAGGAGTTGTCCATAAAATACGTAACGCTATAGAGGGGGTGGAAGGGGTTTGATGCAGCGTTTCGCTGTGTTATATAGGGATAGGGGGTGTAAGAGTTTAGTGGCACGTGCTAAACTAAAACATTAAAATATTAACAAATAAATTATCAAAATATAAATAAATTATCCCCTCGAATGCAACAGCATGCTAGCTTTCTGAGAGGGGTCCCGGGTTCGATTTCCAGTCGGGGTAGGTTTTTAATACAAATCGGCTCAGTTTCTTTAGCTGTGTGACGAAAGAAAGCTCTGGCAGATTAATTAAGCTTCATGCAGGGATGGGAACACTCAGGTTGTCACATGTCTACCTTACCCCAAACGCAGGTAGTAAATATAAACACACGGCCCAGGCCTCGGAATACTATTTCTAGCTGACACTAGTCGGATTAATCCGACCCTGAATGCCAAATACATACATAAATAAAAACACGATTTACGCATTGTTACAATTGAAATAATTTTCATCAAGGGTGTATCATTTGAATCTCTTATATTACGTAAAAATATTCAAATCTTATCTACGCTCTAGAATCCAATTGAAGACCTGGGGACAATAACATGCTATGCCACTATACGTAAGTTTTGAGAGAAAGGCAAGTAAAGGTTTAGACGTTGCATTCTACACATTGGGATAAAGAACATTAAGTTATGAATTACACAGCCATCTTGCGGCGATCTTTAAAATAAAAACCAAAAAAATGCCCTATACATACATGTATGGGACGTCGATATACACTAATCTCTTCATTTCATCAGAAATGTGGCATAGCATGTTATTGCTCCAAGGTCTTCAATTAAATTGGCGCAGTAGACTCTCTCCATGCATCCACGACAGCGTGTTCAGGGAGTGTTGTCAGCAATTTTCTCGCCTATGCGTCCTTCCTTAATTCAAAACTTGGCCCACATCTTACTGTTACGGCGCAGTCCGCATCGCCAATCACACCTGACTTTAATTATCAAAAATTTAATATTTAAACAAGTAACATTAATACAACTTGTTCTTACTGCTACATAATTTATTTTCACTTATTGTGAAAGGCGAGCGTTTTCGCAAGAGTTATATAATTATTTAGGGGGGGTTCAAACGCGCGTTGTAGGGCGGTAGGGTCGGGTTTTTCAAAAATACTCCAAATTTGGGTTAGGTAATTTATGGACGGCCTCTTAGATTTTCCTTCCAAGAGACCTTTTTCCAATATACGGGTGTAGCCAAGGAATGGGGCAGAGAGTCAACTGTCTCCCCGTAAATTTTCGAACTTCTATCTTCTTCAAATAAAATATGCCGTAAAGAATACCTTAAACATTTTTTAAAAAAATCAACTCTTCTAAAATTAAATCCTATTCAACATCTCTTGTTCTAGCTTGCATTCCATAGAGTATATAGGGGTCATTTATTACTCGCGCAAATTTTCTTGACCGACGGATTGAAGAAATGCGGGTGGAGTGCGGGTATTAGTTACGAAATCGGCCACTAGATTTTACGACGCAATGCCAATCTCTGGAGAATCAGGCGTCTTCGCAACTTTCTCAATGATTTGCTTTCTCAGGAGTTCTGTGTATCTTCTGTGATGGATCTTCTCCTGCTTCGGTCATTTCTTTAGATTGTTTTGAGAAAATCACGGACAGAAGTTCTCGTCTTCGACAGAAAATAGTTTCTATATCGCGCCAGTGAAGATGTGTTTGGAATGTTGTCATCAGTGCTCGCTACGAGCTTTTGCCGTCAACTGTTTATTGTGCCAGAGAGGGGGAAGCAAGGTCAAGAAAAGTTGCGCGATTAATATCATGTCTATGGTAAACATCCGACTGATAACAGTAAGGTAGAAAAACGACTCAATTCTGTTTATTGAGAATACTGGTGATGAGAATTATGGTTTTTGAGTAAATACAATATATTTGTTTCGGAAAAGGAGGAGGAATATAAAAATGAAATCTTAAAGATATTTTCAGAAAAATTCACGAAAAAGTTTTAAATTGAAAAATTTGTTTCTCTAATAAATTCGAAAATTTTTTGTAAGAATAATATAAAAAGGTTTTGATTTTTAAATATTTATGATTTATTAATTTGAAGAAAATCAAAGTTCTTTTTTATCGACTTCCTATGAACGATAATTTGACTATTATAAAATAGTTGTTTTTAAGTAATTAATGGTTTTTTGCACAATCGAGATAAACTTTTTTGCCGAAACCTCGTAAGTCGTGGCAAGAAACACTCAAGATTGATCCAGAAACACTATTTTTTGCTACGATTGTACAAAAACTTTTCTGCTGATATATTATGAATCACCGTTTGCTTCATGTCCTTCCTAGCTACCGAAAGAAAGAACGATATGTTTTTATATTAAGCGTGTGAAATGATTGTTTATTGCTGAATTGAGTTTTTCCTGAGACCGATTGATCGATGTAAGAAAAACAAGATTGTACAAAAAACAAAAAGTTATCTCACGAAATTTTAACATTTTTCTACGATCTAATTACGACAAAAAATTCTATTCGATTTATTTCATCTCTACTCTTCATGGTTTAATCGCAAGGAAGTCCCCATCTCCGTTAACGATTGTATGACAGAGGGCTGTGATGTGGCGACAAAAATATAGCAAAGCATTGTTGTCCCATACGAATTCATATTCTGTAACAGGTACATCGAGGTTATAATTGCTGAATTCAAAAAGGATAATGCCGATACTTACATTTCACAGGAGTTGCTCAAAATCGCGTATATTATTTATTACCCGAAAAATCCAAAGGATTTTACACCAACAAAAATCAGCTGAGAGATTGGTTTACATGTAAGAGAGTTTTTAATATCGCTGAAAATGTTTAATGAGCCCATTTGGGTAGTTTTGACACGAATAATGTGCGATACGCGGTTGCGAAAGTGAATGAAAGAATGCAATTAAAATTTTGCAGCTGAGGGTGTCCATCTTGCACATTATTTATGTACCCCCTATGCAAAACAGGTAATGGAGTCATACGTTCACAATGCAGAAGGAAATATGAATTATCGATCAAATGATACACTAATACACCAATAGCGGGATTCCAACATTAAAAAATGTGCTATACGTCAAATGACAGTAGCTAATCTTCAATAATGTACAGTATATTAAAACATAAATATATAACTGATTTGTAATCTTTACTGCAAAACCAACAGAAATTAATAACAAGTTGGACATGTACAGTTTGTGAACCTGTCGTACCGCATCCGAAGAATTTTCAGTTTCAATGACCTCGTCCCGACCATCTCTAAATGACAAAATATCTTTCACTTATATCCTTCAAACGACTTCTCAGCAAGTAAGTGGAATGACGAAGGATTTGAAGTAAAGCGTATGTTTATTCTTCATGAAATGTTTAATGAAACTTAATTTTGCAGTGATATAACAAACTCAATTCGTCTTTTAAATTCCTTTCTGTAGCTAAAGAAACAGATCACAAACTTTATTCCAAGAACGACGTTTGAAAATAAAGACAGATTTTCTTTTAGAGTTCATTATCATATTGAAGCCTATAAGACATATAACAGCAAGTTATCAAAACAATTTCGGCGCGCGAACATAGGTTTATTTTACATTCTTGCGCAAACAATCCAAGGTAGGACCGACTGGTAAGCAAGCAGTTTTGCAGCTCTCGAAGACAGTCGATGTTTAAGAAATGTATGATAATTAAACATCGAAAACAATTTTCACAAATATATACGAAATTAAACAAAAACTTACCTCTGTAAAGTTCGCTGCGAAAGAAAGCGTTGTCGGCTGAAATGCTCACAACTCCGTACAACCAACCAGTCACTGTCCCAGCACCGGAGCTCTACACAATACACAACCGTCACGGTGCTTCGCTTAAATGAAACTAGTTTTGAGAGGGCAGAGAGCTACAACCGAAGTCAAAGAGATTAAACATTTTTTCCTACGCGAACATTTCCCGGTATTTTAAAATGCTTTTAATTAATTTCTGTATACGGTGCAGCTCGTATTGTAACAGCAAATGTTTAAATTTCTAACTAAGCGAGACTTCGTAACATTCAAAACGTAAATAACCTCAATGGGAATACGTCATGGAGATTTTTGAAGGTTTAGCATTTGGTTTCGCTCACGTTCCTCTCGCAAATTGAAAATTACGGATGTCAAGTAAAAGTTAAAAAAGTTGATGCTTTTCACTTGGATTGATGAATCATTGAAGACATGTGTACTTTCAATGCCAAAACACGATTATGTTGTTTAAGAGCGTGCCGTCCATGCACTTCTCTTGCAAAAGAGATAAATCAGAATTTTATGAAAATTAACAAAACTAAAATTAATACGTAACTTCGATTGCAAACTTTTTCTATTTTGCTGGTACTAACTTAAATTAAAACTAGTGGAACTACAACAGCACAAATGTTTTCATATTATTGGAAACATATATTTAACATTGCAATATTGCAAATTGTACACTTCTAACACTTCATCCCTCTCGCGAAACTCTCTCTTCAACAAAAGAAGCGCGGGAGGTTCGAATTTGCAATTTTAGGAGAATTGCTTGCGATCCTTCCTCATCCTCGAAAGAAGAGGACTGGGAAGAATGTCTCGCGAAGTCGCTGAAACGGGAGATTTATGCTGTCTTGGATAAGCAGGTCGCTGAAAGGCCCGAAAAGCTGAGGCGACCTGATCAAAAATAAATATACACACTGAAAATTAATTACTGTAACGAATTTATAAAAAGATTCGTCATCTGGTTTTTTTGCTCGGGAGATGGCGGTGACCATGCTCCGCTGGATGGCGAGATCTGGCACCGACCTACCGTCGGCTATCGGGATTTCCCCATACCAAGTATCTCCCACCAGCGGGACACCGCCATAACCGGGACAAGCTCTCAGTTTCCCGGCATGTGTGGTAGTGTAGTGCATGTAAATGTGTGTGTAAGCAAGAGGTAGGATAAGACAAGATATTGGTAGGAAAAATCGCGCGTAGTCCGTGGCCCGTTTTCAGGGTGCTGCTTCGGCATTCGCCTGGTATTGATCGAAGAAAACCACGGAAAACTACCGATCAGAGAAGCCAGCCGCTAGAATTCTCCTCCAGACAGCGGCAAAACTCGACCCACCTGTCTAGCTAGTGTCGAAAATCCTGCCACCATCGGGACTCAAACCTAAGGATATCCCAGTCAGAGGTCCGGTCAGTTGATGCCGTCATCTTTCCGTGAAATTGTCTTTTCTTTCGATATCACATTTATAAAAAAAGTTGGGTATTAGAACCGCAAAATGTCTTCATTACCACAGAAATACTTAGGCTGTTTTACTGTGCTACGTCTTGTTGCACATTTGCCCCTACAACACTGTCCGTTCCTCCGCCTGCAGGGACGCGCTGCTGACGAGTGTCATCAACTCGGCCACGAGCTTCGTGGCGGGCTTCGTCATCTTCTCGGTGCTGGGCTACATGGCGCACGCGTCGGGCAAGCCCATCCAGGAGGTGGCGACGGAGGGCCCGGGCCTCGTCTTCATCGTGTACCCCGCCGCCATCGCCACCATGCCCGGCTCCATCTTCTGGGCGCTCATCTTCTTCATGATGCTGCTCACGCTCGGCCTGGACAGCTCGGTGAGCGGCCGCGTCGGGCCTACTGACGGCAAATTTTAGCGAAACGTCGATACTTCGGAACATCAACAAAAGGTTTTCCATGTCGATGAAAGCATCGACAAAAACATTGTTGTTTGAAATGTGATAATATTATAACAACAAGCTATTGTATTTTCTTATGTATAAGAAATTTTAAAAAATGTATTTGTTTTTGTCCCAGGATTTAGGGATAAAAGCCAAAGTATATCAGTTAGGATGAGCGTTAAGGGTACCCCCGGATAAGATGATAAAATTTCCATAAAATAGTTTTTATTTTTTTAACTACACACAGCAATTGAAAACATCTGAAAAATTCACAACAATAGGTGTTTTGACTGGATGTTTTGAGATTGTTCGTGCCCGTTCTAAGACTCGGTAAAAATTAAATTTCGTTAATTTCAAGAAATATATATAATTTAGCTCCGAAAAAATGTCAAAAAATGTTTTTATATTATAAATTACTCACTTGTTTTTCATATTTTTCAATTAGAAAAGTAAATTTTAAGTTGACAAAAAAATTGAAGTAAAAACATGTTTTTGGATATAGAGGGGCAAGGATGGTGTGAGGGAGTCCAAGAAATCTTTCAAAGATCTTATTTGAACGTAAGAATCAGTTTATCTACTCATGTGTCATTTGGTAGGTTCAGCATTGATTTAAGCAGGAGCGCCCAGAGAAAACAACAGGTCTGTTACAATAAATTCACGAGGGGGGACTTATTTCACAGAAAGGTTCCGTCCTCATTAACAGTATTCATTTCTCGGTGCAATTGGAATAGATTATAGCGGTTAATTCGTAATTGTAGTAAATACAATTTTTGTTTTGGATGAAACAAAATTTCCGACGCCCCACCTAAGTCAAGGCCTGGAGCAACTCCCCCGCCCCAGATTCTGGGCTCCCCTAATTTAACAAGACGACAAACAATTTCATCGAATGTTTCCAGCTTTCATTGTCCCAATTTCTGAGTCAGTAGGAATTAATACGTTTTTGGATGGTGTATAGTCCTAATTAGTCCGATAGATTCGACTTATTTATATGAAATGAAAATTAATCAAAGAGCTGTCAAATTATGAAAATATTTTTCGTGGACATCTGTAATTGCTTTATAAATTAAAAGTAAAGTTCAGTTAAACTTCAATCATCGTCATTATTTGAGAAACATTTATTCGGATTATTAATCCAAATAACTTTTTGATCAGGAATATTCGTGTAATTGTTTTCCAGTCAATGAGGCAATATTAATGATGAACGATACGATAGCGAAGAGATCTGCATTAAAATTAACTTTTATATAAACTGAGGGGAAAATCTTATGCCACAGCGTCACAATGGTTTATTCTAAAGAAACCGTATTTTATATTTCTGTTACAAATATTTTAACAGTAACAATATTTAAAGCAACTTCTCCGTGAAGTAATACCGAGTACGGAAACTGCAATTTTGCTCAGATCTGAATCTTTTTCGGCTGATTTTTCCCTTTTCGCAAAATTGATTCTCAGAATCTTTCATCAGTTCACAAAATTTAGCATTCGCGTGACGGACGGTCGAGCTGTATTTTACACAAATTCTCAAGACATATTTCAAAACATTAATTGTTTATGAATAATTGAAGTTTAAGAAAAAGGTGCTTTTGAGTTCGGGATGGTATAATTAGATATTTTCGGAAGACTATGTATATTTTTATTTGTTGATTGATTGTTATTTTTTATTTGCTTATAATATCTGACCTTTTATTTGCAGTTTGGAGGTTCAGAAGCTATTATTACAGCCCTGAGTGACGAATTTCCAATCGTCGGAAAGAATAGAGAAATATTTGTGGCTTGCCTTTTCAGTCTGTATTTTCTGGTTGGACTTGCATCATGTACCCAAGTAAGAACATAATTACTAGGTCCTAAACAAAACATGAACAGAGTGCTTAAGCAGAAAATGATAGCTCTGGAGATAGAAATAATAATTTATGTCACTGGTCTTTACAGGGTGGATTCTACTTTTTCCATTTGTTGGATCGCTATGCAGCCGGGTATTCCATGCTATTTGCTGTTCTGTTTGAGTCAATCGCAGTATCCTGGATATACGGTATATTTTTCTCCCAATCACTATTTATTTTGGAAAACATTATTAGCTACATTTGAAGGAAAATGCTATTTGCAGTGCCATTGTTTATATCCGCATTTAAAATGTCAATATATTTTAAATAGTTATTAAGTTACAGTTTAATTTACAGGCACACAAAGGTTTTGTGATGATATCAAGGACATGATTGGTTTTTCGCCTGGAGTATATTGGAGAGTTTGCTGGAGATTCGTGGCTCCTGCATTCCTTATGGTAATATGATTGATATTACATACGATTTTGCATATTTCCAATCCGTATTAAAAAGGGTCTTCATTGTATTAAATCATGAACCAACACTAAATAGTAGTTTAAGCAACTGGTATATAATGTTAAGCTTTGTTGCATGAGTAATGTTTTGAAAACGAACGTCGTCAAAGAGCGAGTGTTCAAATTTATACGAATGCAAAAAAGGAACTTAATAAGCGATTTGCTTGTGCTATTTTTTTGTAAAACAGCATTATAAATTTGTAAGAGAATCAAAGTTAATTTTAGGAAACAACTTTATTGTGATCACAGGTATTCGACATCACAGGTACTTGACAAACTAGTGTTGCTACATCACATACTTTCTTGCATTATTTCTAAATTTGCAATTTTCGAAAATTCAGAGAGTTCCACGAAAATGAGACTCGCTCCATTATTTTAAAGGTCCCTTCTTCTATCTGTGGAAAAATAATTGAAGTAAATATTTGGAGTGGTTTCACAGAAAAAAGTTTTTTTTATAAATTGGATTATTTCAAGCACAAATTTCGCGAAAATTACTCTTATTTTCGAAAAATTGAACATTATCTTTTTTTAAGATCTGCCTTTAAAGAACAGTCGTTATCCAGGAAAAATCTCTATCTTCAATATTGTAGTTGTAGGAAGACGCCAGAAAAAATTGCACTTTTCCAATATTTGAAAAATCAAGGATTTCAACGAACATCGGATCTGTACTTACTTCTCTTACGCGTCCTTCACGCTATCCGAGGACGAAGTTTAATCACAATATTTGGTGCCATTTTTTTAAAACATTTTGAAAATATTGTTGAGGGTCCACGTAAAGTACCCTCGAAAGTCAAAATAACCGTTTGAAACCCCCAAAGCCTCGAGTTCGTTCAGATCGATCGGGGAATATCAGTTTTGGAGAAAATCAATTATACGGCATAATATGCGCTAGCGTTGATCATATGCGGGCGGACAGACATTTTGCCGTCAATCGATTTTTCGGTGTCAAGGACCCATAAAACATGGATTCTGGCTACACTACATGTTAGAGGAAGTAATTTACCATACAGAATATAACAAAAGGATTTAACCACTTTTTCGTTACTTAGGTCCCGGCAATAAGAGATTTTTCTGGCGAAAATTCGCAGTTTTCCGGTGCACGATTACATAACTTTCTCTTCTTGCGAGAACTTCTTACGAAGTAAGTTTTTTACTTTCTCTTCTTGCGAAGTAACTGAGAGAAAGTAAAAAACCGTGGTCCGCTGTTCCATTTACCGGTAACTCCCCACGATTCTCTCGCTGCGATTGCTTGCATGTGGGATGACGCAATTATTCGTGTCATAAATGGCAAACGCGTCATCTGTGCCATAAGATGTACTTTTATGAACGATTTCTTGTAACGAAAAAGTTGTTTATAATGCTGGAATACAAAAATATGTTTTCATGTAACATTTATGTTCGTTTTTAACAGAGGTATTTGACATCATACATATTTCCTTTATCTGGCAAAGAAAAATACTTAATAGGTTCTTGCCAAGTTAGTTCTAAAATTACTATTGTCATCCAAATAGCGTTTCACTACAATGTGAACAAAAGGAGCAAATAAAAAAAAATTGATTTTGAAAGACGTTTTTCGTCATGTACCTCGCTAAAGTGTGTATGGATTACAAAAACACAAAATTCAGAGGAAAAATTTAAAATAATCTTAATAATTTTACAGTAATGTTCATTTGTTCTTCTACAGTTTATCATTGTCTATGGACTTATTGGTTACGAACCTCTAACATACGACGAATATGTCTACCCAACTTGGGCAAATTTAATTGGGTGGCTAATAGCAGGATCGAGCATTATTATGATACCTGGAATGGCTACATACAAGTTGCTAACAACTCCTGGAACCTTCATGCAAGTAAGTAACATTATCTTTTAGTCAAGTCAATATATATTTTTTTAAATACAAGCCATCAAAAATTTTGATTAGGGTGAATTATCTTTGTACGATGTTGATAAGACCAATTTCTGCCCCACGAAATGAATGAAATCATTACTTTTTCCGTTTATTAATGTAACTCCACAACTTTGGAACGTCCTTTCTTAAAAGAAGTGACTTATATTAAACCACTGTTACTTTCACCCCCTCAATTTTTATTGCGCCTTGCTATGCCCAATATTTTAGTCTTGTTTTCATCAAAATAATGTTCACAGCAGGCCTGGATAGCCGAGGTTGCTAAGGCTGAAGGGCCACAGTTGCCTCGGCTCGAAGGGTCGTGGGTTCGAATTAGGCCTCGGGTATGGACGTTTGTGCGTGTTCGTGTTGTCCTTAGGAGTTCTTCCTACTGTTCTCCCTTCAGTTAAAAAAATCACAGTGGTCACTATATGACCAAGTTGTTACAAAGCTGCCTCGTTTGTTCACGTCGTCGTTCACGTGACAGCGAACCGTTTCCTTCACTTCGTAGAGCCAGTAACTGGAGGTCCACACAAACATTGATTGAATTGTGTGCTACTACTGAAATGAACATGCACAAATCCGTGTTATTTCGTTTACTTAATGCATTTCCATCCCTACGAGCTTTGTCGTTCATTTGCATGTTAGGTTTTGCACTTATTTCACGCCCTGGCTCGAAGATTCTACGTAGCAACGCCAGTTTTACTGTTAGTCATCATTTAATATATTATAAATAAATGTCATGTGAAAATATACTTGTTTTATTAAATAATGTGTAAAACATTCATTAATAGGTATTTTTTATATTTAATGTATGAGGTGGGGTGATACCATTAGTTGGCCTGGGTGACACCAACTGAAGCTGCGTGTAGGTGTACTGTTACGCAGTAATGATCGCGTAATTTGAAGGGGTTATAAAACATCATGTGAAGTTAACATTATGTTCAACAAAATTCGAAAATAATAGAGACGATTTTTTCACTCAACGAGTATTTCACTCAATTTAAAGTTTCCACGAATACGCAGAATACATTTGTAGTAGCACTTCGTACTTCACACTTCTAACATTTTTGTATCAACGAGGAAAATGTATGACATTTGGCGGATTATAAAATTCTAGATTGATTGATGTCCGAGCGCGTCAACTACGTTGGTCATTAGTCCCGTAAGTGTAGTGCGTGTTTTTCTCGGGAGGTGGCGATGATCTTTTCCCCGCTGGATGGCGAGATCTGGCGTCGACCTACTGTCGACTAGCGGGGTTTCCCCAAACCAGGTATCTCCCACCAGCGGGGCACCTCCCCAGCCGGGACAAGCTGTAAGCTCACGACCGGTCTCCCGGCATGTGTGGTAGTATAGTGCATGTTAGTGTAAGTGTGTGTAAGAGGAGAGGATAGGACAAGGAAGAGGAAGGAAAGATCGCGCGCGGTCCGTTTGTTAGGGTACTGCTCCGGCATTCGCCTGGTGTTGATCGGAGAAACCACGGAAAACTACCGATCAGAGCAGCCGGTCGCTAGAATTCTCCTCCAGACAGCGACTGAATTCGACCTAGCTGACAAGCTAGTGTCGAAAATCCTGCCGCCGTCGGGACTCGAACCTAGGACCTCCCGGTCACAGGGACTGCAGTGACATCAGGTTGATCCATTGAGCCATCTCTCCCGGTAAAATTCTAGAGCAGGGGTGTCCAACTTGCAAGGTCTCAAGGGCCACAACTAAAATCTTTAACACGGTTGCGCTTTTTTTTCTTTTTTTCTTCCTGTTTTTTTCTTTTTTCTTTTTTTTTTTTTTTTTTTTTTTCTTCCAATTTCGAGCGATCCACACCTTACTTCCCCGTATTGTCGAGCTCGGCACTTTGCCCGGCTGTTCTAAAACGGTGGGGGGATGGAAGAATGCGTGATATCAGGCCATGCATAACGCAGTGAAACACATTGGCATGATTTTCAATTTCTGAATTTACTAGAAAAAATTCTTAAATCTAAACTTAACCTATCATTACATTAAAGGGGGTTTTGACCCCGGCAGGGCGCGTGTGCTAGGCGCACAGTATTCTCTCCCGACATGGATGAAAGGAGCTTTCACTTTTGACTAGTAACCTTTCGGGGGCCACAATAAACGGCATCGTGGGCCGCCAGTTGGACCTACTGTCTAGAAGAAACAGGTAGTGATCCTCTCATCAACTGTGTACCTGGTGGATGGTGCATCGTGGAAAACTGTTCAAAAACTCAATCGATATTTTAAAACTAGACGGCTCCTCAGTCGAAGAGTGATTTAGAGGGGATGGGAATCTTACTTTTGCGTGTTGTTTCAATTGGTGATATGTTGGTATAAAAGTAGTCAAATTTGACCATGACGGTAACAACGCAATACAAATTATTCTAAAGTTATAAATATTCCATTGGATACGCGTTTTCGAATAAATTATCAAGTTGTGGGATCTTATTATTAATTAACATCATCGATTTCATGAAACTGCATATGTCTAATCAATCTTTTTGATTTTCAGCGCCTCAAATATTTAACTACGCCATGGCGAGATCATCAAATAGCTGCTATTAATGGAGTTCAGACTGATTCCACTCAAATACGTCTTGCTTCAAGTCCTCAGGCAGATGATGTATGATTTCTCTATTTGCCAAAAGGTGCTCAATTAATGATACGGCAAAACAATTTCCTCAGAATCAAATCAAGTATGGAATACAACATATATTATTTATAATGTTTATTTTAATATCATAAAAATAATTTTTAAATTATTTGTTGTTATAAATGTAATTAAGAGAGATAATTTTAACACAGAATAATTTCTAAGTTTTCAATTACCCACAGAATGTTTCAAGTTTGATGTGCGAGGTGTGTACGAACGTTTCCATAAATTAGTTTGTACAAAAGATGCGTAAAGAAATTGCTATTTTTTCCTAAAAGATTTCTTCCGTATTTAAGTAATAATATTTTCATGAAATAATTGTCAAAGGTATCGTACATTGAATAATACCATTATAAGATTTCCGGTATCGATAATTGCTTGCTAAATAGCGATGGGTTATGTATAGCGCTAGTTGTGACAATTGACTTTGAAACAATCTGCAATGGTGCAGTAACTAGTGGTATGCGATACAGCCTAGACCTAGAAAAAACATGTAATAATTACAAGTTTCTCAGAGCCCAAGGGGGTTCAAAAGAGGTGCTAAAGAATGCGATAACGAAATAAAAAGGTATAAATATTATTACAATAGTTTACTGCACCTTCACAAGCAAACAGTGTTTCAAATTAAGACCGCAAATGATCTAATTTCGAGATTTTCCTTATTTTACTTGTGTATTTGTAGACTTCAAGCGCGCGCGCGGGCGAACTTTGCAACCTTTCAGTTCCCCAGCTGTTTGCGTAGAGACAATCATGAGAGAGCAGACGTATTGGTTGGCTCAAAAAAGTTAAAGGACTTTCGCGTCGTTGCCCGCCCGCGATGCAAGTAAACTGATTTTACATTATTTTTTTACCAATAACCGTGAAAATGCACTCTTTGTACAACGTATTATATGCGCACATTGTCTTGAGCCCTAGAATACCTACATCTATTTCTTTATTAACATTAATTGAATTACGAATAAATGTTAGCGACGAGCCTTGTTGATAAAGTCTAATTACCAGAAATGTTCGCCCCCGTATAATAGAAACTATTTTGAAAATATACACGAGCTACAGTTTTGTCATAAAAGTTCTGACGTCGAAATAACAAACTCACCTCTTGCATCTAGCAAAATTATGGCCCTAGAAAACGTGCGCAGATAGTACTTGCATACAATACAGTCCCCAAATTGGTTTCTGATGGTGGTTGCGAATGTATTAGCGTTCTGATGTGAGAGTTGAATATCATTGTTCACAGAAGTCGCTGTTCTTAAAGGGGACTTTCAACCAATACGAACACAAAAATCGTCAGTTTTTTATCCCTCCCCTAACAAATGTAATAATAAAAAAGTAATATGGGCAGAAAAATAATAAACGGTATATAAAGTAAGTAAGTAATTCACTTACGCGTTTTTGTTTCTCATTGAAACGTGTTTTTTGAGACACCTTTCATGTTTTCCTGTCAAAATGTCTTCAAAAAGACCCATTTTTGTAGTGTACGTACACTTTTCGGGAATCCTAGCACAGATCTGGTTACGCGCAATGCGCTGTTCACTTGTATGTCAAAGTAGCGTTACAGGGCAGGGTGTTTATTTACACTGTATTATTATCTATTGGTGCAGACCGTGTTTACTTGCTTCCTTATTGTGGTTTCGGGCGGAGATTAGAGAGTTTTTGCACCCTCGACGTTGAAGCACTATCGATCTTCTGTGCATGAGCAGATGCACCAGTGATGTGAAGCTTGAACTGCGCATCAGCAGAACAGTACTTAACGTTCGAGGGTGCAAAAACTCCATAGTAGGGCACCTCGAACGTTACGTACTATCGATCTTCTGTGCATACGCAAGTGATGCGAAATTTGAATTGCGCGTGAGCAAAAGATCGATAGTGATTACCGTTCGAGGTGGCAAAAACTGCTTATTGTGAGGGTTGTCTTTATTGTAAATCAACTACAAAATTGCGAGGTCGGTGAACGAAAGTGAAGAATAAAGGACGGGAATGAGAACTTTCTATTTCGTAATTCAAATGAGAATTGCTCATTTTAATTGATTAAAGAAGAATTTTGTCGTGTAATATCTTGGAAATGATATATTATCATTAAAACATGAAGTGTCACCGGACTTAATGTTTTCATCGAAATATAGACAAATGTTTTATGTTAATCCCTAAAGCTATAAACCAGAGCGCCGTCAAGAAATTTGAAAGTGTAACGAAGCGTTACTCCGCCTTAGCAGTTTGAGGTTTTAAAAGCAATTGCACTCGTGGATACGTTGTTCTCATGTATGCATTGTTCTCACAGAAGTGAGCCGATTTCTACACTTCTTTACGATTAGGGATGATTTGTTAATAAGGATGTCAATCTAATGTTTCGCACTTTTTTCTCTAAGCAAAGCTTATGTGTGTAAGCAGAGCTCGAGTTGATATCAACAAATGAACATCGCGCACCACTCGCAACTAAACCTGCGCAAGAACCTCCCCGCCTACATTTTTCAATTACAAGTATATGACGTTATTTATGGAATAATCCCAAACTTTTTTCAAATACCCCTAATTTTATAGATCAAAACTGAAACCTCGTACAAATTGTACCAAGCATCGATGATAATAAAGGTTGACCAAAATAAATCACATTTCCCTAGGAATTGTTAAAGAATAACGAGGAAATTTAGATCTATGACTTCTATATGGGCTACTTTTTACCCTCAAAGGCTCGCTAAGACATAATAAACAAAGATGAAATTCTCTTATTCGTTTTTACACTGTAGACCGATTTTTATTTGTTTTATTTCATTTTTGTCGGAGTCTTCTTGATGGTTCAAAACAAAACCTTTTCTCGTAACGTATATTGCCTTGGCCGCGCCCAGGAAGACGTTAATACCGACGACGGCTCCATGTGTGTGCCATCGCCAACAGTGCGCACATGGTGAAGCCAACAGTGCCCACACTTCCGTTGCACCAGGTACTGCCCATCTCCTTCCAACATCAGTCAATTGCCAGCTCTGCCTCTCATTCAACATTAGTAAATTTGGTAATTATCAACACGAAACAAATACCATACAGTGAATTGTAAAACAATGCAGTGGATTGTAAAATATATTTTTTACGTAAAATATATTTTTTTTAAATGTGCATTTGCATATCCATATTAATCGTGATGCTAATCTTTGTGCTTTGCATCTTTGCTTTTGTGATACTTTTCTAAGTGTGGGCATTGCATCCTTAAACTCATTCCTATCACGTCTGAAACATTCTGTGTGGAAGTTCAAATTGTTGCAATATATTGAATAAAAGTTGAAATTAGTAATGTAACTGCTTAATATAAAATTTATAACTTTCATGACTTTACTTTAACAGTGTAATATTGTGGCAAATGTGATTACCTTTTTAGATTTGAGGTAATTTTGAAGTTAACTTAGTTAACTACAATAAAGAATTTCTTATAATAATTTATTTTAACATTTTCAATTTTCAATAATGCACTTTAGTAAGGTTCTGTGTTCATTGCTTTCAATATTTATTTTTATGTTTTCTAAATATGTAGGTACTGTTACTGTTGATTTATCACTGTGTTTTGCAGTTTTAAAAGTTTTTTGAGACCAACATCAAAATACTTTTATTTCAAATTTTCACAATTTAAATTTTAATCTGATATCTATGATGAATATAATATGAATGATCCATTGCATTTATGAGTATTGACTGACTCTAAGAATACAATTCTCATTTCGTATTTACAAAATATGTTCTATGCTGTAAACAACAGGTTCTGAGATTCTAGCACAATCTGATTATGAGTTGTGCAGATCACTTCTTTGCTTCTCCCCCCCAAACCACAATATGAAAGCAAGAAAACACAAACTGCACCCACTGGTAGCAAAACAGTCAATAAGTTTGGGAATCCTGTCCTCTGACACTGTGTTGATAGTCACCTGAATGTTGTATTGCGCAATAACTAAGTCTCTGCTAGACTATCTCTACATTCAAATTCTTGAAGGCTGCAAAGGCACTGATTTCTCTATTCACAGAACATTTATATGGTGAATCTTCATTATATAATATTTATGTTTCTTGAGGATCATATACTTATACTACAATTCAATAGCTATGGAGAAAACAATTATTATGAATTGATTCATTTTTAAATTTATGTAAAATATCCATAAGCCTCTTTGATACACATATATCATGCAAAAGGTGAAGCCAAAGAAATTAAAAATAATGTATTGCTTAACCAAATGTAACAAACACACTCTATCTCTCACTTCCAAATCCATGTGTATGTTTCTTAAATGGATATCAATATGGAGTGTTAGAATCCAACAATAGTATTAGATATGACAGTGTATCAATGTTGACATCTTCTTTGTATGTACAATTTCCAAATTGGTATCTAGTTATCTGTTACATAATACTGGCATAACTCAGAGGACACTAGTTAGTAATATGCAATATGACTGTAAGTAAATGTTTTTATGATGACTGAGTGTTCTTTGATTACCATCAATTTTCATGAGGGATTTTTTTAGCTATTTTCATATTAACCAGAGGAAATTGGACCATTTTATTTTGGCATAATCTTTTTCTTTATGTTTTTGTTGACTTTTTTACAAAAAAAATCATGAAATGTTACTCCCTGTAGGAAGAATTAACTATATTTACTTGAATATCTACAGAATATATTTATATTTATGAATACATTTTTCTAAATCTTTCACTATGATCTTGTGTTCTTTTCTTCTTGTTTTTAAAACATAATTGTGTCATTGGTTATTATTTGTAAGTTATGATAGAAGTTTAATATTTTTTTGAATCTTTGATATGCCAGTCATATCAATCCTTCTCTTGTCTCACTTTCATATTTTTTCTTCCTTTTTCAGTTGTATTTTTAGAAAAAAAAAAGAAAATATGATATGCAAGTATGCTGTTTATATCACAAATTAAAATTTTGATGAGAAAACTTTAACATTTTTTTTCCAACTTTACTAAGAGCCAATAAGAAGGGTTCAACATACTCCTAAGGTCAGAATGATCAAAGATATTTAATTATTACATTTTTTAAAACAATAGCAAATATTTTTATCGCTCAGTCATCACTGACAATTATATCTTGTATATGAAGAAATGATGGGCAGAGAAGACTTGTGTTTTAGTATGTGCTTATAAATATATTGTAAAATTAATCAAATAAGCTTTCATAAACATGTCTAGTATCATTAGCAGAATCATAAAACGTTTGTAAATGAAGGGGAGTGAATGATAAATGTGTGTATTCATATAACATATCTTACTCATCTAAAGAAGTAGAAAATGTCATATAATTTCATAGAACATTAACAATAGTATATTTTGCTAGATATAAGCATAATCTCATTTCACAAATATTGTTATAATTCAATATTTCTGTCAAAATAATCTTCAAAATCTTTAATTTTTTCTACGAACAAATGTGATACAATTGCACTTCAAAGATTACAACATGGAGTACGTGAATGTTGGTGTATTATACACATAACATAATGGACAACTTATGTACAGCAAAGTGTTTTAGAATTATCATGATACTATAAATTACTTTTGTACAGTTTTGTATAAAACTCGAAGGGAACCATTACAGCCATTGGTTGTTTTCGAGAAAATTGTATAGGCATGTACTTATCAAATTGTTTATAATAGGTGTAGTGTTAAATGCTGTTAGGCACTAATAATATTTATGCAATTTAATATACAAGGAGAATTTAGGTATTGAGAAACAGATGATATTAATGTCACAAACAAAGAAATTTTGATTTTTAAAATAGATATTATAGATTATACATGTGCATATTTAATTGTCAAAAACTCCAGTAAGATTGGTTTATTTAAAGTATGAAGATAAATGTAATTACTGTAAAGTAGGTGAAGAGGCTTGGAAAAATGTATACAATTATTAATAATTACATATTAGAAAACGTACTAAAGAGTACTACTACTTTGTGAGGTTAAACAATTCGTCACGTAGTTTATGCAATTTTTTTGCAAAATAATGTGACAAATTTTAATGTTAATGTATTGTAGTATATGACTTGTTGATAATATAAAAAATTATTGATGGCACTAATACTGTAAACCTATCCAAATTTTATGTAGCATAGTTTCAGTTTGCTGAAGTCGATATTCTTAAAACACACTTTCATTTTTAAACAGTTTGCACTGAGTGCATTGTTCCAATTTCTAAGACAGTTGGATACATTTTATTTGTATTTTTCATAAACTAATTGTGACAATTGTTTTCTATTGTAATTTAAAATTATTTAACATTCATGGATTTCTTTCATATTGAATATTAGTAAGTCCTGAATGAGACATGAGTTAACTGAAAATGTACAACTTATATTTTAAATGACTATTACTATTTATATTTACCTCCTGTATACTCCAAGTGCAGTGAAATTTCTTTTAATAAACAGCAATGTGTTCATTGCAGAATTTATTAGTTTTTCTTTTACTAGCAACAATTAATGTTCTCTGTCACCTTTATTACGAAATATTTTCTTTGAGAAAATTTTCCCTAAATAGTTTTCCTCAGAAACTGATAGATACTTAACTTAATAATGATATGCTATCACCGCTGACCCTCTACTCAAGAATTTCAGTGACACCATGGTGGAAAGAAGGGTGAGCGACTGATTAACCGGTGAGCAACTGATTTTGGCTCGTTCTGCACAACACCAAGGCCAGCTTTACTCAGGCTAGAGAGTATTATTGGAGGAGCGCAGCTGCAATCGCTGCCACCCTGGGACAGCGAAATGTCTTACGAAGAAATGCCGGAGACACCAGCAGCGGGAACATTCAATGCCAGATAGGAGGTAACCAAGTCTACCCACTGCAGATGCTAACTCCGATGAGCTCATGACTCCTCCCCCGACTGACCGAACAGTCTTTCTCACGGATGTCTGATTCTGAATGATAACAAACGAAACCAAATTCCAACCCCCACACCAACCCAAACAAACAGAATATGACAACCGTTTGGCCCACGATCCCAACCAGACTCTCAACAATCTGACTCTGCAAACCCAGCCAACCATGGAACCAGTACCAATGAATCTTCAACAACCCTCCTCCCAACAAGCCACACCAGCAAAACCAGCCAATAAAGGACGAATTGAACTATTTAGGATCCACCTGACATCAATTTTTGACCCGACAGAACTCAAGCCTACACCAACAATCATATGACAGCAAAATGTACCGGGATGGAAGTTGTAATTCAACCGCTGACTGTGTCTTCCCATGGCAAAATCAGGGATCGCCTGGAGCAGATTACCAGAGACCCGAGACTGAAAGGACTATTCTTTATCTCATTAGCATACCACTTCAACCGAGCTAATGACGAACAACGCGACAAATTTATCAAAGGACTTCCCACCAAATCAATAACTGCTCTCAAAGAAAATTTGACTGCTTTAAAGATCACTGCACACCACATCACTGATATGCAGCGACATAAGGCCGACGGGACACTGACACCAATAGAGAATTTAGAAGAATTTAGAAATATAGAGAATTTGTACTATAGAGACCAGGCGCGGCTCGTCATTAAAGGCTGTAAGGCGGAGCCTCTCCTAGAGAAATCGCCGTCCAAAAGAAATTTAAAAATATGTTTGCAAATATATTTATTAATTAATAATGGAATTCTGAGTTGTATTATGTTACAATTATATCAAAATTTTTCTTCGTCGGTTCGTTAACCGCCGTCCGTAACGCATTTAAAGCTGATGACAGGGAAGAGAGAAGCGTTAGGCTCCCACTTTATTCTCTCATAAGGCCTGTACAAAACGAGGAGGCGTGACGTCATGCATTCACTGCAGACGCTTACCAGCGGACGAAGGCTGCGGCGAGACAGCCTTCGGTGGAGCCTAGGGTCTGAAGAACGGCGGGCTCACCAGATAGCATTACTGTGCAGCTCCGCGAGTAGCATTGCGCTTCAACTAGTTTTCCCAGTATGCGGTAGGAGCGCTATTCTTGAGTTTTTCTTTCTTGGCGCATGAGGTCTTGTCTTCTGGGGCCCGGCAAAATCGTTGTGAAATAGAACTTACGAGTACTTGTGATTACTAGTACTAGTAACTTGTATCTTGTAACCTTTGTGAAACAGGCCCCAGGATGGAATATCTCACGGTATTTCGCGTCGTTCTCAATCTGTATCAAACTTATTATTAATAGAAATACAATGCAGGCAGTGCAATGCAATGTATTTGCAGCCTTCCCCATTTATAAAACCATGAGCCGCGACTGATAGAGACAAAAAAGAAGTGACAGACATGAAGAAGACCTTAAAATGATTTGACTACTTCAAAGTGACAATTAAAGACTACAAGATGACTGATAGAATACCTAAGTGCACTAACTGCCAAAGACTGTACCACACAAAGGCCTATTGCAGAAGACTTGCGCCCTCTGCGCTGAATCTCACCCCACTGACCAATGTCCATCCCACACCTCAGACAAACCATTCACCCCAACATGTATCAACTGCTCCTGCAACCACCCAGCCTACGATCCCACATGGCCATTTACAGTAAAAAGCCAAATAGCAACAACAACAACAATTACAAAAATCCTCCCAGCCCAACCAAATCACTCCAAAACTTCCCCACCCAAGAAACCAGAACCAATCATACGCCTTTGCCACAGACGCATCCCAATCCACCACGCAACAACAATCCACTACCCACAGCAAGCCACCCAATCAACAGCACAAGATATCAATGACATCCCTTTCCTCCTCAAAAACCTCGGGCAAAAAGATCATTCAGAACCTAAAATCCCTCCTAGAAAACCTTAAAGGACAAGAGGACATTATCACTAAATTAATCACCACAGCAACAAAATTAGTTGAAATCCTCAACTAAATGACTCCTCCCCAAATCGTAGACCTGTTCTCGTGGAACTCGCGAGGCGGTATAACCCAGAAAAAAATCCTTACCCAATTCCTAAAACATAAATCCATCGAGATCCTATTCCTACAAGAGACTTGGCTGACACTCGTCAGATTCTTCTTCATTCCGAATTACATCACCACCAAAATCGACAGAACCTCATCCCCTGGGGGCGAAACAGCTATCCTTACCCGACGATCCATCCCACTCACTCCTTACCAACACTCTTCAACAAACCTGGAATGCACTGCTATCACCATTGGAACCCCCACTTCCCAAATCATCCTCATATCGTGTTACAAGAAACTCCACATACCGATTACCAACACCTTATATCCCATCCTTACAAATCCCTCCACACCCAAGAGAAAAATCCAAATCTACTACGCATATATCTGCCCCATTCTGCCATATGCCCATCCTACCTGGTTCGCTGCGTCTATCCGTAACCGCAGGAAACTCACCCGAGTCGAAAACTACAACATTCGCTTCATTTTTCACTCTCTAATGTACTGAAACAGCTCTGCTTGTCGGTTGTGGGGGATTCTCATGAGATCGTGGCTCTTCTGAAGATTTCGAAAAAAAACAACATAGTCATGACAACAGAACAACATATAATTGGATACGCTTTGAAAGCAAAGAGAAAATTACAGAATGACAATAACATTGGCACTAAAAAAGAAAACAAAAAACATTTAAGAATATTAAAAAAACATCAAAAAGGAAAATGAACTGCAAAATTATCATGAATTAATTTTAAAATTTGCACAGATTAGAATCACACCAATATCTTCTGTGACAAAATAAATTGAAATTCAACAAATTGAATAAATGAGATCCCAGGTGGGATGAGGAGTGCACATAAAGTTACATCGGAGGGACAAGCATACGCATTTCGCATGACAGAATGTCGTGGTACTTTCAGTTTACGAATATTGCAGTTAACTTCAACTTACACTGCATTAACATTTTTATGTAATTTCTTGCACAAAATTCTCTGAAATTAATGAAATATCTTGTATTAAATTAAAATGAATAAATGTGGTCTTGAAAAAACAAAATATTCAAAAGAAGTTGCTTGAAAAACTATATAAAATAAACATTTATTTTAACAGACACCTTTAGTTGAAATTGAAAATGTTTTATATCTTCTCAACAGGCATCCAAACTTCAATATTTATTTTGAGATATTTAAGTTCACTCAAATTCTTCAACAATTCATATAATTTATATTTTTTTAATTATTCATAAATAGCTCTAGTTGTTTTCCAACATTTGTTATTCTGAACAAAGTAAATTTACAATCTATTTTACTTTCAAATAATTAGTAAATATGCTAACATTGGTAATTAAAGACAGTGACAAATAATTAATGGCAATGACAGTTTGTGGGTGAAAGTATCCCAGTGGCACATTTCACCGTCTTCTTGCTTCTAGAACCGAAAGAGTCAATTTAGTGTTCAAGAGTCAAAGTTGTTGGAAGTTTGGAAAATATTTGATTGTACATATGGAGACTAATTTGAAAATCTATAATGAAGTTGCAAGGGCATAATTCTGGATAATCGGTAGGTTTCTTCACTATTATCTAAGAGGTTGATGGCTAGAAAATTTGGGTGCGTTTTCAGACGTTAAAGATAGCTTGAGCTGCTTGTTTCGATTCTTTCGAAGACTGTCGGTACTTTTAAGCCTCTGTGTAGCGTTGTGTTTGAGATATACCACGCTGCTGCAGCAATCATCCTAAGAGTTTTTGATAGAAATCTCTGTAAAATGGAGAGATTTGATCTGCTTGCCGTGCTCCAGATTTGGATGCCGTAGGCCCAAATAGGAATTATTATTGTTCTATAAATCAATAATTTATTGTCTATGGATATCTTCGAATGGTATCCTAGTAGCCAGTGCAGTCTTTTCACTTGTAGTTGAAGTTGCTTCTTCTTGGCTTGTATGTTGGATTTCCAGGTAAGACTTTTGTCCAGATGTATACCTAAATACTTCACACTTTCAACTTGCAAAATTGGTTTATTATTGTTTACGATGGGGCATGTTTGTCTTCTCAAAGTGAAAGTAATATGAGCTGACTTGCTTTAGTTAATTTTTATTTTCCATTTGTTTGCCCATTCTTCGATCAACACTAAATGCTCTTGAAGTTTTCTTGATGCTTCAATTGGGTCATCATCCTTGACAATATAGCAGTATCATCTGCAAATGTAGCTATGTAGTGTTTTCAGTTTCCGGTATATCTGACGTGTACAGCTGGTACATGACTGGGTCGAGCACACTACCTTGGGGTACTCCGGATTGGATTGGAGAGAGATTGGACCTCAATAGATGACGCGCCCGGAATCACAATCAATCAATCAAATGGTATAAAAATGTAACTCCGACACACACAGACACTCCCACTCCGACCCCATTTTTAACATCACCTCCTAGCATTCCTTACCTTCATTCGGAACCAGGAGAAAATTACGGTCCGTGATTGGTTGACATCTGTGAATGGCCAAGCGCGGCAGATTCAAATAATATACACAAGGCCTAGGACGAGAGCTGACTTTGGTTGTTTCAATATTCTATTTTCTTCGATCAGCAAACCAAACCAAAATAGTGCAATGAAAATAATGTCGATAGTTTGTCATTTCTGTATAGGTCCTCCATTACCATGAATTCTAATTGCCAAATTAACATAAGTGTTCTACAATGTCTACCACCGCAGAGCGGTACATTGGTAAATCTTGACGAAGCTGTGTTCTGGCTTGTTGATGTTGTTGATATATGATGTAGTGGGCGAGACATCTGTGATATCGAATTACTAGTGTATTTGGAAGAAATTGTGGAGTTTGAATTGTATCAGGTTATAACATGAAACATCACCAATGTGTCATTAACCTAATTACAGAAAACAGACTTCAATGAACAGTTCGTTTGACTAATTGTTCGATCATGGTGGCAAAAGTGTTTGTATTTCAGAGTTGACATTGTACATTCATTTTAGTGTCTGCAATTTGTTTGATCACATTTTTTGCACTTTTGTAGGTATTTAATTTTTACATGGCAGAAATATTGTGTTCGGAACATTTGTTCTTCTGCTATTTGACTCCTGCTGACTGACAAAAGTTGACTGACTTTTACAAATTCTTTATTACATGTGGGTATTTTATCACTCAAGGATTATCTATATTTGGGTGCATTATTGCTATAAAACTTTCAATTTAATACAATCAGGCACCTTTGTTTTGAGTAGTCTTCTATGAGTTCCTTATTTCTTAAACGTGCGTGTTTTTTTATATTGAAGAAACATTAATTTTTCTATAATCATTGCTGTTTTAACTAATTTACTTGAGTGTGTAATAAAAGAAATGAAATTTGTTGTGAGCTATGCTAAGGTCAATTAGGCATTGTTGAAAGATTGGCAGCACTAGGAAGATTTAAGAAATAAAGCAAATTTTTCAAAGGCCTAGGAGAATTATAAACTTTACTACTGTGCTATGTACTAATAAGTAAAATATTAAATAATGTTAATTAAATAATGTCGTAGGCTTTGTGTATATTATTTGAATCTGCCGCGCTTGGCCATTCACAGATGTCAACCAATCACGGGCCGTAATTTTCTCCTGGTTCCGAACGAAGGTAAGGAATGCTAATATGCGCCCCTTTATTTAAATATAAACATATTTAAATAAAAACTATTTTCCAAAATTAATTAAATATATTTTCGGAAATAATTTCAAGAAAATTTGATAGATTTGTGAAAATATCTTAATAATTAGCAAATAATAAAAATAATGTTAAGCAGATATTAAATGATCAGCAAAATATGTAAAATACGTAATACAGTACAAAATTTGTAACGAAAAATATTAGATATTTTGTTAGGATTGCAACAGTTCGCCGAGATAACAAAATGAGAACAGTAGACAAAACATATGTAATTACATTAGACCCGGACTTTAGCCATGAGATCGTCAAGCAGTACCGCGAAAGAGAATTTTGACGTTACTGAAGATCATTTTTTTACATGACTAGAGAAGTCTGTTTATCCGATTTCAGTGTATGATATGGCGTTAGATTCAGGGTGCATCTCGCCAGCGCGCTATTTTACCACTTTTTTCAAATTTGTCCGAAAGTATAAAAACATTTTCAAAATTCGATTCGGCTATTTTACTGGGAAATAGATTAACCAGGTGAATTCTATCAAGGTGACAAACGCCGTTTTGAAATGATAAATCGAGTCGTAGGATAAAAGAGCTCTTGCGTTATCTCTGTTCTTTCCGGTAGTGAAATGATAATTGAAGATCTTAGAAGTAAAATATATCTCAAATACGATGTGAGGAGATGGAATATGGGTGATATTTACGCAATTAGTTCAATTTTTTTTTAAAAAATCAGTACCAAAGCGGGATCGGTGTTTTGAGTGATACCTCAGACATTCTTATGATGGTATTCGAAGGAAGACGGAATATGTGAATAAGATAATAGTTTTATTCTACTATTAAAGATGATACGAGACCGTTTGCCCCTATTACAGTATCACTAGTTTCATATGTGGGGAAAAAATAAATTGAGATGCGAAGTGACGGAAGCATGAACGAAGTGACAGGGTGCCTGGCTTGCTGCCCCCGAAAGTTCGGCCTCGTCTGTCGCCGCTCCGGCTGGTTGTTCGTGCCGGCTTGGCCGCGCCGCGCGGCCCACAAGGGGCGGATGTCCCGGCGGCGTGGAAGGGGAAGGGGGAATGGGGTGAGGTGTTTTTCGAAATTTCACTTTCCGACGCTCCTATTTATCCGATTTGCATGTTTGACACGGTGTTGGATTCTGGAAGCGTGTCGCCATCGCGCTATAAGCCCACATTTTTGAAATTGTTCCCGGAAGTACGAGAAAAAAAATTAAAAATCGAGTTCCTGCAATTTGTTTTGGAAAAAGGGCTTCGTAGCGTCTCAAATTCCGTTTACAGATCGAAAATCGGACCATTTGTTCAGACGTTATTGGTAAAGTAAATTCCTTCTGATGGTGCTGCGATCTATTGAATTTTCCTACAAGTTTTTTTCGGTACATTTAGCCTTAACATTCGCAAGTGGGTCTTTTGGTCGTACATTTTCTTTAAAAGCGAGCACATTTCATTTCCTTTATCATCATCTGAGAAACGAACTCGGCAGACCTCGGAGCTCGCAGTATAACTTCCTTCAAAAATTACACAGATGAAATGTCAATTCACATTTATAGAATAACACAATTGTAAAATAATTAAATTCAGTTGCGCCAAATTGGAAGGAAGGGTTTTGGCCAAACGAACAGAAAATCCATTCAGGATCTGTGCAACTCTCATTATAATGAGCTCATTGTAGTGGAGCTTCGCGAAATCATCAGTGAAGAAAACCTCATCGGCGGTATGATGAAGTAACGGAAGGGAAACTGCATCCTGGAGCGTCCATGTCAAAACTGTTGATTGCGTTCTAAAATCAACAAGCTCTGGTGGAACTGGCATTCGAATGTGATCCAAACATGAAAATAACTTCGAAATTTAAGAGACAATAGGCGCAGGAACTCTTTCGTATTTGGATATTAGAACAGCGAGAAAGGTGATGAAACAAAAAAAGTAGCATACCTTATATCCAATCATTTTCAACTTCGAAATAAGTTTCAAACATTATTTTATTTCTTCATTTTGGAATGTTAATTGTGAATTCTGTTTGTAGTAGCGCTCAATCAGTTGTACTGTAATTGATTGTCAGATTTTTTCTTTCTTTTTTAAAGTCTTTCGATATCCAAGAACCTAACCCACCTTTCTTCGTTAAAAGATAGACTTAACATTCACGGATTTAACATTCGAGAGGTTTTTTGAGAACCGAACTCTCGCGAATGTTGAGGGATTACTGTACCTAAATAGTGAGAGGAAAAGACGTAAAATTATCTGGCTCCAAACAAAAAGTTCTAATACAAGTAAGGACAGTTGTTAGATGGAAGTTGGATAGTGATTATAAGAATGACAGACTGAAAGATTACCAGCAGAAATTCTCATAAAAGAGTTCAGAAACTTTTAATGATAATGCAAAAAACGGGAATAAAAAGAGCAAGCAATTAATTTTGCAGCGATCAATACAAAAGATGATTGCCAGTGGGAAATAAATTAAATAGTGAATGTAATAATTCTAGTGATGGGAACAGTTAAAGTCAAAAGGCAGAGAAAATGCTGAAGAAAATACACCTAAGTCTATGAAATTGGCTGATACAAGTGGACGTCTTCAGGAATGCTCGACAAATAATACTAACCTAGAAAGTTAGGGGGAGGAGATCACTAATATGAAATTAGCACCAGAGAGTGAAGAATTCGTGAATACTGTTAGTTTTGAGTCTTCGCCAATGGAAAACGGTGATATGAAAATTCCTTTATTTATTTATTTGTCAAAAAAACAGTAAAAACTGTATATGACGTGTGGGGAAAGACATTTATCTGCGCACATTTTCTTGAGGAAAAAAACAACGAAAAAATGAATTTAGAAAATAATTATTTTAGAAAAATAAAAATATTAGAAAAATATTTTCCCCGAGTTATAGAAAATCAATTTCAACGGTAAATGAACTACAAGCAAAAGGAGTGCTCAACAAAACGTGCGCACAGTGAAGCTACATTTACGTCCAGAAGCAAAACAAGGGGCCATCTCAGCATTTGCTCAATGGATCAGGGAAACTGGACAAAAACCTGATCGACATGGGGGTCATTGACCCGGAAGCTGAAGTACATTACTTGTTACAGGCGTATTAAATATTTTTTTTAAATGTATACAATGCAAACGTAAACTAATTTATTATATATCTTTGTTTTGTTACAATAAACATTATTTTCCTTTTTCACGATCAGTATAGTCTCTAATTGTATAGAAACAGTTTTGCAGCAGAAAAGATTTTACTTTAAACTTAAATTTGTGTACCGACTTTAATTGTTTTATGTCATCTGGCAATGCTTTGTAAAGTAACGTACAAGTATTGTATGTCGATTTCTTGTACTGAGCTGTTGATACTGACACTTGATTTCTACGGCGTGTGTTGTAATTATAAATATCAATATTGCATGAAAATATGTTCCCTCCGTTAAGTAGGTCATTTTTGACAAATATTACAGATTCGTAAATAAATAGACAAGGCAATGGTAAGATTCCCAGCTCAATGAAAAGAGGCTTGCAGGAATCACGTGGAAGGCATTTTTTCATTATTAGAATAATTTTCTTTTGCAATCTGAAGGTCTGAATACTACAGGATGAGCTTCCCCAGAATATTATGCCATATCTCACGCGGGAATGTACATTTGCAAAATAAACGCAACGAGCTGCATGAAGGCTGACAGAATTTGAAAGAATTCTGAATGCGTAGCATAATGAACTTAATTTAGTGTTTAATTCTGTTATATGTACATTCCATTTGAGGTTTGATTGAATTGAAAGACCTAAAAATTTTGTTGTCTCAACATCAGCTAATTGCATATTGTTCATTTTCAATGGAACATGCGATTTCCGATTTGAGATGCAAAAATGCATTGAAACAGTTTTTCTTTCGTTAACAATTAATTTGTTATTATTAATCCAATTTGAAACTTCTGAAATTGTACTATTTACTGCTTCTTTTTTGCAAAGAACGTTCGTGTCATCAGCAAAAAGAACCGTTTTTCCATTTTTAATAGACGAGGGCATATCGTTTACATATAACAGAAAGAGAATAGGACCTAAGATCGAACCTTGCGGGACCCCATGCTCAATTGGCAAAGAATTGGAAATATAAGTATGTAAAGTCCTTTCCTGCCAGTATAGTATTTCTACTCTTTGAGTCCGATGTTTAAGGTAAGAAGTTATCCAATCTAGGGCAATACCACGAATTCTATACGAAGGTAATTTTGAGAGCAAGATGTTATTGTCAATAACGTCAAAAGCTTTCGAGAGATCTAAGAATATTCCAATGAGTACATTTTGGTCTATTGATGAAGCAACATCTTTGAGAAAAGATAAAAATGGCAGTTTCCGTAGATTTTGATTTTCTAAAACCGTGTTGCGAGTCTGAAAACGCTTTGTTTTTCCTGAGAAAAGTTTCCATTCGTAAGTAGAAAAGCCTTTCTAATATTTTTGAGAAAACTGACAAAAGAGAAACTGGCCGGTAATTTTGAATATCATTTTTGTTCCCTTTTTTAAAAAGTGGCTTAATTTTTGCTGTTTTGAAAATATCTGGAAATATTCCTGTACATACAGAAGCATTGAAAATGTGAGTTAACGGATGTATAAAGGCAGGTGCACAAGTTTTTAATAAATAATCCGGAAATTCATCTAAACCAGATGAATATTTAATTTTTAGTTTACTGACTATTCTGAGGATTTCGTTGGGAGAAGTTTCGGAAATAAACATCGTATCTGAAATTTTTTGGGAAGTGTAAGATGTTGAATTTTGTGGTTTTAGTTCCTTCAGGAGATCAGACGCAATTATAGAAAAGTGTTTGTTGAAGAGATGGCAACTTTTTCCGGATTACTCGTTTCTCTTTCATTATCCTTTAAAATAACATTCTCTACAAGGTATCGAGATGATGTGGTTGTATTTTTTACGATATCCCATATTGCTTTAGTTTTGTTACTAGCGCTCAAAATGTCCTGACTATTTTTCATTATTTTTGCCTGAACTATTACTTTTCTTAAAATTCTTTTGTATTCTCGGAAGTATATATGGAAACCGGGCGATACGTTATGATGTTTAGAAATAAAGTAAAGCGTACGTTTGTTTTTACACGATGTTCTAATTCCTTGTGTGATCCAAGTATTACTTTCGCTTGAAATGTTTAATTTTCTCTTTTTAAGAGGAAAGCACGTGTTAAAATGAATTGAAAGCTTGGAGAAAAATAAATTATATTTTTCATTTGTGTCAATAGCGTTATAAACTGCATCCCATTATCAGCGTTCCTTTATCAGAGATCGCAGGGAAAGGTACATTGAAGCATTAAAGAAAATCACACTCCTGCTCAAGAAGAGGAAATTCTACTGAGAGTGAACCAAGTCACAAATATCTGAATTTCGAACCTGTTAGAATTGTAGAGACTCAGAAACTGAAGAAGTTACCAGAAATAAAAATAGGTACACAAGAAAGTTGATGACTTCATCTGTTAACAAAGATGAACATAGTATGCCCCTTGAATAAGAAAAGCAAGAATTTATAATTTGACCATCTGAAAATGTAGAATAAAATAATACTCAGCCTAAAAACACCAGAAACAGATATCATCTTCTATTGATAGTTCTAGCTGTTCAGAACATATAGTGTTAAGTCAGAAGTCAAAGAAATAGGTAAAAACAAGTCTAAAAAGACTCCAAAGAATAAAAGGGTAAAACTGAGTTTGCCAATAAGAAAAAGCAAAGACAAGAAAGAAAAAATGGTGTGAATAAAATCAACAGTTTAGAAAGTGACAGTTCTTCTAAGGCTGATTTTACAAAACCATATTACGTATAATCTTTGGGACCTGAAGACTGTACCTAATGACTAAATGTAGGAATCATACACACGTGATGATGCAGAATGTTGCGGTAATGATATTCCTGTGGAGAGTTGCTGTTGCTTGTAACATATGAGAGAACTCAACTTATGCAAAAAAATAGTATAATAAAACATTTGACTTTAATGTTGTCTGAGTTTCTACATAAGTAATACGTAAAATCACACGATTAGAATAAAGTTTATTGTATTTACAACATAATGTAATATCTATATAAGAGTTATTATAAAATTACCTACTGCTAGTATCTCATGTAAATTGTCTCCTCGAGTTTAAATATTTTCTCAATGACAAATATTTTTATTATTATTTTATAATCATATTACACTCTATTCAAAGAAATTTTCAGCTGTTTTTGATAAAATTTCACAAAAGATCGTGTTCCTAATGCCCAGCTATTTGGGAATGTATCCATTTGGCTACGCAAATATAAGATCTGATTAGAATGAGAAGAATATCCAAAATGACATAGAGGCTTTATGGAAAATACAACTAAAAATTGAGGGTTCAAGGGAAGTTAGTGCTAACCCATATGTCTACAATTTTTGTCAGCCAAAGGAAAAATTAAGTTTGTAAATTCAGACATGTCTTAGTCAGTTTCTGTATACACCTCTTGCTGCTATTTACATAGTTTCAAATTGCGTACTTTAATTTATACTGTAGTTGCCAACCATAGTTCTATAAACATATTTATACAGTTTTGCAATCATGTTTGTTCTTGGACAAAGTAGACAGGCAGACACATTTGAGAAACAGAAAAACTTTCAGTATAAAGGATCCACAGAACATAGATTCTGTGGGCCCATCTACTTTAAAGGTTTGGAAAAGTAATTTATGACATATAGGAACAACAAAAATTCACATTTTTGGTATCATGGACCTACAAAACCTGTTTTTCTGTTGAAAAATCAGACCTTTATTATCCTGCAGCATTGCATAATGTTCTCCAATACATACAAGAAAGAACAATTTTCTCCATTCTGTGACTTTCAAAGTCTTCACATTTCATACTAAAATATTTTAGTTTGTAAGTTTTGAAGCATGCCCAAATTTCTTAGTTATGAAAGATTTTGTTTTCTTCTAAGGGGAGATAATTTCCCTCCCATCCCAGTCTCCCCTCCCATAGATCTGACTTATTTACATTTCATAATGATCCACAATACTTATTATTTCTACACATGATTCTTCTGGATTCTAGAATAAAGAATGAAATTAATAAAGGTCATTCTCATTATTTAATGAATGTATCACAATCTATACAAACGCACACATTAAATAATAAATTCCTCAAAAGGAACTTCATTTTAAATATCAAACAAGCAGTCATACAATGAACTTCAAGGCAATGTCTGTCATTTAAATACAGTATGATACAAAAAAGTATTTTATGTACATAACATTTATTACAAGAATATGGCAACATTTGTACTAGAAACACTTTCTATAAATATCAAAATCTGTTTGTTTCCAGACTTATATCATTCTCACTAACAACTGAATGTCAATATTATTGACTAAACTTTCACTCAATTCATGTCTTATCTACACGATACAAATAATATCAATTCAGTGTAGAAAACTTTTTTTAACATAAATTCTTATAAAATCATAAAACTAACTGTACAGTGCACAGTCATCTAGTATGTGCAAACAATAAAAATATGAAAATTTAAAGTAGTAAATTCACTTCATCAAAGGTTCAAATCTGGCCAAATTTCAACTGAATGAAAATATTCATTTATTAAAATCTTTATTAACTTGTACTTTCATTATAAACTTTTTGGTAAATGTCATGTTACCCAGACTCTTAACAAAACTTCTGCTGAGTAATAATCAAAAAATGAAAAATTTTAGAAAAGCCTATATCCAATAGTTTTCACAACAGTTAACATTTATAGCAAACATGAATAAATCACACATCAAAATAATTTTGACCAAGACACATTTTTACAGAACAGTCTGTTCTAGGATACATAAGCAAAAATTACATTTTGCCTGATATATATGTATATAAATATTTTGAGCAACAGTAAACATGTGTCACAAGAAGAAAATTGTTCAGAAATAAACATTTCATAGTGCTTTTTCTTCTTCCACCACAAAACTCAGCAAAAGAAATGTGTAAAAAATGTATTATCATAGTTCTTCACTAGGTAAAATATAATATTCACTTTGGTCAATTGTCCTCAAAAAAGATGAAGAACATGGTAATACTTGGAGAATTACTATCAGAGATGATCTTACCCTAAGAGAAAGAATCATCTTTAGAAATAAACAACAGCTTGAATGCTGTTGAAGACTTAATGGATAAAAAAATATGGCAAAAATTATTTCAGAAAAACTGAAAATTGAATCATTCATGAATATTCACTAAATACAAAATTGTAGAATTTGTTTAATAGCAATTCTGTTCTGAACATGGAAATAAGTAAAAATACTTTGCCAGAGGTAAATATTTTAGAAGATACAACAGCAGCACCACACAAAAATACACCAACCATGCAGATGGAAAGATAGGTAAAATTGGTGCACATTCAGAAAGAAATTCTTCAAAATTTCTTCAGAGACTAGCCCCGATATGCTGAACACAGTTCAATGAAATTTAAAGCACACTTTTTGTCAACATTTGACTAGGGACTGTTTCAAAGCATGCTTATAAATAATGATAAAGTGGAGATATATAATATCACAGTTCATAGGATGTGCAATCTTTCCAGAGAATTCTACATTCTGTTTCCAGAATACATACAGCTACAGTACAAATAACGTTCTTTCTTCACCTACATAAACATCCAACATCGAAGATTGGACAGCAATAAGTTTAAAAACCATTTTCCAGGACTACATTTCCAACAACAATCTTGGAAATTTAGTATATTCTCACATTCTTGTGCAGTGACGTTTGTGAACCATCCAATGAGTGCCCTGAAAAAAAATTATTTTTTTTTATATAAAATAAACTTCTGAAAAAACTGAACAAAAATTGAATGTTATAAATAAAATGTACAAGATAAACCTTTTAAATTAAGAGAAGCAAGGTAATGAAATAATGAACTATTGGATGAAAAAATGAAATTGTTAGAAACATAGCTTCTATAAGGCATGTACTTTATCTCAACAAAACCATTCTCATGCTGAAAATAAACTAATCGAAAGGGGAAAAAATTTACTGAATCAAACCTCTTTTGAAAATTACAGTATTTTATTTTTATATGCTTTAGGACCCATTTCTTAGAAAATGAAACATTTCTCTAAAATAATAAATACTTTTCCTGACTGACAAAACTAGAAAAAATATTCCACTTGAAGTTCGAAATAATATCAAATGTTAATGTTGGAAGATTATTAGTTATAGTGTGCCAGCACTGCTTTGAAATGTCTTGCTCCAAACTAAGTACTATCTACACTCTTAGGAAACTGTATTCAGAAGCTGGTTCTGCTAAAAGAAAGTATTCTTGAAATTTTGCTGGAGCATGACTGTGAAAGGCAAGTTGTTTTGTGTACAGGGACAATTTTATTCCTTTTCCCTTAATTGCAATCCATGCAAACAAGGACATCAACTATTCTCAATGCAGGACATATTAACTTCTTATCATTAACATGACAGAACTAACCTTCATAGAAACCTACCTACTAATATCTACATAGGTACACCATTGGATCAATATAAGCAAAGGATCCATGAAACTATATTTTGAAGCGGTAGATTCTGAAATAAAAAAATGATTTGGGAAAACCTCTCATCCAACATTAGAATGAACTCTACTTGCTGGCAGAACATGTGTGACACTTTAATAACTGTAAATTTATGCTACTTCCACATCAATACTACCGGTAAAGTTTTCTGGAAAGTTTGAAAAATACCAATGGCAAAAATGACTCTGACCTCAGGTCAGATAGGGGATATGTTTATAGATTTTTTAAAAATTATTTCAGATTTATCCTTGTTTAATCATCATATCTGAAGAGAATTCAGTGTCAAATAAAAATGTAATTTAAAAAAATTCATCCCCTTTACTACGCAAACAAGAGTCCACGCTTTTAGACAATTACATGCAATTGTGAAAATGAACTTCAAATATTACCTGACAAATTTTGCTGCAATACTTTGTCCGATTGCACAATGAGCAAACAAACAGTGCCGAACGCCGGCAAAGAACACACACAGCATGTGCACCCAGAGGAACAGCAGGTTCTGTAGAAAAATTATGTTTAGTAGATGGCGTATCTTCACCAAGATTTCTGTTTGAAATACTGTTCGAATCTTGATGTTTGGGATCAGTTGGGTAGGTTTCTTCCACAATCTCTAACTCTGGGAATGATTCAGATGAAGAAGAAGCAGCTAAAGGAAGGTTTCTTGAAAGTAAATGGTTTCTAAGCTGTGAGAAATCATGTTCTATATTTGCAGCACATACGTGTTGGGAAGTTGGGACTGTTGGGAGGGTCCTATGTTCTTGAACACTAGACGCAGTGTCTGAAACCTGTTGAGTTCTGCTCACTGGCTTATTGAAATCTTTGGGCCTCTGACTTCCCACTGATAAGTCAAGAGGAGATTCGTTAATATCTGAATGTTTCTCCGCACTTGAAAGACGACTTCTAGTGTTTTGGTTATCAACTGACACCAGAGTTGATCTCTCATTTCTTGAATTACTATGTAGGGAAATGGGCACAGCAGATCCTTCACCTCCCACAGATCCATTAACAGTACATTCTGATGAATGTGGAATTTGTATAGCACCACTCTCAGAATTTTGCATTTGAGCAATATCTCTATTTGGCATATCTCTATTAAGAACTATCAAAGAAGCATTCTGTTCGTTCCTGTTTTCAAGACTACTTGAAGTAGAAGGACCCACATGTGGTGGCACTGCATACGTGGTCATTGGCATTTGCGATTCTTTTATATTTTCAGATGATGCAGAAATAGTAGTAGTGTTTGTCCCTCCAGGTATTACCGCTGTAGCAGTAGTGAGTTGTGATGTTGCAGTTCCTACTGCAATAACTGGGGCTGCTGCTGTAACTGTTATAAAAGTTTCTGGGCATATTACTTCAACTGCAGATGAACTTGTTCTTGCTGCAATGGAGGCTGCACTTGCAGCTATCACAGTTCCTGTTAATGCTGCTTCTGCCAGAGTACACTTATTTTCTATTCTTTCATTCCTTGCCACACTGTGTTTCAACTTCAATGTAACTGGTACTTCCACAGTATTAGGAACAATTTCAGAACTTGTTGAACTCAGACATGCTGGTCCAGTTCTACTTTCTTCTGAGTGTTGAAATATAGGAGTCTGCTGCTCCACAGAATAATCAGAGGAATGAGAAGGTAAGGCTGATGATGAATGAGCAGATTCTGGTACAGACCTTGAAGTCTGTGCAGCTGATAATGCTTCAACATTTACAGGAGTATGATGGCAGGTAACTCTGTGATGTGGAACTGATCGATGCGTAATATCCTGAAAATAAAAAGACATCGAGATAAGTGTTTCTAGATAAGATCTAACGGATCTCTTTCCAGTTACATTTTTACAAAAAATGACATTAAAAAGATGGGATAACAATATCTTCCATTCGGATTTGATTCAAATGACAAGGAAGTTGTCCATATATTATGTAAATCTACAACAATGCATTAGTGGATGGAGTAGCATTGAGGTAGCATTATGCTGCATTGCACAAGGATAGAGGGGTGCTAGTTTAGTGTTACTAGCCAATATAAATCTCAAATTTTTCAATTTTTACAGTATAATTTTTTTTCCTTTCACTTTCTTGAAAACAAATGTATATATGGATTAATGTGTCTAGTACACAGAAAGTTCAGAAATGCTGAGGAAAATCGATTTCGAGATTTCGAAGGAAATACAGGTTTGTGGTCTCCTGATAACGAAAAAGAATTTTTATGGAAATGTCCCACAAGGAAGTCACTATGGCAGTCTGTCGATCCTTTTGTCCGTTTGTCCGTCGGTCCGTCCGTTTGCCCGTCCGCCCGTCTGGTCGCTCGTCCGTTCGACAGTCCGTCGGTGTTGTTTGCCTGTCCGTCCGTCCTTGCGTGCGTCCGTCCGTCCGTCCTTGCGTCCGTCCGCCCGTCCATGTGCCTGTCCGTCCGTCCGTGTGCCTGTCCGTCCGTCCGTATGCCTGTCCGTCCGTCCGTGTGCCTGTCCGTCCGTCCGTCCGTCCGTCCGTAGGTCCGTGTGCCAGTCCGTCTGCCCGTCAGTTTGTGTGTGCCCGTCGGTCTTAAGACTGTCGGTCTGCCAGACTATCTCCGTCTGCCCGTCGGACTGTGATCCTGTCTCCGTCTGCCATTCGGTCTATCAGCGTGTCTCCTGCCCGTCGGTGTCAGCGTGTCTCTGTCTGCCCGTCGGTCTGTTACTCTGGCTCTGCCTGCCCGTCGGTCTGTCACTCTGGCTCTGTCTGCCCGTCGGTCTGCCTCTGCCCTAATGCACACTTTTGCTCTTCCCAATGAAAACAATGTAAATACTCGTCCCTTTTTATGAATACTTAATTGTACAATGAGAAAAACTCTTACCTTAAATCATACAATCAAAGAATACGAGATAGAAATACCTTAGTTCCAGCTGGAAGAAGACCTTCCTTTTCAAGGTTTCGAGCAGTTTCATTGAATGCTAACTGAACTTCATTGAGACATTTTGGCATCTCTTCTATTTCCTTATTAGTAATATGTCGAAGCCTCTCCAAAGATTCAATATCTTCATCACTGGCATTTTCGTCTATTCCTCCAGCCCGTGAAGTTTGTTCTCTGACTGCACTTCTGTAAAATCGATTTATTTTATTATACATATTACCTCACTTTCATTGCATTTTTTTACTTGCAACTGAAGTATAGTAATCCCTCAACATTCGCAAGAGTTAGCTGCCCAAAAATCATCTCGAATGTGGAGACAATGCAGAAAGGTGGGTTAGGTTCTTGGATATCGAAAAACTTTAAACAAGAAAACTGATAGTGCTAAAACAGCATGTACTTTCTCCCCTGTAGTTTCACGCAAAATTACGCGATAAGTACTCAAATTTTCGGACAAGACATTATTTCAAAATCATCTTTAAGGTACAGATTCGGTTTCACATTGACGGGGCTGCCATACAAGCCAGATTGATAGGGGAATGTCAAGTTTGGCGCAAACCGGTTGAACGGTGTAGCTGTCACTATTTTGTTACCAGAGTCTTGTAATAAAGTTTTGCTGCTGAAAATTCCTAGTGATTTCCCGCAGCATTATATAGCTTTTTCGCACCCGCTTACGCAGGTAGAAAAAAAGTAAAAATTAGTAGTATCAAACAATTAGTAGTAGTACTGAGAAAGTAAACATAACAAATCACAATTAACATCCAACAGAAAAGAAACGTGTTTTTTTGAAAGTTATTTCAAAGTTGAAAGTGATTGGATGTAGAACTTTTTTTGTTTTTGTTTCATTATCTTCCTCATTGTCCTAATCTCCAAGTATGGATGTCTGGAGGAGAATTCTAGCAGCCGGCTATTCTGATCGGTAGTTTTCGGTTGTTTCTCCGATCAACACCAGGCGAATACCACAGCAGTACCCTAACCAATGGGTCACGGTCCGCGCGCGATTTTTCCTTCCTTGACCTATCCTCACCCTTACATATACACACAATAACATGCACTCCACTACCACATTCCGGGAGACCGATAGGGAGCTTAGAGCTGATCCCAGCTGGAATGGTGCCCCGCCGGTGGGAGATACCTGGTTAGAAAAAACACGCTAGCAGATGTTAATATCGGCGCCGGATCTCTCTATCCAGCGGGGAAAGGCCACCGTCACTTCCCGAGGAAATCATACATTTCACCAACGGAACTAATGACCTGAGCAGTTGCGTAACCGGAATCACTATTAATCAAATCCAAGTGTGGAAGAGTTACTACTTTTATTTCTATTTTAAATATTGTGGTTATGAATCAGATTTAAAAATATATATTTCAATGTACGGGTCGCATTTGAATGACCTCATGACCAATGAGCTCATTGAAGTTTTAGAACGCCATTAACAGTTTTGGCATTGAAGTTGATCCAGGACGCAATTTCGCTTCCGTTACTTCATCACCACTTTCGAGGAAGTTTTCTTCGCTAATGTTCTCCCGAAGTTCATCTTCAACAAGGAGAGTTGCAAAGATTGTGAGTGGCTTTTCTGGCCAAAAGACAAAACCCTTACCGCCAATTTGACGCAACTGAATTGAATTATTTTACCGTTATGTTATTGCGTTAATCTGAATCGACTTCCAAAATCATATTTTTGCAGAACGTGATACTTCGAGTTCCGGTGCCTTCCGAGTTCGGTTCGCGGATGACGCCGATGAAGAAAATTAATTCCGTTCACTTTCAATATAATTATGTACGACCAAATGACGCACTTGCGAATGTTGAAGTCGCGTAGGTTACAACCAGTAGCTTTTTTTCTAATCGCGAATGTCCGAAACTCGCGAATGTCCGAAACTCGCGAATGTCCGAAACTCGCGAATGTCCGAAACTCGCGAATGTCCGAAACTCGCGAATGTCCGAAACTCGCGAATGTCCGAAACTCGCGAATGTCCGAAACTCGCGAATGTCCGAAACTCGCGAATGTCCGAAACTCGCGAATGTCCGAAACTCGCGAATGTCCGAAACTCGCGAATGTCCGAAACTCGCGAATGTCCGAAACTCGCGAATGTCCGAAACTCGCGAATGTCCGAAACTCGCGAATGTCCGAAACTCGCGAATGTCCGAAACTCGCGAATGTCCGAAACTCGCGAATGTCCGAAACTCGCGAATGTCCGAAACTCGCGAATGTCCGAAACTCGCGAATGTCCGAAACTCGCGAATGTCCGAAACTCGCGAATGTCCGAAACTCGCGAATGTCCGAAACTCGCGAATGTCCGAAACTCGCGAATGTCCGAAACTCGCGAATGTCCGAAACTCGCGAATGTCCGAAACTCGCGAATGTCCGAAACTCGCGAATGTCCGAAACTCGCGAATGTCCGAAACTCGCGAATGTCCGAAACTCGCGAATGTCCGAAACTCGCGAATGTCCGAAACTCGCGAATGTCCGAAACTCGCGAATGTCCGAAACTCGCGAATGTCCGAAACTCGCGAATGTCCGAAACTCGCGAATGTCCGAAACTCGCGAATGTCCGAAACTCGCGAATGTCCGAAACTCGCGAATGTCCGAAACTCGCGAATGTCCGAAACTCGCGAATGTCCGAAACTCGCGAATGTCCGAAACTCGCGAATGTCCGAAACTCGCGAATGTCCGAAACTCGCGAATGTCCGAAACTCGCGAATGTCCGAAACTCGCGAATGTCCCGAAACTCGCGAATGTCCGAAACTCGCGAATGTCCGAAACTCGCGAATGTCCGAAACTCGCGAATGTCCGAAACTCGCGAATGTCCGAAACTCGCGAATGTCCGAAACTCGCGAATGTCCGAAACTCGCGAATGTCCGAAACTCGCGAATGTCCGAAACTCGCGAATGTCCGAAACTCGCGAATGTCCGAAACTCGCGAATGTCCGAAACTCGCGAATGTCCGAAACTCGCGAATGTCCGAAACTCGCGAATGTCCGAAACTCGCGAATGTCCGAAACTCGCGAATGTTGAGTTTTTTCTGTACATTTATTGATGGAACTAGAAATTCCAAAGGTTCAATTTCAACCTCTAAGCATGGTATTGACATGGTAGTCGAACTTGCCTCTTAATATTTTCATTTGATTCTGTAACAGGAACAAGGGCCTGACTAGAACTGACAGCCGGTAGTTCATGGATTGAGGCATTTTGGCCTCCCTGTTTCTCAGGTTGCGCTGTGGGTCTTCCTGGTAGAGGTCTTGAAGCATAAGTAACATCACAAAACCTGGAAACAAAATAGGAAATTATAAAACAAACATTCTATTAACATTTTCAAACAAGTAAAATTGTAACTTTTGAAGAAATATCGTTAATACTAAAATTTATGGTAGGATTTGAATTTTCAATAATACAATGGATGAAAGCAGCATCTGAAAGCATCATAATACAGTGGATGAAAGCAGCAGCATGAAATAAATAAAGCTCCATCTCCATTAGCCAATATTTCTACAAATTGTGCTGTTTCTCTAAAACCAGTCCTTGAAGTTTCTGATATGTCCAATCTATTTCCATCAAATACCGTTATTTCGCCAGAAACTCAAAATTCGCTTTTTCATGTTGTTTTGTCCTTCACATTCCAATCTGTTTTCAGGCACTCAAAAGAAAAATTCCTTTGATCAAGAATTCATCTTATTTTTACATATTTATAAATAATATAAAATTCGATAAAAAATTAGTTTTCGGAAAAAATTCATCAGAAACCATCTGAAACAGTTGCACTCACAAAGACAATAATGTATAAAATCTTCCGTAATATCCGTAAACGTCCGTAATTAAGGTCGTGAGTGTTATATAAAGAAAATTACATTTGCGTAATTTTAACAAATCTAAATAATACATAAAAAAAGTAAATATAAGGCGCATATTCTATTGTTTAAAATATTGCACACATTTCACTCAAAATTAGGCGAAAACTACCCACATTTTGAAACAAAAAAATGCATATGTTCTCATTTAAGGATAATTTTGAAAAACAAATTTTTATTCTGAGAAAAAATATCTTCAATACTTTTCATAGATTGACGCTAAAAAAGTGAGGGAAGGTGTTTAAGGCAGCCTTACATTACGTCATGGCGTAAAGTGTTGAGTTACTTCATGTTGGTTTTTTCAATGTCTGTCAATGAACAATAGCACCTAAACTATTTCTATGATTTTTTTTCCAAAATGAATATTTACGGAACGATCTGGCACGACTCAAAGCTCTGCGATTTTGAAAAGTATTCTTCATATTTTGGAGATACTTCACATGAAGCCCCTAGAACGTTTTCATTTTTTTTTCAAAATTGGCTCCAAAGTTCCTTTATAAATCTATTGTAAAAACAGTAGCTGCACATAAAGATGGCGTAGGTCTGACTTTCTCTGTTACCTCAGAATTTCCGACAAATGAGAATAAAAAAATTCGGTGTCTTCCTACAAATATTACAGTATTGAAGATCGAGGTTAAATTTGTTCTCTCCAATTTGTTCTTAAATTATTGTTATGTACTTTTTTCAAAAATTTTAGTTTTCCTGTAAATTTGACTGAAAAATCACCTATTTACAACAGTAAGAAGAACGTTTTCTAAAACACAGCTCAATTTCCTTATTAAAATTAGCGTAAAGGACACGTGAAAGAATGATGTAGGTCTAATTTTCGCTTAAATCCTAGATTTTTACTTTCCCATATACGTACGTATACACGGAGTGCTATACGTAGTATAGGGAAAATTATGTAATGCTGCGCGAAAAAATGGCCAATTTTCGGCGGAAAAAAATTAATTGCCGGGCCGTGAAAACGAAAAAGTGGATAAAACCAGTTGCTAAATTAAGAAAAAAAAATCCCCTAACACGTGGCGTAGCCAGAAACCGTTTTCTAGGTCCTTGATACCGAAAACCCAATTGAAAGGAAAACGTCCGTCCGTCCGTCCGTCCGTCCGACCGTCCGAGCGTCTGTACGATTTCTTCCAAAATGGATATTCCTCGGTCGATCTGATTCTAGTCGAAGGTTTGAGATTTTGAAAAAAATTCTTCAAAATTTGGGGATACTTTATTTGAAGCTCCCCGGAGATTCTCAAAATTTTCTCAAAAACGGCTCCAATTTTTTTCTTTAAATTTCTTGTATGAATAGAGTAAAATACACTTTTTAACATGGTATAGGTCCGATTTTCACGTACAGCTCTGAATTTTCGAAAATTGTGAAAGTTTGAATTTTTTCGGCGTCTTTCTCCAACTACAAAATTGAAGATAGATTTTTTCTTCAAATAAAATTTGTTCTGCATATTGAGTTCTTCAAGAAAGGTCATGAAAATGTTTTTCAAAATTTTGGTCGTTTTCGTGCAATATGTGCAATTTTAAAAAATTACAAAAACCAGATTTTCTCAAAAACGGCTCCAATTTTTTTCTTTAAACTTTTGGTAGGGATAGGGGTAAATGTACTCTATCAATGACATAAAAGCCATTTTGGTCTATCGGTTGGTTTTTTCAAAAATTACAAAAATGTAAATTTTTTTACTTGTCTCTCACGTCGTTAATATTTACATTATCGGCGATTTTTTCACATTATTATATTTACAAGTATATATGCTTTAAATAATGTCGAGTAAAGTTTCTCGAAAACACAACTGTTTTCTGTGAAAAGTAGCTCAAATTTCGGCATTTTCAGAAATGTTGAAACGCCATTTTCTTGTATATGGCTGCAAATTTTTTCTTGAAACTTTTGTAACAGAGTGATAATTAGACTCTTTAGTATAGAGTAAAGTTTATTTTGAGTTATTTTTTTTCTTTTTTCAAAAATTACATAATTGCATTTTTTTGAAAGATCTCTCACATCTTTAATATGCACATTACCAGCAATTTGTAAACATTATTATATTTGTGAGTGTAAGTGCTTCAAATACCTTCAAATAAAGTATTTTGAAAACTCAATCATTTTCTGTGAAAATCAGCTTCAAATTTCGCATTTTTAGTAGCGCTAAAACGTCATTTTCTCTTGAACGGCACTTCATTTTTAAGAGAAAATTGCCATTTATAACTAGGTTTTTGTGTTCTTTAATATTCTAAAATTAATATTTCCGTTCTACCAATGGGAAACCGAAATATTAAGAAATTGACAATAGCATATTATGCAATTAGTTTATAACGTTGTCCTTCTCTTACACGAATTAGAAGATATTACCGATCGAACGACGTTAGAAGTGAGTCCTGTAATATCTTCTTACGAGTGCAAAATATTAACATTATAAACGAATTGCATACACAATTTTTTGTATAACAGTATTATAAGGATTTAAGGAAGCGAAATTAATTGTGTTAAGTTGTAATTCGTAGTTGTAGTAGATCTCAAATTCATGTTTTGACGTTGTGAATGCTAAGCAACTAAAAAATTGTTTACAAATGGCAATTAGTTTGAAAGACGTGATTCAAACATAATGGATTTGCCAAGATAAATTGTGGAAGAATCTGCAAAAGCAGAGTTAAGGAAATTTATGGATAAAAAAATATGCAAATTTATTATGCAAAGCTGCTTTCCTTTCGTATCTATCGGAGCAGTTTGGTTAAGTAAGTATAATGCACATGCTAGAATAAAGACGTTTGTTAATTTAATGCATGCTTCTTTAAACATTAAGTCCACAGCATGTAAAGCGTCGACACAATGGTGTACTGATTCCAAATTAAAGGAAATGCTAAAGATCAAAGAGAATATTGATATTGGAACTTTTCACAAAGTAAGTTTACTTATGAAACACGTCAATGTGGGATATCAACCTATAAAGGCAATGGTATTTTCCCAACAAGATGTAAACACACTTCTTACAAAAGCTGATGAAGAAACTTTTCTTTAATGAAGGTATAATAATGACAGTGGCAATAATAGTTAAGTTTTATTTATTAACTGGTGTATTGTATTAATAACTGGTATGATTTTCAGGTTGTTGCTATTTTTGGCATATTTGGTGCTTGTAGACGTGTCGAATTGTACAATTTGTGCAATGTGTGAAAGAAGTCAACGATGTGAAAGAAGAAGGTTGGGTTTTGATAGTGAACAAAAAAGGACAAGCCCGGAATATTTACTATCGTATCCAGTGAAGAATTTAATTATGTTGAGGTCTGTAAAAAATACATTTCCTTAAGACCCTTACATGTTTAACACAAAAAAGTTTTTGTTTTACAATCATGGCAAATGCAGCTGCAATCCAATTTTTTAAAAGTAAGTTTTTCATAAAGTATTTGATTTTACTGGGAACACGGCAATCTATTTATATGGTACCACTGCCTTCTTTAAACTCCATAACTGAAAATATATAGGGGTCGTGACTATTACGTCAGCGATGGCTCATATTTCGTGCAGAAATAGCGATGACTTAATGATTCGTGCAATAATATGCCATAATATGAACGATTTTGTTAATGTAAAAAGGGTCGTTTATAATACTGGTATACAAAAATATGTACTTTTGGCGGTGTTAGATGGCAGCTGGCAAGAAAAAGTATGTAGCAATTCAATAAAGCGGGCGAAAACCCAAGGAAATAGAAAACTAATACCGGAAAGTCTGTGCCATTCTGTAGCACCACTAGTTTTTTGAAAATTGCAACAGTTCAATTTTTACGGCGTCTTCCTTTAATTACAGAGAACAAATAAAATTTGTGCTCCACAATAAGTTCTCTCCGTAACGTCCCGAACATTTTTTGGAAACCTTTAATAGTTACGCGCAATTTGAGTTGAAAACATAGGCAGTGTTAAAAATATCAAAAACAAAGAGTTTTTAAAACCGGTAAACGGTATTTTTTTCTTTAAGCTTTTGATAGGGATCATGTTAAATGCACTTTGTAATATGACACATACACAATTTTCCTATATTCTTTTGTACTGCTTTCAAAAAAATTACTACACTAAAGTAATTTTATTGACATCCTCTCATGTCGTTAACATTGACATTGCCGGCGATTTGTATACATTATGGCATTACGATTTTATACGTGCTTCAAATGTCATAAAGTTTCTCGAAAACTCGAAATGGAGTTTTCTGGAAAAATGAGCTCGAAATTCCGCATTTTCAAAAAGGTTCAAACGTTATTTTCTCGAAAACTGTTCAAATTATCTTCATTTTTTTGAACGTATTATGGTAAATAGAAGAAGAAAAAATAAAGAACGTTGAGAATTTTTTTGAGAAAATTTCAAATACCTCATTAGGGGTCATCCAGAAAATAACGTAACGTCAAAGGGGGGAGGGGATCTAAAGCAGCCTTAGACACAGATAGGGAAATGCGTTACAAGGGGGAGAGGGGATATTGATAATACTCGAAATGTGCGTTACATAATTAATGGACGGCTCCTTAGGGCTTCATGTTAAGTAACAGCAAAAACTAAAATATCCATTTAAAATTCGCAGGACCTACAGTTGAACCAAATCAAACGAAGGAAATCCATTTTGGAAAAATCGTATGCATGGATTAGGCGCTGATGTTCACAGATGGATTGTCGAAATCAACTTTATCTTGATCCCAGACAGTGGCGTCCCCTGGCTAGTAGATGTGGGGATGCGATCATGATATTACAGATTGAACGCATTATTCCAAATATTTAAAGTCTGCGCCATTCTACTTTACTCTGAAGTATTTTAGAAATGTATGTTGCAAATTAGACACATTCTGAATCTTCCTTGAAAATCATTTTCTCATTGCATGCACTAACTTACATACACAAAACAATAAAACTAAAAAAAAAAAAACACACAAAAAAGTACATACCTAATTTTTGAACTCGAGATCTATTCGCGTTGTCTTGGTTGTCCATCACTATCTACCTTTTGTTTTTCGGATTAGGAGAAAGAACTGCACGGAATTTCACGAAACCTGACTACGACACAATGAAACGTTTCACTACTGTTCCCTGCCACAAATAACTCACCCACTACCACAAATGAATTGGCTGAGCTCGCCATGTCGCACACGCACACACACAAGCAAGTTTTATTATTTCGCGTTACAATTTCAAATTCACGATTCTCTTTTAACATATCACCAACTAGGCAAAGTAGTCTATTTAACGCACATTCAGTAGTAAACAGCATTTACGATAGAACGCAGGACACATGACGAACGAAATAACATCGCGCGCAGCGTTTCAAGTTCACGGATTGTCTCTTTCATACCATTTCCTTATATGATGGGAGTGATCTTGTTTTGTCAGGCCTGCTAACACACATCGAGTTACCCAATTGTACTGGATCAGGTTGAAATATGCTCAAGCATAGTTGGCAGACTTGCTTGACTTAAGAAAGACAGTCTTGCCGTCAGCCCCCCGCTCCCCGCTTCCGGGTCACTATAGTAGCACATGACTTCTGGGATTCCCAGGCGTGCTGCCGAATTGACTGCATCAGAGGAGGGGGTGTGGAAGGTTACTGGGAAGGGATACACGAACGCCAATGAGAAGCCTTTGATGTGAGAAGCTATGTCACATCTTCGGCAGTCGAAACCACGCAGCTTTAACACAGTGCATGGCCGTGAGTTCAATAACCTCGCCAAAGAAGTGAGGTCGTTCAAGGGATGTTTCTCAGCCCGTCACATCCAGCGAGGGGACTAACGCCTATTGGACCGTGCAAGTAAATTGCGGGAGGGAATAAAGAAACAGAGGGAGATACTTAACAGAAGAAAATAAAATCCTTTCCTGAAAATATTTTTAAGTGATGGAAAACTAGGGGATGTAACATATCACTCGCATACATTGAGCCTACGCCACTGATCCCAGATTCACAAAATTAGTTTTTCTGATGCACAATTGGTACTTAGAATGGGGCCGCGAGATCTCATGGGAATATCCATTTTGGTTAAATTCCCATGTACAGTTTAGACGCTTGTACTAGTCACAGGCGCAGGCGGGCGGGCAGAAAGAAAATCAGACGAGCGTTTTGAAAGAAAACATATTTTCATTATCAAAACCAAACATTTCTAAAACATGTAAAATTCTATTCGGAAAAAAAAATCCATCGCTATTTTGCAGCAATGCATAACTTTGCCTAAGCTACGTATATATGAGAAAGTAAAAACCAGAATGTGATAAAAGATTAATGACTTGTTTCCCAAAATCCTATAATAATAGGCGAAATATGCAAAAGAAATCCCAAGACTATATTTGAACTAAAATGTTAAGCGCTTGACCTGGAATCCTTATTAGCAAAGAGACAAGGCAGCTTCCCTGCGCATGCTTTTCGATTTGGCCACTTAGAATAACGACCTTTTGCGCAAGATTTTTCGACGAGATTTTCTCTGTAAAGCGAGGCGCCTATGCCATACAGTTGCAAAAAATCCAAAAGTGAACTATTGGCAAACATGTGTTTTATATTAAAGACCTTCTATAGATCATATCATTTCCCTTAAAATCATACCAAAAAGATAAACAAACCTTTGGGATGATGGAGGAAGATGTGCTGCCGTTGCTGTTTCTGGTACCTGTGGTCGAATACGTTCATTCTGATAGACAGGTGGCTGAAAACCTGTTCCTAAACCAGTATCAACAGCTGCAGCAGCATGACGTGCCATTGTAGCCAAACAATCTGAGTAATCAGAGTTTGGAGACTTTGGAGCTGGTTGTGTTTGAGTCTCTTCTTGACCAGATGATAGCATTTGTCTTCCTAACATCTGCTGAGCTTTTGACTGCGGTTGTATTAGACGGAGAGGAGGTGGATGCGACTGTTCTGTCGCTGGTGCTGAGGGATAAGATTGTGATTGCAGAGGTGGTTGATATGGTCGAGGTGGTAAATGTGAATACGGCGGCAGATGCACCCGAGGTAATGAATGAAGGTAGGATTGCTGTAGTTGTGGGGATGGGTGTCGAAGTTGTGGGGACTGCTGTGGCGGCTGTGGGGACTGTTGTGGTGGATATGAGAAATGTAACCGTTGTGGGAACTGTTGGGGTGGTTGTGAGGACCGATGTGGTGGTTGTGGGGACTGCTGCGGTGGATGAGGAGACTGCTGCGGTGGATGAGGAGACTGCTGCGGTGGATGAGGAGACTGCTGCGGTGGATAAGGGGACTGCTGCAGTGGATGAGGGGATTGCTGCAGTGGATGAGGGGATTGCTGCAGTGGATGAGGGGATTGCTGCAGTGGATGAGGGGATTGCTGCAGTGGATGAGGGGATTGCTGCGGTGGATGAGGGGATTGTTGCGGTGGATGAGTGGACTGCTGCGGTGGATGAGGGGACTGCTGCGGTGGATGAGGGGACTGCTGCGGCGGATGAGGGGACTGCTGCGGTGGATGAGGGGACTGCTGTGGTGGATGAGGGGACTGCTGCGGTGGATGAGGGGACTGCTGCGGTGGATGAGGGGACTGCTGCGGTGGATGAGGGGACTGCTGTGGTGGGCGAGGGGACTGCTGCGGTGGATGAGGGGACTGTTGTAGTGGATGAGGGGACTGCTGCGGTGGATGAGGGGACTGCTGTGGTGGATGTGGAGACTGCTGTAGTGAATGTGGAGAATGGTGTGGTAGTTGTGGGGAATGGTGTGGTAGATGTGGGGAATGGTGTGGTAGATGTGGAGACTGGTGTGGTAGATGTGGAGAATGGTGTGGTAGATGAGACTGGTGTGGAAAATGTGGGAACTGGTGTGGTGGATGTAAGTGGTGTGGTGAATGGGGGGACAGGTGTGATGCACGTGGGGACTGATGCCGAGACGGATGTACGGGCTGATGTGATGAATGAGAGGCCGGGTGTGGTGGTTGATGTGGCATAAGTGGATGTTGATGTGGAGGGATAAAGGAAGATTGTGATGAGACTTGGCTTTGAGCAGCCAGAGTGCTCTGTTCAAGTTGCCCTCCGGGGTTATTAAGTCGCAAATATTCTGGAAGAGAAGGAAAATCTCGCTCAGTAGGCAAATAAGATGTTGATCGGGGCAGAGAATTTGTTGGGTAAACTGGTGTCTGATTAGATTCCGGGTGGTTGAGCAAATCATTACCATGAACACTGTTATACTGATGAGGATTCAAATGCAGATTTCTCCTCATAAGAAGGTTTTGCTGCATACGAAGTGAAGCGAGATAATCATTGTGTCGAGCTTCATTTTGCAGATGTGATGCTGGTAGACGTACAGAAGCTTGATGGCTTGGCGCAGAGTGAGTAAATTGAGGATGAAGTGGTGGTACAGCAGGATAAGCTGTTTGAGAAAGAGGTAGCAATGGTGGTAACTGTGTAGAAGCAGATAGCCCGACAGGATCAGGTACATGAGAATGTACCACTTGAGCTGAGCTAGATGGTAAATGAGGCATTTGTGGTCGATGAAAATGAAGAGACTGATTAGCACTCTCTGATATTCGAGAGAAATTTGAAATTGCCGGGTAAAATGAAGAGTACCGAGATTGTTGTGATGAAACAACAGGTTGAGATAATGATGGTATTTGTACTCTCGCATTGTTTTCTACAACTTGATTGGTCAATTGAATTGACGGACTTTGTTGGTGTACGTTGCCCAATCGTGCAGAATTTGTTGTATTATGGGGCTGAGACAAGTGCATGAGCTGTGGTGGTTGAGAAACTAGTTGTTCACGAAAAAATTGATTTGTTTGCTGCAGAGGTTGAGGTACTTCATTCACCAGAGGTCCTTGTGCATTGCGAGACGACTGAGTATGGGGCAGATGACTAGGTTGTGAAGAGCGCAATCCGACATTTAAAGCAGTTTGTTGTAAATAATGAGAATGTTGAAGAGAACTTTGAGAAGTATGAGATTGCTGAGATACATTCTGGTTATCAGCACTCATATGGGTAGAAGAATAAGGGAGAAAATTGTATGGTGGTGATGACAATGCAGCCTGCTCTCGAGACTCGGTGGCAGCATGCGTTTGTCTTGAGGCTGGAACAAAAATAAAACTCTGTAATGCCTATTCAGAAATAGAGTTTATTTACTCTCATATTTACATTATTGATCTCTACTCTTGAAAGCATATTAAGAAAATGCTTTGAATGAGAGAAAAATCGTTTACTGCTTATGTACTGCAATCTAGTACATTCATTAAAAATAATTGTCATAACTAGAGAGCGGATTTTTATGCCCTAAAAAATCTTGAAATATGCTCCTAAAAATATGCATTTATGACCAAAAAATTCTGAAATATGCCCTTTAATATGCGCTTAAAATAAACAATATTTCATTTCTTCTGCAAACTTGTCTTGATAAAATTCTTGGAATGGAATGGAATGAAAATTTACTTGGAATGAAAACAAATTTTTTGTACAAACGTAATATAATCTACCCTACTTCACGAAATAATCGAAGTAAATATTCACCTTAGTGAAGTGCATTGCATGTTTTGTTGAATTTCTTCTGACTGCTTCAAAAAATATGTTCTCAAGAAATATACCACATTTGCACAAGTATTTTATCATCTACAGAAAACGCAAACTGTGACTGGCTCTTTCAAATCAATTAACTCTCATAATTACATAACATTCTTTGAAAAGATGAAACGTTTTATAGATTAGTCTCTTTTTTAACGAAATGTGCAAAATATGCAACTATAATTACACGAATATGCACCAACAGGAAATATTAGTCAAATATGCACAAGTATGCACTAACATTAATCTATATAGCATCATATTAAGACCAAACGTCAAAAATATACGACCAAAAATATGCAAAATCATCGAAATCCGCTCCCTAGTTATTACGAAAGAGGAAAATAAAACAGAAAAATTGGAATAGTTCACGTAAAAGAACTGCACAAGTTTTCTTTTTTTATTTTCTCATTTAAAAAGTATGAACTGTCATGCTTTCATTGCTTCTATGTCTATCTCAGAATGAGATATCGATTTTCACAGACAATGAATGAATACTTTCAGGTAATATATTTTTACATATTTAAAAAATTTTGCTATTTCCACAAAATATTTTTTATTCTATCAATTTTCTTCAATTTTGTTAGATATTTTATGAAAAGAAGTATTTATTTATAAAAATCAGCATTTCCCCCCACATTTAAGACACGGTCACATTTCCTCACAGTCCGGAGAGACTGCTTCAGTTTTCTCATTGGTGGGAAGTGGCAGAGAACATTTCCATCTTTCGATGTGAGAAGTGTCACTGACTCGTGGCATTTCGTAACCTTCAACCTTAACTTCCGAGAAAAATTTGCGATCGCCGAAGTGTAACGGTTGGATAACAGTGATACACGTTAGTGACTATTAGCTGGTCGTAGATAATGCAAGTGCTGGATAGCAAGAGATGTAGCCTTCAGTGCTGACCAGAAAGGTGTGTTGTGCCAAGTGTGCATCAACTTATGCTCTTCACATGATTTTTATTTTTTTTTATCATTTTTAACATTTGTTTAGGATTTTTTTATAAATCTAATTTCAAATTATGTAAATGTGTTTCATAATTAGTGTTTATTAATATCATATATTATATCAGATTTTACATATTTACTAGATAATCTTACTGTCTTACATTTTTACGTACATATTTTGACGTTTCATACTATTTTTCCGGTCTTTACTAATGACATTGTATCGCGCAACGTATTTGCCGCACTTCCATACCACGTGCGTCCTTAATAAACGAAAACGTGACTAATAAAAAAATCCAACAACACCGTGTTATAAAAAATTTAAAATATGTACATTAATTTGGAAACTACTAACTTCGATCATAAGCAATTAATTAGGTATACAGAGAAAGTCGTTTCAGAAGAAAAACACCTATCAGCGTGTTACTCATAATTAGCAACGAATCATTCATCCTTCGAACATATGCGTACCGGTAGGTCATTTGCACTACATTTCTGAATCCTGGCTGGCGCAATAGCAGGTCTGTGCGCGGTGAAGTGCAGAGCGGTTGTAATACTTGTATGCGCCCCAATTTCGTGAATTTTCACGTATTTACATTCTTTTGAGGAAAAAATAACATGTTCTTCAGCAATGCTAACATTTTTTTCCATTAGAAATGTCTCATCCTGAATACATAAGTCATTAAAATTAAAAAAATAGTTTTCTTTTTCTAAAATTTTGTTTAGTTCAGGTATACACGATGGTACCTGGATATTTATATTACCTGCTTACAAATGATACAAAAGTACTAAAAGAAGCTTTTTGGATGTCTGTACATATTGTAAATATGTTATACGATGGTGTTGTTTTTACTTTCTTTGTACTGCTTACGAAATACAGAGAAAGTATCGTAATGCTGCGAAGTGGAAAAAAAGCAAATTTTCGACAGAAAAACCGCCGGACCCTGGTAAGGAATATGTGGATAAATCTTGTCCCTATATGTAGTAAATTACTTTATCTTACACGTTATGTATTCAGAATCCATGTTTTGTGGGTCCTTGATATCGAAAAATCGATTGGGGGTAAAATGTCTGTCCCGCCTTTCTGTTAACAACGCTAACGGTTACACCGTAAGCAGGATTATCACCAAAATTGATAATCCCCATTGATCTGGCTGATATCGCGGCCCTTTGAATTTGCAACTGATATTTTATTTTTGTTGGAGGGTAGGGTTACTTTACACGATGCCCCTGGAAATTAAAAAAAAATCTGTTTAAATTCTGACCGCAGATAGTGAAAAGAGGCCTAAGCGAATGGCGTAGGTCCCAATTTGTTGAAATCCCTGATTTTTCGAAAACTGCAAAATTACAATTTTTTATGAAGTCTTCCTACGACTACAATCATCGAGATACTTTTAAATGAAATGTGTACATCAGAAACATCGTCAAATAAGGTTTTGTTCAATTTTCCGAAAATATAACTATATTTTGCGTCAATGTTTGTGAAACGCTGACAATTGTTGTATTTTAAACTACTTTCTCATAAACGCCTCCAAATATTTCCTTTATTATTTTTTCACGTAAAGAACGGTAAAGAAAGTGGTGCTCTCTGTATTTTCTAAAAATTGAAAAAAAAACAACACAAAATTCGAATTTCCTGCTTTGTTAAATTTTGTTCGTTTGACGCGTTGTTAAAATCTTTCGCAAAATGGCAACAACGGCTGGCAATTCTTAGGATTTTTGTGATTGCTGGCGTTCGTGTTAATCGTACGATGTTAACATTTTTATGAAAGGAAATAGATTTAAAGATAGTAATATATTTAACATAGAACTAACAAATACATTTCTCTGACTTTAAGAACTGTTGATTGCTGATTATGGTATTCAGAAGTTGTCTGCGTACTTCGATGTAGTAAACAAGGCAAGCTTGCGTCAAATATTCTTTCTTTTCTGTAGGTGCTGCAAATACTTTAACAATTAAATTATTCATGTTTGTTTCATTTGTAAATGTCACGAACTACTGTTCCTGGTACAGGCGATGCATTTGAAGGGGGCTTTTTCAAGTTAAGAGTATGAGATGTTACGTATTACTGAAATATTGTAATTCGTTCAAATAACGCGAAAAAATTGTATTGTTGGAAAGTATGTTGAGTTCACATTCATTAAGCACGGAAGCAGTCTACAATCCCGGTAGATAAAATATTTGTATTGTCTCTCCTCATGCATTTTTGATTTGCTGAATCGAAAATAAACTTCAAGCATCTTCTAGTAATTAAACACACTAAATTTCATTGTGTGTGCTTTATAGAATCACAATGATATCCAATGATTTAGATTTATATAGACGATTGCAATAGTTACTACTTGTTTCTACATTTTCATATTAATAGTGCAATGATTGTTTTTTGCACAATTGAGATCGAGATTTTTTGCCGAAATCGACTCAGTGAGGTTAAAAACAATCAGATAGAGCAGGAAATAATTTTCTTCGCGAAATGTACAATAAAAATATCGGTTTTCTGCTGTCCTAAAAAAAATTACTTTACGAAACTTGTTCATAGTGCGATTTTTCTAACTCTGCCCCTCAGCCCCTATGGCCGCAATGAAATATCACACGGCATTTCGCGTCATTCTCCCTCGTACCGCTAGAAGTCGAATGATCGCAAGCTCTGCTTGATACGTTCGCGATCATGCGATACCTGGTGGCACCACTGAGAACGTCGCGAAATACCGTGACATCGTGAAGACGGCCCTTGAGAGGTAAAGTTAGAAAAACCGCAGTGTAATTCCCAGTCTTCGTGGCTTCATCTAAACATTGCGACTTGTTCGTGAGTGATTGCAAGTAGAGGTCTGCATTCTCCGCGATTTTTACCGACCAGCGCTCGCTCGCCTCTCTTCTCTCGAGACCACGCGCTCGACTGTCCTTCGCAGCCGGTTGCGGACTCCCGGGAGCCGGCGCCCGACCGAGACTCGGCCTCCAACCGACGAGACTCGACAACCGGCGGACCCCGTTCAGGCGAACTGCGCCACGTAACAATCGGCCGACACGTCGGAGTAAATATCTAATGGCACGTTTCAGGAAAAGGAAGGAGTATTGAATGGTTTTTTAAATAAATGACCAATAATTTCGTTTTTTCAAAATTTAAAATATATAGGAATTTTAATATTAATTTTCAAATAATAAATTTTAATAAAATAATTTAATAAATTGTAATAAATAATTTTAATAAATTTTAATTTTAATTGTAATAAACAATTTTAATAAATAATTTTAATAAATTGTATAAAAAAAGAATAAAAAGCTTTAAAAATCGACTCCTCGGACGCACGGGAGAACCTCAAGTGGATCTATTGCAGTTCTGCCTGTGACTTCAAAGAAAAGGCACTCAAAAGTTTTAGAGATAAATTCCGTTCTTTGTAATGATTAGGTATCGGATGCTTCGGAAATTGCCTATTTTATTCTAATGAACATAAAATTATTAATTTTCCTTCATTTTATATGGTGCAATATGGAGCAAATACAAATGCTCTGCTAAATTTAGATGCAAGTGCTATGAAATATATTAGTACCTTTCCCTTCCAATTTTGTATTTTTGCCGTCTTTTTCCAAATATTTTTGTTGTTGGTGTTGTAATTTTCAGGCATCTGAAACGCAGGTCTTGGTTTCTTAACCCGGCAGTAGGCGTGCGGGGTGCCTCAGTCACCTCAGCATTGTTTTGAGCTTTAGTTTTATTTATAATCTTGCGAGCTTCTCAATATCTTTCGAGGAAAGCTTTGTGCACATATCTCGACCCTTCTCTTTCAACTGCTTCCTGTCCTTTCCTGGAAATTTCGTCGCAACGGCGATGGCACGCTGCGTGGGAGCCACCGAGTCACCTCGCACAACCTTTGTTATCGCTTCCTGCCACGCTGTTCTCAGTAGTTCACCCGAAGGAAGGGATCTCGTGGAGCTTCAATACTACTCCACAGAAGTCAATGATTCACAAATTCAGCTTTTACGATTTTTTAATTACAATTAATCGCTTATCTTGTATTGAAACGAAAAATAATGGAATAATTGAAAAACATTGTACTCGTACATATAAAACTTTATATGCATCATTTCATGTATACATACTTTTGACGAATTTAAAATAATGTTAAACGTGTGTATATAATAGTAAATAATGTATTGTGAATTATTGAGTTGAATAGGCTGATGTGCCGTGACCGCAGTTGTTCGGCCGCCGACTGAGTCGACAAATACAAAGGCCATGTCGGCTTACATAAACTATTTCACAATAAATTACTACGCCCAATGACAAGACGTTTTGATGCAAGGAAAATAGTTCTCACCTCATTTTTGTTTAGCATATGCTTTTTTCTTATATACTCGTGAAATTATGACCAAATATTCATTGTATTTAATAAATATGCCTTATATTCGGGTTTGTAAGAAACTTCAATGACATTACAATTGGTACGCAACGAATTATCTTCCCTCAAGCACTATAAACATAGAAAAACAATAAAAATTTATTTTCAGAGTCTTTGTTTGCCTTAATTCTTTCAAAAAATGTATTGTTTGTCTCTATAAAATTATTTCCAGTCAATCGATAAATTGTTACTTTTCAACAAATTAATCGTTTAATTGAAATTGTATTTTCTTTCGATTACAATGAATTGAAAGTGTTGCGATCACTACATGCGGCGACTTTATATCCCGTACATGCATTGAGGGGCGAAGCTACTGTGCAGTCCGGCGCTTGGCCGAGCGCTCGAGCGCTCGAGACGCTCGAGCGCTCGAGCGCCCGGGCGCTCGGCGACTCCCGCGTCTCGGCGGGAGCCGCAAGGCGGCCGGTCGAAATGTCCGTTAAACAGCTATCTCTTCCCCCCCAAGCAAGGTCCCCCACCCTTCGCCGAGCGTCGGCGCGGAGCCCGAGAGTCTCGAGCGGTTGTTTTCGCCTGATTGCAGAGCTCTAATTGCAAGTCTTGAATGGTCAATGAAGACAGACAGGAGAACAGTTGCTATTTACTTGTTCGGACAAGTAAGGTGTTTTATTATAAAACCTAATTTACTTATTTTATATATATGCACATCTCATCATGGCCAAGTTTCTGTATAAATTATTGTAACAATGTATTCTTATCTTATATTCGTAACTTATACTTCGAAATAAGTTTAGCTCATACGAGCCTCTAATTCACCGAAATTGTATTGCAGCTGCGCGACCAGCTATCGCGCTGCAATTCTACGCCGCCCACAGAATCGCACATGCGTTTGTAATTTAAGAATATTCCAGAATAAATAATATAATTTGAAAAACTTCACAACTATATAATGCATTGACTAGTTAATTACAAATTGTTTAATTTCAATTCTAAATATTACATTCAAGCTGCGCTCTGATTCGCGTGCGCTCCACGGGCGCGCGAACAGATCCGCCCCGCCGCAGGCGCTTCACCAGCGGGCGTCAGTGGAGAGAAGTGGCTTCTATGGCAAGAACGCACCGCCACTCGGCCCACCAATATTCTGTTCTAATGTTGCGCTACAATCTTAGGAGCACACATTTACAAGTCTCTTCCAGTATTAATTTGTGCAAAGTGTTACCGCAGTCAAAATAGTGCAAGTTTGTTTGTCGAACATGTTACGTGACGAACTCGCACACCGCGCTATTACGCGGGTATCACGAAGGTACTCATTGCAATGCTTGCCGCTTCTGTGCCACATTTCACTACAATTTGTTAAGTACATGTGTGCAGAACTAACTTCAATTCAGACATTCTTTTAGTGTGTTTTACCAACTTGGACAGTAGCCAGTCGCTCAACTATGATCAAGTCGCAACACGCACTGTTGCGCAATAACTGTCAAGTACAACCTCGTGTTACGCGAGTGTACTTACATTCAGCAGCGTCATTTACAGTTCTAATAACTGTGTGCATTTGTTACATCAAGGTTGCAATGTTGAACAGCTTTCCTTGTGACTCAAACTTCAAACAAGTGCTGCCAACTACAAGCCCTGATATGGTGTTGTACTCCACTCGTGTTACGTACACATTGTTCAGTCCCATACATGTGACAACACTGCCAACCTGTGCTGTGTAACATCTCTGGAACGATCGTGAACCAGGGACTGAATTCTGTTCATGTGTCATCGCTTGCCACTGCATCACCTACAGTGATGTACATCACGTCAACGTAACAATTTACATTGCTTTGCTTTCTTCTTTTGTTTCAGATTCCTTCTCAATTTTTGAACTGTGCAATCATGCTACATTTAAGTGATCAATCACCATAGTGCTTCACACTCCTCAAATTAATGTTTACAATAATTGATCTCCTATGATCCTAAGTTACTTCTTGTAACTTGTTCAGTGATTCCATTATACGTATTAATTTCAGATGTGTCTGCTAATTTCAGAGTGATGGTGACAGAACCTGAATAATCAATTTTCAGGAAAACGCGACACCAATAGCTCGCCCAATTAATCTCTTAGTGGTCCTCCAAGGTAAGTGAAGTTTCCAGAGGAATGACGGAGTTGTCCACATGCAATGGGTCACGCCCTAACCAATTCTCAGTCCACTGCTACGTCACCTCCGCAATTACTTTTATGATTACTTCTATCATCTCTTGGTTAATATAGTAATATTTCTGATTCAATTTCCTTTCGTCTTCGGAAAGGAATGCCTTAATGGCAAAATGCAACCAGTATCCTTATAAATCCATTAAAATCGCCAATGCTATAATGAAGATTTTTATAGCATCCACACGTGTTCGCTAAACGAACATTACAAGACCGTCGTGGATAAAACTACTTAACAGAAGAATCTTCATTACGATACTTCAAATTCATAAATTGTATAATCCCAACAATACAAAAAATAAATATCATTATTGGTGGCAAAGCTCAGGCCACTGGGCCTTTTCTTTCGCGAATCAACGAGATAAAAACTAGAGGTACTAAACAGCACTCACTTTCTCGCAATATTATGATACCGCAACATTATACCGTTATATAATATAACGCCACGATTTCTGCCTACGTCAAATACCACTGTCTCTCGTAAATAAACTAAACATGAAAAATATTTTTCTTATTAAAAAGATTAAAAGAAAATATACGTATGGCATTGAATTCAGAATATTAAAGGTATTCAGTACATCCACGAACATATCCTCTGCTTTTTAGCCTTAAAATACACTACGTAAGCTATATGCGAGAAAGAAAAAAGTTAATAAATTATTCGATCCACCGGCGGCGGCGGCGGTGCGAAAGTAGAGTTCGCTACTGCGCATTATTTGCAACTCAGCGTTCTTAAAGCAATAATGGACTATTCGTTTGGCGTACATTTCACAACACAATAAGTATGATAACGCTGGTAAGCAAATGCACATAGCTCGAAAAATATGTAAAAGTAATTATTAAATACTATAGTATTGTAATATCGTCCATAACTTCTCGTTTTAACACGAATTACATGTTACTCCTTGTCTGAACATATAATGCTAAATGCTCCATACGCACGATGACCATATTTTTAAAATCTAAAATGGGTCATTTTAGTTTTTATTTCAACGATAAAAGGACGTTACACACTATTTTGTCATAGAAGTTTGATTGTGATAAGCAAATACATAAATGAGTGTAACTTACATGATGTAGTAGTATTCAGTTCACGCCAACCAAAAGTCCTTCAGTATTATTAGTGCAGCATTTATTGATGTTTTTCTGAAGAATGTCTTTTCTTCAGTAAGTAAGTTCAGCCTTTTTTATCACTAATAATTTTGAAGAAGGTTGCACAAGTCTGATTAAAGTTAACCTTATTAGCCAACATAGCCTTCAAAGTTTGCACTGAAAATGTGTTCTTATCACTTGTCCACAAACCATTCACGTAAGAAAATAATCGTTACTGTTAGTTCCAGTAAAACAGAATAAATTCCCATATATTAAAAAAAATTGAATGCGGCCACATTGTTCGCATTAAAATGTGAAATAATTTCTACCCAGCAATTGATAGGTGATGTTCTTTCCAGCTTCCATTTTTCTCTTATTTATGGAGATATGTATTGTTTAATGTACACATACTCATCATAGAGACTGGCGTTATCTATTTTTGAAAATGAAGCCACATCGCGAATGAAATCTTCAGTCCTTTTGATATCCTTCCAGTGAGGTATCCCTGCCTTAATTGTTACCCAACTGTGCTCTTGCAAGTTCTCAGTAGGTACAATCCATTGTTTAAATATTCACCTGCAGTTTGGTAAAATGTAGGGATATACTGTTTAAATTTTGCGACCTCTGATGAAAAACCCTCTATTTCCTATTAACTAAGAATTGATCCTACAACTGATCCTAAGAAACAATCTTCATCTTTGGAAATTTAATTAAAATAACTTTTAAATCATTTAACACAGAAATTACTTCAAAAACTGTAATTGTTTGACTCATCCTCTTTGAACTGCTATGTGAAAAGTTGATAGTTGGTTGTGAAGAAAATACAGCCATGCTTCTGATAGAGGATTTTAAAAAAATGGTTTAATTATAAATAGGCATTTATTTGGAGATTCAAAATATGACTTCAGGAGGACGAGCATAGTCAGATGTTCGAATGCAGGGAGTAAATGAAGCCATCTCGTTTTGCTGTACCCTAAAACTTGTTTGTACTCCCGGTCCACAAATTCACAAAATTCTTTGATACTTTCTACCCTTACTGTATTGACATAGAAGTCTGAGCATATTTTAGAAACAACGCCTTCAATATCTATTGGAAGAAAATCAGCAGTCATCTGGATAGCATTGTGAAGTCAGTGAGCGGAACACCCACCCCGTCTAGCTACCAATACCCCTTTACAGTCCAAAACGGTTTTTTAATTTTGTTTCAACTTAATACTTTTATCTGATTGAAAAAAATATGAAAAATAAGAAAATAATCTATACTATCAGAAAAACATTTTACGATATTTTCTCAGTGCCAAATTCAAACGGAAATTTAAAAAAAAAAATTGTTATAGAGCCCGCGAAAAGATTCGGTATAAATACCAAAAATTTCTCTCAAAACAAATTGTGATTTTTTCCAGAATTTTTCAATTGCAGGACCGTAGTTCAAAAAATTGAAACCATTTTTATCACTTTCCCACCTTCAAATCACCTTGACTTTAAAAATACTTTGAAAGCGATTCCAACAGTTCTGTGCATTTATTTTAGTGATTATTATACATTTGTATACATTGTTATAGCACTCAGTAATATTTTGACTTGGGAACGTAGTCACAAATTACCGTGTTATTAAAGCTTTCCGAACCTTTGTTTAAGTATATCATAAGCTATAGAAAGAAAGTTTTAGGCAGTTTATGAGCAAACAATTCCGTCACAGGTGAAGGATAAGTGGGGACATGTAGGAAATTAAAGGGAACAAGTTGGACCTGGATTTACAAGAACTGTTTTGCTGTGACTCAGAACATCGGCCAATTACTTACGAATACTTCGTAAGAAGAGAAAGTTATGTAATCGTGCGGCGTTATGTAATCGTGGTAACGAAAAAGTGGATAAATTATATTGCTAAATGTAGAAAAAAAATCGTCTAACTCATAGTGTAGGCAAAATCCATGTTTTGTTGCTTCTTGATACTGAAAAATCGATTGACGGCAAAACGTCCGTCTATCCGTCCGTCTGTGGTCAACGCTAGCAACCAAACCAGTCAGCTAATTTTCTTCAGAACTGATATTCCACAATCGATTTGGCTAATGTCGAGGCTCCATGAATTTGAAATCGATATTTTATCTTTGGGGGATACTTTACATCAAGCCGTTGGACATTTTCAAAGTTTTCAAAAACAGGCTCCAATTTTTTGATTACATTTTGTTGCTGAACAGTGCAAATGACGTTTAAGAGAATGATGCAGGTATCATTTTCGTTGATATCTCCAATTTTTCGATAATTGCAAAAACAATTGCAAAACTGCAAAATTGAAGATAGAGATTTTTGCCACCACAATACACTTATTACTCTTGATAAGTGTAAAAGCCATGCATAGCAAGGTCGTTGCAGTCGTTAAATAGCGAGCATTGGCACAGCTCTTCCGAGGGTAGCATCGCTGGTTCGGGTCCTGGTCGGGGAATATTATTTGTCAAAATTCTTTTTCACAGCAAATAATTGAAAATTCTAGTAACATGATTGGAAACGATGTGAAGCCATTTGAACAGCAAATATTGAAAATTACGATAAATGAACTGGAAGTGGCCAAGTAATTTTCGAATTTTAAACTTTTTAATAATCTTTCACATCTCTTCTAGGTACCATCATATTAATTGTTTTCCTATCATACATTTACAATTTTATGGCATGGTTCGATTCATGTTATGGCTCTGTTTGACCCATACGGTTCTAGTGTAGCGTAGTTCTAGTGTAGCTCGTTAACTTTTAAGGATCAGATTTCGGGTTTCGGTACGGAAAATATGTATGTTTATGTAGTAGTGTAATAGGACCATTTAGGTCACAGATTGGTGGCTGAAACATCAGCACCTATGCCTACGACGCGGCGTCTCCGGACAGCCAAGTAGTAACTGACGGCCCCGGAAGCATACTGTCTCACGTATGTAGTTGTTTCCCATAACTACGTATTTATTTTTGTACACGTATAAATAAGTATTTAATCTATACTTGCGTAATTGTGTAAATAATGAGTGTACGAAAACTGAAAATTGATTTAAAGTAGCATCCAACCGCGGTCATCCGAAATGCGGTTTACAACATTATAGGCCAGGTACTGTGCGAGAGAAACCCGATGTTGGTGAGCGAAGAGATTTAAATGCACAAAAATATAATAGTCCTTTTAATTTTATCGTCAAAGATAATTTCGGTATTTTTCTTCAATTTAATTTTGCATTGATTTCGGCTTCTGTTCTTTTCTGTCCATCCATGCCATGGAGTGGAGGCACCGAAAATAATGAAATCTGAAAAATTGTAAAATAACGATAAAAACGGTCGTATTTTGTAGAATACTGCCTAAGAATACAATCCGGGTCCAAACTATCCCCCTTCATTTCCCCACTGTCCCCCATCTATCTTTCACCTCCACCCGAAAGGGACTGTCCCGGCTAATACCTTGGTCTGGTCACCTTGTCCATACGTTTTCACACCTAAGAAAATTCCCCCAAATTCTCATTACAAATCGAAGAACAAACGTTTATTTCCATTTGCATTCAGAATTCAACATGTATATGGGTTAGAGTAGGTAACCCAGAATTTAAGAAAATATTCGCAAAACACACATCTGCCCACACGTTTTTACGTCACAGTTTTCGACTTCAAATAAATAAAACAAAGTCTCGTAATGGTACCATGTCCATGTCCCACATAGAGAAGAATTGGTAAGAATTTCAGACTGATAGCTCGTAAAACAAAGCGCGGGAAATTCACATTTTCAATTTTAAAAATAGTAAAATTAACTACTCAACTATTTAAATTGAATTTTTCATCACCTTTTTCAAATAACTAATTTATTAGAACGGATTTCTTGTAACAAAAAATCTCTATCATCAATATTGTACTTTTGAGATGTTAAAGTTCTGTTTTACAATTTTCGAAAATACAGAGAGCGCTTCGAAAATGAAACTTGCATCATTTTCTTTGCCGAACTTTTATATATTCAAGAAAATAAAGAACAAAAATTGGAGACGTTTTTGGGAATATATTTTAATGGCTTTAAAAGACCCGATTTTTCACGCAAAATTACGAAAAAAACTATACATATTTGACGCCCCAAAATGAACATGATCTTATTTGATGATCTGTCTTTAAGGAACACACTTCATTAAGAAAAATCTCCATCTTCAATATTACTACTGTAGGAAGACGCCGAAAAAAAATTCAATATACGAAATTTTCGAAAATCGGGAACTTCAATCAAAATGAGTAACATCTCTTACGCGTCCTTCACATTATGTAATAAAGTTTAATCAAAAACTTTGTTGTTTTTTTTTTTCTAAGGGACTTCATCTAAAGTATTCCCCCAAAATTAAAATAAGGGTTTCAAATTCCAGGGACCGCGAGAATCAGATAGATGGGGAATATCTATTTGGGAGAAAATCAGCTGAATGGTTTAGGCACTCGCGTTGACCACAGACGGACTGAAAACGTTTTGCCGGTAATAGATTTTTCGATACCAAGGGCCCACAAAACATGAATTCTGACTAAACAAGGTGTAGGAGGAAGTAATTAATAAGTAAAAATTACCTTGAGACACACAATTGTGAACTTTTTAACACGAATGACTTGGCATAAGCCCCAAGTATCTGTTAATTATCATTCCCTATACTTACTGCCTCTCCCCCCTCTCCCTCTCCCTCTCCGCCCACCACGCTGTCCACGACTTGTGCCTTGCTCAGGGACCTGATCTAGTGGAAGGCCAGCTTCAACTATTGGAGACCGTCTCCCAGAGCCAGCTGAGGAATAAGATACGATTTCAACAATACAGCACAATTTACAAAAGGGTTACATGCCTAGAAAGATATTAGTAACAAAATACTACACAGTTCCAACACAAAACTCGGGCACAGAGTTACCACATAGTTACAGAGTTAACATAAGTTTCAAGCACATTCAACCAATCCCATGCAATTAAACCATTTTCAAAATACATTCAAAATAGTTTGCTGTTTTGAAAAGTTATACAATTCTGAGACAAAACAGAGAGCAAAACTAACACCAGGAAAAAAACAATTCCCACAACTATGTCCGAAAATAGTAAACATAAACGAAGAGAAACAATTTTAGAAATGAAATTACGAATTTAATTTATATAAAAAACTCGAAATCCGAAAAGTATTTACTAGGCGAATTTCTCATACACTGTTACGTCGGCATGCACTGCAAGACTGACTCTCGTAACTCAACCAACACGCGCGGTCTCATATACCGCTGACGCGTCGTTCTTGAAAAAGTGGGCGATATCAAAACTGAAAGATGGATCAAGTTACAATAGGAGCGTCATTCAGAAGGCGATGAGTTCCTCGAAAGGTAGGAGAAGAGATAGCGCGAATGTTTCTCAACAAAAGGAACTGAAAGCAATGCAATATTGCCAGCGGTCTCCCAGACCGCACCGTGTTAGTTAAGGCTTAAAATGTATTCTCTTTGATGTGAAGTTTAAGACGCCAGAGTAGAAGTTTTTGAGAAAAAAAAACTAAAAAAAACACTGGGAATGAGAGCACGGAAAGAAACCAAACTCGAGCTTTATAAAACAATGGCAATACCCATATGACCTTATCTTTCCACCCTGGCCGTAACTATTTTCCTCTCTGAATGCGAAACGTCGATAACATCTAGGGAAAACAGGAGAATTTACGCAGAAGAAATTCAATTCCAAAGGTATGAGAAGAGCTGCACATCAATGGACATACCAGATGTGATATAAGAAAAGAGATTACAAGCTTTCAAGTGAAGATAAGTTGATAGAAAAAAAAGCTGGATACACCGTTTACAAAGAATGAATAATGAGAGATTACCCAAACGCGTATCTTGCCATTTCCAAAAAGGTAAAATAGGAGTCGGAAGACCAAAGAAAAGATGGTCTTCTATAGACAACTTTGGCGGAAGAAGCGAACTTGGCATAATCCTCGCTGCTGCTGATGGTAATGGTGATGATGAAAGGTTTTGACAGGACTCATAATAAATTTATATACATCACTTTCGTGACAGAATTTCCTGGTTTTATTATAGGTGTAATTTGAGCGTACTTCATTTGAGTACGGTAGTGACTATTTCGAACAATTTCATTAAATAATGAGTTTATAAATGGAAGGTCTTTCTTTGGTAGTTCTTGCCTGCAATAAGACCGTAATATACACATTTTCTGGGATACCTGTGATTTTTATCGTTTCCTCTATGTGAGTGAAACGTTTTTTAGGAAACGGTAGGGAGTTGTAGAGAAGAATTTAAAAAGTCCATTACTTCATTTTGACAAGTACACGCGAACTAAACGAACGCCTTGAAGAATTGAGTGCATGGACATAACCCGCTGTTATGTTTTTTATTTCTTTCTTACTTTTTCGCTACCGCTTACGCAGTAGAGAGGACGTTAAGCAATGCTGCGCGATAAAACGGTGTATTTTCGACAGAAACTCTCTTACTACAGGGGCTGTGGTAACGAAAAAGTGCATAAATCCAGTTGCTAAATTTAGAAAAAAAAATTCTAACACGTGGTGATGTCAGAACCCATAATGTGTAGGTCCTTTATACCGAAAAAGCGACTGACGGCATAACATCTGTCCGTCCGTCTGCCTGTGAACAACGCTATCCGATTCACCCAATTTTCTCCAAAATTGACATTATCCAATCGATCTGGTTCGTGTCGCGGCCCCTTGAATTTGAAATCTATATTTCAATTTTTGAGGGAACTTTATATGAAGCTCCATGGACATTTTCAACATTAAAAAAATGGCTCCATCGTTTTTGATTAAATTTTGTTGCTGAATAGTGTGAAAAACATAAGATTTTCCTGATTTTTCGAAAATTACAAAAAATCATTTTTTTCGGTATCTTCCTACGTCAATTATGAAAGAGATTTTTTCCCTTAAAGAAATTTGTTCCTTAAAACATAGATTTCTAAATAAGGTGTAAAATTTTTCGAAAATTTGAGTACTTTTCGCGTAATTTTGAGTGAAGTATGGGCAATTTTGACTTTTCTTTAAACAATTTTTTTCTTAAAAAACCGCTTCATGGTTTTTGATTAAATTTTGTTGGATACTCAGAAGGACGCTTCAGAGAATGGTAAAGGTCTCGTGTTGGTTAAAAACCATGATTTTTAGAAAACTGAAAAAAATTCAAATTTTGTTCGGCGTCTTCCTACAATTACAATTGTGAAGATATATTTTTTCTGAATTAAATGTGTTATCAAAAACATCTTCAAATAAGTTGCTGTTGAATTTTTTGAAAATATGAAAATATTTGGTGTAATTTTGCGACTACTATAGTCGCTCGCTCCGAATTTACTGCTCTTCGTGGACGTACTGTAATTCCGGGTAGTCGGATGCTTCGTAAAAGTTAGAATTTGTATATTACTTCATATTTCTTTGTTCGTTTTTTACATTCATTCATACATTACTCATTTACAAATTAATATTTTAGAGAATGATTTAAAACCTATTTTAAATATATGAAAAAACTTGCTGGCCTTCGGCGAATATCAGATCGGAATGCAATAATGGCTCGGCAACAATGACTCAGGAGCTAATTTCTGTGAATTACTTCTTATTGTCGGGACATGATTTATCTGTATGAAAAAAGTTATAATTGTTAAATTTGTGTAGATATTTGCTTGAAAATCTTTAGTTTTTGCATCAAATGTTCTTCGATTTGTAATGAGTTTTAAAAAAATGACTGACGTGTTAATTCGGAGGTGAAATTGTGGTATACATAGTATTACATACTTATGACTAAAGGAGAGGAAGTACATACTGATTTAGCACCACCAGTTTTCTTTTGTCTTTCGGTTGACGTGAAGACTCGACGTACGTGCAGATTTTCTGCCATTTATTTACTATTTTTACACTGGCCTACTGATACAAACTCCCTCGCCTAGATTTCTTGTTAATGATCTAAGGCAAAGCAAAGGCAAATCCAGAACATAATGACAGTGGGACGTCGATTGTGCGAACGTCGATTATCCGAACATTTTCTCTGAATTTTTTTTAATAGGTAGGTATCGTATACTGTACGTATTCATTTTCTTTTGTAAAACTGAATATTGAGAATAATCCTTGATATGACTGTCAGCGATAAAATATTATCAAAATACTGTACATTATCATTTGACTACAGTGAACTTAGACAAATCCTACAAATGCTCAAGAACTTAAAATATTTATTATTAGCAGAAAAACGCTTTTCACTACCGTTACGTGCAAGAGAACTAACGATATATTGTCAAACAACCGATTGTAAATGCGTAACAGTTGTCACTCACTCGGAATGTTCACTGTTGGCAGAAAACACACCGCATTTTAGTGCAACGGTAAGATACACAGAATTATTGAATATCTGAAATATACCTGGTCCCACTGGTTGTCAGTTCAAGCAGTATCACCACGAAAGTGAAATGACAAATTGGCAAAAATTCCGTGTGCTTGTGAACTCCCTGCAAATAATGTCTTAAAAACAGACGAAGATATCCAGACATTCGCGAGAAATAAGAGAAAAAATCTGAGAATAAAATAATAATAATATTAATAATAATAATAATAATAATAAATATCAGTTCACTTAACAGCACCAAAACGTTTCTGAAAATGACCAACAAACAATTATAAATACAGCCTCAACAGGAGAAGATATGAAGTCTCCTAGATAACAGTGCCATATTTTCAAGGAGTTATTGTGCTGATAAGATACAAGATTCTTATCAGTATTTCTATTATCTAACAATGTCACCAAATAGTTTTTAAGATAAAGGTTATCACGAAGCCTGTGCAACTCTTGTGTAAAATACTTATTCAGCAATATGAAACAAAGATAAAAAATAGCATGCAACATTACAACAAAAATTTAAAAAACTGAGGCATTTTTTGAGAAAAAATTTGAAAATAATTTTGACAGTTCATGTAAAGTACCTCCCAAAATCAAGATATCCGTTTCAAATTCAAGGGGCCGTGACATCAGTCGTATCACTTGAAATCAATTTTGGTAAAAATCCTGATGATTTAGCAGCTATCGTTGTTCACAGAGAGACGGAAAAACGTTTTGCCGTAAACCAATTATTCAGAACCAACAACCCACAAAACATGGCAAAAGTACAAAATGGATGATAGAGATCTTTTATTACATGAAATCTGTTTTAAAAAATCAGTTATTTAAAAAAAAAACACGTACAATTGTTTAAAAATATGAGTAGTTTAACGCAATTTTACATTTTAGAAAATGCCGATTCGAATTTCCCGCACTTCGTTAGACGAGCTATCAGTTTGAAATTCTTTTGAATTCTTGTCACTGTTGGACAGAGCATCATTAGGAGGCTTTGTTTTATTTATTTAACGCCAAAAAGTTAAAAACTGTGTGACGTATTATGGGAGTAATGTCTTCTGTGAACGTTTTCAATTCTGGGATCCCTCTAAACCGCATACTACATGTTGAATTCTGAAAACATTCTGAAAACACAATTCTGAAGATTTGTTCTTCGATGTGTATGAGAATTTGGGTTAATTTTCTTAGGTGTGAAAACGTTTGTGAAACTGATACAGATTAGGAGTAACGTGTAATTCGCTTGAAAACTAGCAGATTTGGAGAATCTTACAATACTAGAGTAATTAATAACTACTAATACATATTTTTCGAGGTATTTGCATGTGCTTGCCAGCGCTATCAGTTTTATTGCGTTGTGAAATTTGTATGCCGAGTCGAACGAATCGCCCATTTTTGGCTTTACCGCACTGGCAACACTCGCTGAAGCGAAAGCCGCCACCGTCGTCGCCGCGACGGTACATCATAATATTTATTAACTTTTAATATTTTTACTTCCTCATATTCTGTTTACGCAGTATATTTAAAGGCTAAAATACACATCGGATATGTTCGCGAATACACTGAGTACCTTAATACACTGAATTCAGGACCATACGTATATTTACATTCAAATTTTTAAATTAAAAAAAATTAATGCTTCGTAAAATATTTTCGAGAATAAATGATATTTCAAGTGCAAGAAAGGTAGAAATTGTGACATAACATATCAGCCATAACAATATTGCGAGAAAGTATGTGCTGTTATAGCGTCTCTAATTTTTGTCTAATTTTACTGGACCGTTAACCACCAAAAGAAAAATTGAGAAAAATGTTAATATATGACAGTGTTTTTCGATGAAAAACAATTCCCTCAATATAAATATTACAGGAATGAAAACAAAACCATTGTTTTATACAACGTTTAGTAAACACTTTATTCTACATTTTCTGTAAATTTTTTTAACTTCCAGAAATTTGTTCATTAGCGAGTGCGGTGTCGATAGGTTTTAATGGGTACGTAATTATGTTTGCATTGCAGCTACGGAAACGAAGGGTGTCAAATTGATTTAGATACATATACTTAATGTTGCAAAAAATATTAAAGTCCACGTACGTATCAAAATGTTCAGATTAAATCATACTTTATTCATCAAATTATGTTACATAACTCAACGTGTTTACAAGTAAGAGAGCCACAGTAGACTTACTAGGTGAATCGACCTCCAGAGACGAGCTGGGCCAGAAGTGACCAATGCATGCGGCAGTGGCGTAGCGTGACTCGCGTGTTTAGGGATAATCAACAATAACGCGAACTCAAGACATCATGATTCTTAATGTTCTCTAGAATCTAGGTTATTGAAACAAATGTTACACTACTTCAACAGATTTATGTCAGGAGACTTCTTGAAAGCAAATTTTTGAGATAGATTGACAATAAGATCACTTGTGAATTTATATATTTCAAACCAAAATAAAATTTTATATATTTAAGTAAGAATTCGACTTCTTAGCTATTAATTGAGAATAAGTAGGTAAGCACTATATCTACTGTTTGTGCCCATGACCAAGCACAGAATCACGAGTGAGAAAGAAAAATATTTCACCGGCAGCCTCAAGTGTGCTGCGCTCGCGTGCACAAACGAGCAACTTGCTCTCATAACCCTTTTCTCACGTCAGCCGTATGCTGGCCGTACGCTAGCTTTTCGGTATTCGAGAATCGAGGGGCAGGGGTGAAAAGGGGAGGGGAGAACCTCGCCGTCTGCGCATGCGTCATTCCTCGTCGTCGCGGAAGACGCTAAAAGCATTTCAGCGTCCAAGCAATCAGAGGCCAGCTTGTATAAACGCGCGGAATTCAATCATAGGAAATCACTTGAAAATTAATACAAAACGTGTTTCGCTCAATGTGTTTCACTCACTTGGAAGATTATCAACACAATATTTAGGTTTTTTTGATTCATATTTAACGTGGGGTTGCTCAGCATCTTAGCGTCCCCTGACGCTACGCCACTGGTGGATTGATGCGGATACAATGGCTGCGGTTTCCAAACTCGCGTAAGGTATGAATGTTTTCAGTTGTTTGCAGCGTGGGCCTGTTCAATTTCAATGTTATTTATTATGCATTTTTCATAAACTTTTAAGTTATGGTGATTTGCTTTGCGTTTGGTGTTGTCGTAAATTTAGACTCTTGTACATTTAATTTCGTAATTTAAGTATTTTGTCCATTAGCAATATGTTTGTAGAAATAGAGTTTGCCACCAGGTGACTTAGTTCATCACGGTTGCCGCCAGGGGGCTCCTTGGCTGCCTGTATTTGAGTGTGTTCAAAACAGACGAGTAATTGAAATGCAGTAGTGGGGATGCAGCGTGTTTCGGCAGGTAGCGACCTTTTGCCTTGCAACACTTCGGTTTTTCTTTCTTAACGCATGGGGAGGGGTCAATAAAATAGGATATCTCACGGTATTTCGTGTCGTTCTCCGTTGTGCCGCCAGGAATCGCATGATCGGCAGGATTGCTCCATACAGTCGCGATCTTGCGACTCAGCAGCACCACCGAGAACGACGCGAAATACCGCGAGATATTCCATTTTATTGACACCCACCCCCGTCCGCCAAGAAAGAAAATCCGAAGTATAGCCCTTTTGAGAGGGTACGGTCGCGACCTGAACATGGTCTTTAGCCAACGGTTCCTTTCTGGTCCCAGTGAGATGGGTATTTGGTGAATTTTTTTGTGCTTCAGCTGCCACTAAATGGGCAAGTATCACGCCACTAAGTATTAATTTAAATCAGTCGAGACTTTAGAATGTTTCAAAGAGGTCATTATCTCAATGTGATTGAGTCATTGGCGCTATTATTCGGTTCCGAACAGAGCCCAGCCGCACGTTTGTGACACCAGTACCCTAGTTCCTAACGTGTTACGGAGAAATAGAGTAAAAGTAATAAAATTACTTGTAACGAGTACTTCATTTGTAATGTTAGCATGTACTCATTACTTTTAGCAGAATAAACTTTTAACTCGTAATTTACTCCTTGATATAAAATGGTTATTGCTACTTCGCAATAATAGTTACATCGCAAGTAATCAAGTACATCGCATGTAATGCTATTTAGTTCTTTTCTCTCGCAAACAATCTCGTTCGTCGCTAACTAAATGAGTGGGTAAGTTCATTTAGTTCACAAACTATGCTGAAAGAGAGGCTCCTATCCACGGTGCAGGAGAATTTTCGTGGCTCCATCCCAGCGCGCCCAGCGAAGATTAGTTCGTTTGAACTAGTTCGTTCATGAACAACATATCTCTATCTCTCTCTGTAATTGTTATTTTAATTTTACTAATTACATGTTGAAAATATAATTTGTAATTGTAATCGAGTAAAATATTTAACAAGTAACTGTAATCCACCCAATTACTATTTTTATGTACTTTTCCCATCATAGTCCTTACAATCAATGGCGGACGGTGGGTTCAAAACTTGGGGAGGCCCAGATTAATTCAGGTAGGGAATCGTAATGTGAAATTGAAAGTCATTGGATTACTGGCAAACTGTTATTTGTGCTAATCCAAATAAAATAATCGATTTAATATTTCTCTTTTTTAGAATCACCTCTCCGAGAAAAAGGCACTTCCATTAAAGATTTTAATGTCCACTGAAATACTAGGTCTATCACGCAATGATTCCCATCGCATCCACAGGGCACCCACTGCCTATGACCGCAACACGCCTTCACAGGAGGCGGCCAGACGCGCGAGAGCCTCCGTGTCAAACCAACTCCAAAGCTGGAGAAAACGAAACTATTCTTTTCTTATTGGTTGACGGTCGTTGTCATGGCAACAGGGAGATTCGCGTCCGCTTGGACCGCCGGTATCCTGAAGCACAAGTAGTGCTAGTACTTGGGTAGTGCTATACCTAAATGTGTCGCATAGAACTGCTGGGCTCCATCTTGAATTGTAACGCTATGTTTGCAGCAAGAGAAACGACTTCTTTTAAATGCATACCATAAACATTTATGGCAGTTTTAGACAAAGTTAATTCTAACAATTTTTAAGTTCAAAAAATATACATCTTTTAGTGTTGCTAATCAATTTTGCCTGGCCTCCCTTGCCTCCTTTGAAACTCTACTACTGCTTACAATCAATATCTACACAGCAACGAGTGGACCTGCGGGCTACCATGTCCATCTACATGTACGTAACAGTTAAGGGCCGAGATCAGCATACAGGATATGTCAGCGTGATGTTTGAGATGAGCGAGGTACCCCTTCACCGAGAATTGTCCCCAACTGAGCGCCAGGTACGGCGAGAGGCAGAGATACGTGCTCATTTATGCGCCAATAGAAAGAAGCAGAACGTAATACTTGACCACGAGAATAGGAAGCATACGAGAAAGTCTGTGCATCACTAGTGTTCGTAGTTGCGAAGTAAAAGGATTCAATGCAAACTACGGAATGGAACGGAAAGGAATGGTTTATCCTGATTTACAGTCTGCCAGAAGGCACCGAGGTTCCTGAACCGAAACCTCCAAACATCGAGATACTGCATTCAGATTCAAGTTCAATGCCAGTCAAGTCAGCTTAAGAATCTGATTGCCCAAGTATTAAAATCAAACTCAAACCTTCGATACAAAATAAAATGAATGATTTGGTCAAAGAATTATATCTTTCGAAGGATAACTCTGAATGGGTAGCTTCACGGTTGAAAGAAACAAAATGTAGCTTCACTGTGCGCACGTTTTGTTGAGCACTCCTTTTGCTTGTAGTTCATTTACCGTTGAAATTAATTTTCTATAACTCTGGAACAAACATTTTTCAAATATTTTTCTAAAATAATTATCTTCTAAATTCATTTTTTCGTTTTCTATTTTCGTTTATTATTATTAATATTATTATTATTATTATTATGGCCCTCAAGAAAAAGTGCGCAGGTAAATTTCTTTCCCCACACGTCATATATAGTTTTTACTGGTTTTTTTTTGACAAATAAATAAATACTAACTTCTAGTTGCAGAATCTGTGGTACATGTTAAAGATACAGAGAGAAATGTCCAATTTTCTGAAAATACGAGTAGTCTTTGCGTAATTTTGCGTAAACATCGGCAATTTGTAAATTTTAAACAACCTTTTTCACAAAACGGCTCCATGTCTTTAAAATTTTTTCCCCTCATACGTTGCAAAGAACTGTAGGGAGAGTGGTGTTGGTCCCATTTTCGGTGAATTTCCTCTATTTCGGAAATAGTGTCAAATGTTTGTGTTAAAAGAAAACTTTTCTAAAAAATCAGTTCTTTGAAAAAGGTCGTGTTCCAGTTGCTAGTCTTTCAAAATACACAGGTTTGGATTCGCATGCCGCCGCAGTTTGAAATTCTCAGAATTCTTCGTGATTGTTGGGAGATGTTACAGTTCTTTGAAATGCGGTGAAAAGTTCTTTGAAATGCGAGAAATTGTAGAATTTGAGTTGATATATTAGCTTTAAAAGAATTAATTTTCACTCAATGGTTTACACGCTCCTAATGATAGATGTGTTATTGTGAACTGAGATTTCGGATTTTTTATAGTATTACGTAACAGTTACAAAGTGCGAGAGTGTAGTATAGAGTACGTGCCATTGTACTATCACTAGTTTTCACGATTATTTGATAGTGAATTGCTTATTTTTTGTTTTCTGCATGTGATTTTTCACCGAATTGGTACATACTAGTTTAACACTTCATGAATTTGTTTCCTCAAAACAAAGGAATTCAGAGAGGAACCTTATTTAACAAATACAAGCCGGTGCACACACGGTGTCGGGAAAAATAAGCTACTTTTTAGCTGATAGCCGGGATTGGTTGAAGTTTGAGACATCAGTGCCGAGTGAAACAGATGAGAAAAGAAAGTTGTTTTTTTTTCACATTAGTACCTTACTTAACAAATTCAATATATTGTGGTTCGTGACATTTTGTTTTAGGAACAGAATAAGCAGGGGCGGATCCAGAGACGAATTTTGGGAGGGAATTTTTTTTAAATTTAAAATGTTTTGGTCGAATATGTCAGACGCAGAATGACACAGGCTAAACTCAGCTCATGTTGCGATACAATTTGATTCGTTTTAATGTTAATACGAAAATATTTTTGCTTGAAAGTTTCGTGACAAGTTAAACTTCATAGTTACTGAAAAATTTTGGGAGGGGAAATTTCCCTCATTTTCCTCCCCATGGATCCGCGCCTGGAATAAGACTATGAGCGAGCGAACAAGCAAGCAAGCACGAAATGCTGAGGATGGTGAGAAAAATAGCATTATTTCCATGCCTTCACGCACAAGCAAAACAACAAAATCACTCTATACTAGTAATCATCTAAGAATACTAATGGAGTTTTTACCCACTGTTCATGCAGAAACCACAAAAGATCTTAATGCAAAGCAGCATATGCACATACACATTCCCTTTTTTCTTTTAATATCCCATCTTCGCAGAAATATTTTGACACTTAAATACGAAAGGATTGTAAATGAATTTAGAGCTAAATTAATGAATATTCAAATTTCATCAAGTGAATTTCCCTGATAATGATGACTGACAATTGATATTCGATTTACATTCCTTAAAATTTTTACTTTTCAATTTAACAATGTTACAATGTTTCAATTTAACAATGTTACAGTTACAATGCCAATTACGTTCACCTGTGAAAACTTAACAACATTGATACTATCTTTATTCTTGTCCAGTGTATAAAATTTTGACTGAACACAGTTTTGTAAGGGAATTGAAATAAGAAAATTGTTAAAGGCACAAACATTGTACTAAACGTTCTCTAGTACTACTACAAAACAAATATTAATAAAAAAATTGAAATTCTACGTTTGGAAACAAGGCGAAAATAGATGGGTGAGCTATTGTGCATCGTATCCGATTTCAGCCAATGATCTTCAGGCACCAGTTTGCATCACAATATTAGCGGGGATTTTAATGTAGCCAGACACCAAAATTATCGCCTTGTTAGAAGTCATTGCAATAAAAATTATATTGCACCTATTATTGCAATTACACCATCGTGTAATTTTTGGTATGTCACCGTTGAAAATTGGCACTTTATGTCACTTCCAAAATGTTTCTCAACACTTCTCGCTCTTCGTGCAACATGGCGGCGAACGTCTAGTCTGGCTTTTCAAACGAGGTGCCCATGCTGTGGTCACGTGGTTCGTGACGCAAACTGGTGCTGCGCAGAACGAGCAAAAATCGGTGCGCCGGTCTATCTCACCCATGTCTTTCCACCATGGTTCCCTGTACTTACTTCCTCTGCCCCTTCCCCCTCTCCCCCTTCGAGGAGGTCTGCCCCGTCCCCGCCGAACCGGCTGGGAGGCTGCCTCGGCCGCTATCGCAAATGGAGGTGGATTGAAGAGCGAGGCTGGGGAGGAAGACATTTTTCACAAACAGTCCAAGCACATTTCCCAAAGCACACCACACCAGAAAACGAGAGATTAAGAAGTGCAACACAAAACAAATCGGGAAAAGTACATTTTTATTTATTTGTGTTTCTTGGTAACATCACAAAAACTATACTTCGGTTTTTCTTTCTTGGCGCACTTGGCGTGTCATCAAAATGGAATATCTCACGGTATTTCGCGTCGTTCTCGATCGTGCCGCTAGGAGCCGCATTATTGTGACTGTATCGAGCAGTGCTGCCGATCATGCAGTGCTGCGACTCCTAGCGGTACAACAGTGAACGACGCGAAATGCCGTGAGATATTCCACTTCATGACACACACCTACCCGCCAAGAAATAAAAACCAAAGTATACATACATTGTCACTACACAAAGGTGAATAATTTTTAAGCATCTTCATTCCATTCTCCTTCACTTTCTTCGGCATTTACCGCAAATTAATTCACGGAAGGAAGTTGGTGTAAGTAAGTTTTTCTGAAAGTGCTGTAAAGTAAATTTTCACACAACTGTGTATTTAATGCCTATAGGGCTGAAAGCAATCCTTTAATATTGCAACACACACCAATGCAGAAGATACAGCAATATATGGATGAATGGCGATCCGCGATTGTATACGAATGTGCCTCATATTGTCAAAATGTCATCTCACTTCTTTACTTGGGATATCACATGGCCTACAAAATCGTAACAGTGGTTATATAAGCGATGTTGGCAATTACTAACTACCGTTCCACTCTTCCAGAGCCGATCTTCAAGCTTGTGGGCAAAGTGTTCTTGAGAATTTTAACGATTAATTTGCCTAGTGGTGCCATCATAGTGAATGTATTGTGAGATGAAAAACTCCAAAATCGTTCTATGTCGTTTCTATCGTTTTTTATTTTCCTTTTGAGATTTTGACTCTGAAATGGATCTCCCTTCGAACACAGATTTAATACTGTTTTATTTTCATTCTATTCAGTCCCAGCTATTCCTTAATTTAATTAATAGATAATAAACCATATGCTCAAATGGGATATCCCCCGATAGGCTTCCCTTTTAATGTGAACAATGTTTCCTCGTTTATTTACACTATCATACCAGGGGGATTGTTGCGAGCAACATAAAATTTATTTTAGTGGGTCGACAGAACCGTCCATGTGGAATTACGAAGACGAAAACATTATGTAAGGAATGCCTTTTCTTTACTATTTTTATTTATTTGAATCATTGAAATAATAACCCCTACAAAATCAAAAGCAAATTCGTCTTTCTGAAAAAATCTTGTTATTTTAGCTTATTTCACCTGATGTACAGTTTGTTTCTTCTCTATGAAATTTCTGATTCCCAAAACAAAGAAAAAAATACAATATACACAACATAAGAACATAAATATTTTACCCATTAATTCCTCTCTTTTACATCGTATTTACAACCAGACATTCCTTATTTACTACATTCACACATGGTCATGTTTACTTTTATTATCCTTAAATCCACCTTAACATAAAACTAATGACAGTACTTGATCTTCATACGTATTACAAAGATATTAATCGGTTCTCACTTCCCTTTACGATTCCTCTGCCTACTTCAACGACAATTTTTCGTTGCTTTCCTAATGTCATCGGCGATGTCATCTTATGTGTTGCCGGATCCCGTACAGTCCGATCCCGTACATCCCGTCAATATTAGTCCTTTGAAAATTATTCCACACAACTAACAAATTATACGCGGACAAAACTCCGCACGTTCTTTTTCCTACGTGAAAACGTCTGTCCTCTGCCAAAATCACATCCGTTTTCTGTGCGTTCTACCCCGCTACAAGTCTGTTCTCGACCAAAAGCTAAGTGCAGTATCGTCTCGAACTCGTTTCTAGTAGTAGGTTAATCCCGCACCTCCCCCCCACCATTGTCTAATGTCCTGGTTCTCCAGATTGGCTAACTCCCCTATTTGCAATATCACTCTCCTTACTCCTTGATATCTGGTCTCCTTATAATTCTTTAATTCTAATTATATTCACAAAAAGTGTCGATTACGAATTCACTAATAAAATTCACACTATTTTTCACTGTCTTGTTACCAACCTTTCCTCCCAGTCATTTCTCATTTTTTAATGAACACCTACTATGGACCACCCCCTTAACTTATAAACTGTTCAGAGTATAGAAATGCAGCTTTCGCTTAACAATGCGGAATTATGGGACAAATAATATGCCGAAGAGAAATTGTCTATAATATTTTTAGTTTTCGAGAAATTTAGTCATCTTTGATTTTTTAAGTGGAACTATACAGTTTACTCACCAGCAACGGATAGATCATGAAAAGAAGAATAAAATGATGTATGGTATGTTAGTGTTTTGATAGTAATTTGAGTATAAAATTAGACTTTCTGATATATGATTTTGAATATTTCGTGCAGGCCTTCCTGGAAGGTGACCTTCGCGGCGTCAAGACTGTTGAGTGGAGAGAGGAGACTGAGACGGGTGGCAATGAGGGATAAGAGGCCTAACTACAGCAATCCATGGTCTTGGCACAAAGGCCACACTACGAAACACGAATTTTAATGTGTGCCCATCCTTCCTTCCCAATTCTAGCCGCAGGGTAGTGACGCAGGGGCGCGCGGTGTGATGCTACCTGGCGGTCCTCTTGACAACTAGCGAGACAATGACTTAAAAAAAAATCAGAATTAAGAGATTTTTGCATTGATTTATCTGGATTCAACATGTCTTATTTATTATTAAAGATTATTTTCAAACTTCACAAGAATCCAACCACCGTTTCTTTGGTGGTAAATTTAATTTTAATTCAGATGATCATTCGTCCACTTCGCAACCATACCCTCTGCTTTTCATTGCTGTTCGTTGATGGAAAACAAAACAGTACATTTTCGTCTTCTGTCGTGGATTTTCAAGTTTGTGGCAGCACGTGGCGTTATGAAGTGAGAAACTCTCCAATCAGTATTCTGATAAAATAATGAATGATTTATTTTATCTAATTTAATTTACTAGCTCAGTTCTTTGGTTCTCATGCTCTCTATACAGAGGAGCCTGGAAGTCTGAAATTGTTTATATCCCGAAGGAATTACATATAACGTAGCACAACAATAATTTTGTTTATTAAAAATTGAATTTGGGATTAACCATATAAATTCTCTTGATTGATTGTATGCATCAGGTTCACGGTACCGAATTGTCTGGCGTTGTGAAACGATGACCCCGCAGTTCGTAGCCTCTTGGCTTCCGCGCCAAGTCGTCGCCGAAGTCGTCTGCTTCTTTCTTGCTGCTCACTTCTTGCACTATTGTTCCACAATCTATCCTCCCTATTCGCGTCGATGTCTTACTTAAATAATTCAAATTACATTCGCGCCGCTACCACCACGATGCCAGTCAACCACCAACTCTCCAGTCCAGCGCCCCCTTCTGCCCGTCAACAACCTTCGTTACCTAGTAACCGCGACCGTCCAGATTAAAGCGCGGCGTTTGTTTTGTAATATTTTGTATATTACAGCTCCGTCCGTCCAGATTAAGGCGCGGAGTTTGTTCTGTAATATTTTGTATATTACAGTATTGCAAAAAGTACTCCCCCTTTTGTGCCCCACACGGGGCTGCCAATGCAAAAGTACCCACGGGACTTCCTCTGGATTCTCTATCTATCTGACGTTACTACCGAATATTACTCTGCTCAATCCCGTGATTGCATAAATTTATGGGTCGTGGGCGGTGGGTGCCTCCGTACGGACCAGGCTGAAAACAACATTCAAAACAACAACAGTTTCCAGGAAATATGCTACTGAAATCAAACACGGGGTTTTCTTTTAAACATGAAAACAAAACTTTAATCAGCGTTTCTTTTAACTGCGGCAACAATGTAAATTTTAAATATAGGTGCTCTTGGCGTGATTGTTACGATTCGCTCTGTTTTATAAATCACAATTAATTCTTATGCTAATCTTTATTTATCATTGACCAGCTGATCATGAATGATAATTAATTAAAGGAATTCCTTGTAGCAATTGAATTTTATTAATATTGTGCAAAATCTCGTACGTACTTATTCTATACTAATACACAAAAAATGAAATTAATTATCCTTGCTTAGTATTTGTTAAATCGTTCTTATCTGGATTAATGTTACTTTCGACTATTCAGTTCCGTACTCTCCATTACTGTTCACATTATTGTTAAAAATCGCGAAACCAGCTTGGATTCATGAATTACGTCGCGAACGTTTGCTGATGCGCCACTTTCCTGCGTTTGTTGTTGAAGAACCGCGCCGTTGCCACTTCCCTCGATGTACACGCGCCTCCTCGCGTGCGTTGCCGTCGGGTCTGTTGAATCTCGTGCGGCTCGTCTTCTTCAATTAATCTCCTTCCGTGGAAAATCCCATAAATTTCCAGAATGTTCCATTGAAAATCACTAACAAAATAACATAAACTTCTTCTGTCTTCAATACGAATAGGTCCCGTTTTACTACACGTTCACAGTTCTTAACTGAATGCTCGATCACCACAAAAAAATTACAAGTCCCAAAAATAATTATGAATTTTGAATCGGACCGACGTGAATTCGATGTGCTTTCCACGGCTTTCAGAACCCAACTGTCTCAAAAACTTGCGTCGATTTAACACAACACCTTTTTTTTTTCAAAAAAAATGCCGACCACACTCTTTCGCTTATTCTCATTGTCGTCCTAGAAAATTTTCTCAAAATGTGCAATTTTAAGAGTTTCGAACGGGTTTCGGGTTCATTCGCTTCGTCATGCATCCAATGTCATGATTATCTTGTTAAAAGTGCCGTTTTCTAAATATTTATAGCCGAAAATCGTGGATTTCTATGTTGACGTTATGCAACATGTCTTCGTTTGTTTCATCATCTTCTTACGTTTTAATATTTATTTAATAATACATTCCCCAGTGTTCTAAAATTCAGAAACCCAGTTCTAAATTCGGCCGAAATTATCTTCCAATGAATCCCATTATCTCTCATTATTTAATTCAGTGTTTCTTCTTAAATTTTAATAAATTCCGGTTTGATGCTTCTTGGACAGTACGAATGGTTCTCTTTCCGAACTCGTTTTTCTGTGATTTTAAGCGAACCCGCTAACCGATCGTGTTCAAACAACATGTATAATATTCCACAACATTGCCTCTATTTACTTGAATAGTCACAGTTTCTGTACAATTTCTCACAAACCCTAAAAGTCCAAAATTGTCCACTTCATTTTCAACACGCGATGCTCTTTTGTTGCGCTGGTATCGATTATCGGCACACTTTGTGTCCACCATAGACTATATCTATGTACCTCTAATGCATACATTATGTGTCCACACAGACTATAGCGGGTGCATTGTTTACTCTGTGGCCACTAATAGTTCTCAGAGATGCCTCATAATATTAGAAATATTACAGTATTAGCAGTTGTGTCTGCAGATATGCATTTGTGTGAAAGTTTACTAAATTTGTACTAATAGACTGTCAAGAGTATTTCAAAATTTTTATTGCTTTGTTCTTTTGGTACGTGTTTAAATAACAAGTTTATCAACAGTAAATAATAAGAGAAAATGTCTTCCTATCTATGATTTGATGAATTAAACGGGTTATTACATTAAAAAATCTTTAAGCATCCATTCCCTTCCCATGTTTTATAATGGTAGTTGGTTTCTGCCATAACACACAGAGTTCGATTGTTGTAAGTTTGAAAAGGACCTTTATTATTATTAATATTATTATTATCATTATTATTATTCCTCTAAATCACGGCTAAAGATGTTATGTGTCAGCTGAATATAAAATCTACTCCAGGTTGCAACCAGCTACCTAAGGAGTAGATCTATAGTCTGTCGGTGCCTCTACAATACTTTGCGCAAAATGTGGGCTGTTCCAAATAAAGCGATTTCTTGCACTTCCCAGTCTTTTGAAATACCTGGGAGTTTAGACAAGTTCTTACACAAATTTTGCGCAAAGCTCCAATAACTATCGGGACGACCTGTGCTTTTACGCCCCACATTCGGCTGATCTCGATTTCCAAACTCTTGTATTTAAGGCGTTTCTCTGCCTCTTTGGTAACGGCGTTTTGATCGCAAGGTACAGCAACATCGACAAGTAAACACGATTTGTTCTCCAAATCCCGGATGACTATATCCGGTTTGTTTGCCGCTATCGTGCGATCAGTTTGAATTTGTGCGTCGTACAATATCGTACACAATCCAACAGACGTCACCGGTTTCGGTGAGTGTTCGTACCACTTGGGGCATGTGTTCGGAATTTCGAGGGCGGTACAGATCTGCCAGTGGAGGTAGCTACACACCCTGTCGTGTCTTTTCAAGTATTCGGTCTTTGCTAGGATTGGACAAGCTGAGACAATATGATCAAAGGTTTCTACGTGTTCCTGACAAATGCGGCATTTATCATCTTGGGAAATTTTGAGAACCGCTTTATCATAATGTGTTCTCAAGGCCTGATCTTGGGCAGCTATTATAAGTGCTTCCGTTTCTGGCTTCATTCTTCCCCTTTTAAGGCACATAAATAATTGATCTTTATTGATCTGCACCTTGTCCATTCGTTTCAAATATTGTCCGTGGAGTGGTTTGTCTCTCCACGATTTCTTTAACATTTTTTGTGTCTCACATTTCATGTTAAGTAGCATCAGAAGTTCAGTGTCTCTGTCATTCTGGGTGGCTTGCATAGTCTTGTTCGCAATGCTTCTTGCTACACTTACAATGCCTCTGTTTCCCATTCTTCGGTCAGATTTCATGACCTGCCTCATTAGTGGGTCATCTTGATGGCTGACTACATACTTTCCCATCCCGGTTATTGCATTGTGCCAGGAGGCTTCAATTTGTCTCAGGCCTCATCCTCCTTCCTTACGTGACACATAATGTCTGTGTACATCAGCTCGGGGGTGGGCAACAAAGCAGTTTTCTGGTTTTTCGATCCATGATGCGAATTTCTTGTTCAGTCCAGTCTACTAGTCCGAAACTGTATTCGGCTACAGGCACTGCCAAACCACCTATTGCTGATATTTTATTCCTGGAGTTCAGAGCGGACTGCAGGACAAGTCTCACTCTTCTATAAAACTCCTTGCGAATTCTCTCTTTCATTGTGTCGTTCGAGATGGTCTCACATTCTTCAATGCCCAGATATTTTTAACTTTTACCTGGCTCAAGATCTTGAATCACAGTGTGTCTATCAACTTCAATGTTCTCTGATGTGGTCATTTTGCCTCTTTTTAAGTTGACTTTTGCACACTTGTCGAGACCAAACTTCATGCAGATGTCATGGCTAAAATCATTGATGACAGACAGCATTTGGGAGAGAATCGCTTCATTCTTAGCAAACACTTTCAGATCATCCATGTAAAATAAATGTGATACAGGCCTTTCATCACCATGTAACCAAAGTCAGTGTGCGACAGCTGTCTCGATAGAGGGATCAAACTAATGCAAAACAGCAGAGAGGATAGTGAATCTCCTTGAAAAATTCCCCTGTTAATCTGAATACTTCTTGTTTCTACTACTCCCTTTCCGCTGTGAATTAGTAACCTGGTGCTCCACGACTTCATACTAGCTTTGCAAGCCTAGCCTATTATAGCCATTATTATTATTATTATTATTATTATTATTATTATTATTGTCCTTTCCCTACAAATTATTTTTATTTTGTTTTTTTCGATTATCGTTTCTTTGGAATTTCAGTAGAAGTAAAGACGTTCATTTCAGATGAACAAATGGGAAAAATCACTCATTCTGATCGTTAATATTGACGTTTGTTCACATGTTCTTCGTGTAAAGACCATGAATTGCTGTAAATACGCTTAATCCTTCACGGCCACCACTCTCACATTCCTGTCTCCACGAAACAATCACGATGCCGCGCAGGCTACATTCGCGAACGGCGACTGTTCCAAGGGCTGCTACAGGAAACACTGTTCCAAGGGCTGCTACTTAAAAATCACATGTCAGAAAGTCTAATTTTATACTCAAATTACTATCAAAATACTAACATATGATACATCATTTTATTCCTCTTTCCATGATCTATCCGTTGCTGGTGAGAAAAATATATAGTTCCATTTAAAAAATCAAAGATGATTAAATTTCTCAAAAACTGAAAATATTATATAGAATTTCTCCAAGACATGTTACTTGCCGCATGATTCCGCATTGTTAAGCGAAAACTGCATTGCGATATCTTGAACCGTTTAGAAGTTATGGGGGTGGTCCATAGTTGGTGGGACACATATAATTTCATTACACGGCTAACGATGATCTCCGTTGTTGCTCATCTAAACATATTGTTTGTTCTATTAACATCTCCTTTTAATGATGAGTTGTTATGGCACTCAGATAATAATCCATTACAAACCGCGTCAACTATCAAGAGTAGTCATCAACCTTTCCTGGCGATAATAAGGAATATCATCAAACTGTCTCATCTTTTGAGAGAAAAAAAAAAACCGGATTTGCAAGGCAGATAAAACTTTCAAAACCCATATGTGACAAGGAATATTATTCCAGGTCGAAAATATATTGTGAAACCCTTAATCGCACTCTAGATGTAGTAGATCTAGTGTTAGTAATATCTCTGCTAACAGATCATTGCAAATAGATTGTTTCGGATTTCGAAACAACGAAGCATACGAAGAAAACTAATTTTCATTCATCACAGAAAATTAGATATTTTCATTCCGAATAAAGCGCTGTGTTACGCAGATATTTTTACGATTGCAATACTACTGTCGAAATGTAATGCTGGTGAATTTTCGGCGCTTCTCGCTACGCTTGACATCAGGAGCAAACATCATTATCATCACATTATTTCTAAAATGTGTTATATAAACATCCCTTTTCCGGATGAACTAACTCTACCCCAACAAATAAGGTGTTGCTTGAAAGCTAGAAGTTCCGGTGTCTGTACGTGTAACACATGCTAAATAAATAAACAGTTTTAATACTATAAAAAATGTATTTTTTAAGTGGTCACAACAAGCACAATCTGGCGGGGATGTAAGTAACCAGTTCCGGCGGTATCACGGAAGCGAAGTCGCAGCGCATCTTTTGTGGGCAGTGTTAGTTGTGCAGTCCAGTGCAGTTTGAAGACGCATTTGCATTTTTGGAGGCGGGGGCAAGCAAGGCAGTACAGGGCGAAGAGTGTCGAAAGGGTGAATTTGGGCAGATCGGCGTAAGCAAGCCAAGGCGGGGATATATTGACAGAAGGTACTCCTTTTCCTGTCTGAATAGACGAAAATAATAAATACCCGGGCAAGTAAAAAAAATCCCCCCGCGTGATTTAACTCCCCGTGAGTTTCCAGTAGTCATAACATGTACGCATTGCCATTCGTACATTTCTGTCTCTGGAAATAAAAAACTCAAGAAAGAAACTTTGATATTATTACATTCATAAATTATGCCTCGATTTTTTATGAAGATGAGTACGTAAGGCTGTAACTGAGAGGTTACATATAGATGGCCCTTACGGGCTTAATTTTTCATTAAAAGATGTTTAAATTAGTACAGGCTCTTATGGAAAAACTTTCGTGGGCATAGGTTTCTTTAAGGTACTGAAGAAGTTATGCGGTTACTGTACCTTTTTCTATTACTCAATACGCAGAAATGTTTTTAGGAATCAGATGATATTGAATGAAACATACTACACCGGGCATTCTATTTATTTATTTACGTCAAAAACAGTTAAAAACTGTGTGTGACGAGCTGTGGGGAGAAGTGAAATTTGTGCACGTTTTCATAATTCTGTGATCTCTATCCTAAAACATATTCTAGTCGAATTTTGAATACAGAAAAAGTTTTTTTTTTTTTTGTTGTTGACAAAAAATTCGCTCCTATATAATAAAATATATTTTCAAAGGTAAATTAGCTACAAATTTCTGCCCTTAACCCTCATCATGTTCTTCAAGAAATAATAATACTTTTTGCCGCGACAATATGGAAAACGATAATTTGAATAACTATATTTCTCACTGAAATTCAGAAGACGTGCACAAATAATTAAGTTACATTTATGTCCAGAAGCAAAACAAGGGACCATCTCAGCATTTGCTCAAAGGATCAGGGAAACTGGACGAAAAACCTGATCGAGATGGGGGCCATCAACCCAGAAAATGTGGTACAAAACTTGTCACAGGTTCTTTAGAATTATACAGTCCAAATGATAAATAATTACATTAACTATCATTGTTAAGATTAATGTTACTTTCCTTTTTGATGCTCGGTATAGTCTCGAATTGTATAGAAACAGTTATGCAGCAGGAAACATTTTACTTGGGACTTAAACTTTTCTATCGAATGTAATCGTTTAATGTCATCTGGCAAAGTGTTGTAGAGTAATGTACACGAATTGTATGTGAATTTTTTTTTAGTGAGCTGTTGATACTGCCACCTGGTGAATATGATTACTACGTCGTGTGTTATACTTATACATCGGCGTTTGCTGAAAATATATTCCCGCCCTTAAGCAAGTCATTTTTGACAAAAACTACTGATTCGTAAATCAGGAGACAAGTGATGGTAAAATTCCTAGATTAATAGAGACTTACAAAAATCACGTGAGTGGGATTTGCTTATTATTCGTACAATTCTTTCTTGTAATCTGAAAGTCTGGGAGCTATAAGTTGTGTTTCCCCAGAAAATTATGCCATATCTCAAGTGGGAATGAACATTCGCAAAATATACACAACGACCAGTATGATTGGCTGACGGAATTTGAAAGAATTCTGAACGCGTAGCATAATGAACTTAATTTTGGGTTCAATTTATATAAGTGGGCATTTCATTTGAGGTTTGACTCAATTGATAGACCTAAAAAGTTTGTTACTTTAACATCAGTCAATGGCATACCGTTGATTTTCAATGGGTTACAGAATTTTTTATTTGAAATGGAAAACTGCATTGAAACAGTTTTCTTTTCATTTACTATTAATTTGTTATGACGGGACCAATTTGAAACATCTGATATTGTACTATTTACGGTATCTTTATTGCAAAGAATATTTGTATCATCCGCAAAGAGAACTGTTCTTCCGCTTCGAATCGCTAAAGGCATATCATTTACGTGTAACAGAAAGAGAATAGGGCCTAAAATCGATCCTTGCGGGACTCCACGTGCAATTGGCAAAGAACCGGAAACGTGTGTACATAAAGTTCCATCATTCCATTAAGGTATTTCTACTCTCTGAGATCGTTGTTTAAGGTACGAACATATCCAATCTAGAGCAATACCACGGATTCCATATGAAGGTAATTTTGAAAGTAAAATGTTATGGTCAATGACGTCAAAAGCTTTTGAAAAATCTAAAAATATTCCAATTGTTGCTTCGTTTTGATCCAATGATGTGGCAACGTCTTTAAGAAAAGAAAAAATGGGGTTCCGTAGATTTTGATTCCCGGAATCCATGTTGGCAGTTTGAAAACGCTTCGTGTTTATTGAGAAAGGAGAAATTCTAAGGAGTAAATGATAAAAAACTTGCAAAATTCATCGCAAACGGAAGTACTGGCTTTCGGCCTAGGAGTTAAGCTATACAAATCATGCTGTTGTCAGCACTGTTTCTCGTAGGGCACGAAAGAAAACAACATAAACTTAACATATTGCACCACACAACCACAAACTGTTCGACGATAATTGACGCTCAATGAAAACACGCGAGAGACTAAATTTGTAAGTAAAAATTGCTTTTCTAGAGCAACTATTCAATACTTCTCTTTCAGCTATTTACAAATAATTATTTAAAGGCTCCATTCATCTTTATAAGCAGCTATTGTTAATAAATGGTCGAGTGTTTGACTAAGGACAGGCACGAACATACTACCTTAACTTAGATGGCACCTACGCCGGTCTAAACACACTAAACTTATTGTTAGTTATCGAACAGCGTAAAGGCGCTCAAAAGAATGGTGCAGACCTTATTTTCGTTGAAATCCCTGATTTTTTGAAAATTGCAAAGGTTCAAAATTATTTTCGGCGTTTTCTCACAACTACAATATTGACGATAGTGATTTTTTCTTAAATAAAATCTGTTCGTTAAAGACCTCTAGAAACACGATTATGTTCATTTTTCGAAAATGAGTATTTTCGACAAATTTTACGAGAAACCTGGGCATATTTTCTAACAAATTGGTATACAGGACGGAATAAAAAACGATATACCCATGGCCGAATTCTGCATTTTCGAAAATTGCGAAAAAGTTAAAAATGAAAAGTAGATATGAGTTTTTGTCTCTAATGAAATCTGTTCTAAAAATAAGATCTTAACAACAAAAAGTCATGCGCAGTTTGTTGTAAAACGAGTAGTTTTCACGTAATTTCTGCTTGAAATTATTTGCAAATTATAAAAAAAAATTCTCAATTACCGCTCCACATTTGTATTATTCCCCCCCTCCCCCTCGATAGAATAAGGAACGCTTAAAAGAACGGCGCAAATCTCATTTTCGTTAAACAACTGAATTTTAGATATCAGCAAATTAAATATTATGCCAGACAGTATGCGCTGGAGCACCACTTGTGAACTGCTGTCATATAGATTCGTTGTTTTAATTTGGAATGACGTTTAATACTGAGAGAATTATATGAACTGGGAAGTATTTCTTGTCTTCCCTAATACGAGTAATCCAAAATTATTTCTCAAATTAATGACGACAACAGATTCTATTGGACAAACTTGGAGTTGCGTAATAGAATATTGTTTACCTTATCACCATACGAAAGATAAACTGTAATCGGAATGATTAGATGAGCAGGCTTACTTTGACTTCTGCAGAAATCAACTGAAGTAGCTATCGCTCACAGATAATTTAAAGCAGATAAAAAACGGAGGTTCTTTGGATTTTTCTAGTTGCGATAGCGATACAAAGGCAACGCATGACAACGAATTCCAGATAATTGGAATTTAAAATTTTGTAGTTCTTTTGAATTTGATGTTTGAGTAAACTGTTTATGTAGTAGTTTCCATTGCATCATTGCACAATGTTTGTTATTACACAAGTGAAGCTAACTTCTGGGTTAGAAACCATAAAAACCAAGAATAAGAACATTTTCAGATAAGCTTTAACATATAATTTGGAAAATATTACAAACTGGGTTTTGGTTGGGTCCCTGAGGTAATAAATATTAGTTTTAATTTACTAATTCATGGTGTTACTTAAAAAGAAAATTAATAAAATAGTGAGCTGTAAATTCATTTTTGAATTGACTTTACAATATCCGATTTACATTTGACTGTTGTATTGGTTTTTTAATGGTTTTATATAATTTACTAGGAAAACCCAGCATCTCCCTCTTTCCCTTTCTATCACCCTCTCACTGTCTCTCCCTCCCTGCCTCACCCTGTCCCTGTCTCTCTGTCCGCATCATTTAGGAATTATTTAACGATATAGATTTAAAATCCTACCGAATGTGTTGGGGGTTGTATTTGACGTAAATAATTAGTTTTGTTCTACAGTGCCATGCAGTGGAGTTACAACATATTTAACAGCACATAAACCTTCTCGGTAAAAAAATATGTACAAGTGCCAATTCTCAAGGAGTCGGAATTTTGATTATATATATATACATATATATATATATATATATACATATATATATATATATATATATATATATATAAATAAAAAAAATATTTAGACATCATTGTTACCTGAAACTGAATATAATAATTTCCTATTACAAAAAACAACAACATTAAATACGTAGTAAAGAAGTGAAAATAGATAAAATACAGAATATCTGGCACAATTTCTGCAATAAAAAACACAAGTTTTAAGCCCCAAAAAACTCTACAAAATATCCATTCTTGAAGCTGTGACATCCAAACTTCCATTGTTCGCATACTGTTAGACTTGAGCTAGAACAGTAAGTTTGAAGAAACTGATTTTTTAAGAAATAAAAATACAGATTCATAAATAAAAGACATTTAGGCATTGACAACGATCATTACATTCTTTTGTAATATTTTCTTTCCAAGATCACAATTAACTTATTAATTAACTTATTTTTTGACAATTTACTAAACGCTCAAACGTGTTTCAATTCTCATAAAACCATACACGAAAATGAGTTAATTATACCATAAATATAAATACGTTGCAAATTTTCAACACATTTGTAGAGTATTAAAGACACTACAAAAATTCAGTGAATTCATGTGTCATTGACAATAACAGAACCATAATAATTTAACTTACCATTTGACAAAGGTGCAGCATTTGGAGGAAGCATCTGGCCATTGTGTGGTAAATCTGCAGCTGGGCTCTGTTCTAGAACACTATTACTTAAAGAAACATTCAGTCTGTTTTCTGTTCCATTGGACTGGAGTACTCGTTCTTGAGTAACACTTGACACACGTACCCTTTGAGTACTATCAACAGAATTTAATACATTTGACACCGATCCTTGCAATGCAGATACAATAAATGGTGAAGTTTGTGAAATTGTTGGCACTGACATTGAAGAAGTAACTGTTGCCTGACTACCTAGGAAACTTGTAGGAAAAGTGATGGTGACAGGAACTGTTTCAGTGGCCCCGCTAGTAGACACAGTTGTGGCAGGAATGACAATAGCACTAGGTTTAATTGCATCACTTTCATTCTTGGGGCTACTCATTTCACTCCCCTGATTAGACTGTCTTGAAATGGTGATTTCCAAGTCTCCCCCACTAGCAAGTTGCTTTAGTAAAGGATCCATACGTTCAGGAATATTACCAAGCTGTCGGGTGGACACAATCACAGGGGCTCTGTTTTGTTGTAATGGAGCAGTGTTTCCCATGTTAATCACAATACTTTGAGAAGGTGCTCTTGATGAACTGTTCTCATCGGATGTACCTGTTACCTGAACTGAGGATTCGCTTGGTCTGGAAAAGAGGAAAACCTAATCAATAGAAGTATTACAATAATCAATATAAGATAAAATTAACCAAAGAATAATGCACTAATTATCAATTCAATGAACAAATTGTAATATTGTTTTGTGGAAGTCAAATATAACTTCATAAATGACAGATACACATGTAATAATAATAATAATAATAATAATAATAATAATAATAATGAGAAGAAAAAGAATACAAAATTACAAACCAAAACACATTTTACAAAGAACCACAATATGTCTACTACAATTGTGAGCTCTTTCCCAAACCCACTCTTGCCAAAAATCTGTTTTTATAAGAAACACGACTTTCTTTTGCTATCACTACAAGCAAAAATCAAACAAGAAATTAATGCATTAGTTATTCTTCATGTAATTGTGCTTCATTTACAGAATACCTGTTGATGTCTCACAGAACCATCATTTTTGGGAAGTTACTCTTCCAAAATATAGTATTCTTGTAAATAGTCATCTTTTTGCTTTGGGAGACATATTTAATAGAAAACAAATAAAAAGATTAAAAGAAAGTTGGATTTTAGGTTTCAAGTCATCAATCAAAGTCAACCAAATGAAGTAATGAAAATCATTTAAGCTGTTTCATTGAATGAAGAACCTGGGACAACAGGTGATGTGCTCTCTTCAAAGCTCTCAAAAATTCAACATACTCCTAGTTGCATAAAGATGAAAGACATGAGTGTCTTCAAGGCAAAGAAATATCTGGGGAATTGCCTCGCAGACTGTGAAATGTGGCATCAATGAAATGTGCACCACTGATTTCATATTTCATTGAGTGAATGTTTTCTTATTTCAAGAGAGCATAAAGCGATAATAGGAAGCCCTTCTCGTTAGTTACTTTGGGGTTAAGCAAGTTTGTTAATTGCAACAGCACAGCTAAAAGAAAGTTTATTTTTTGGTTTGGATACTAACTTTCAAGGGAAGATTTAAGTAAAAAAAATGTTCTTTAATTTTATGTGCTTTTTCAAGAGAAATTTTGAAGTTCAGAGATAAAAACAATGAATAAAATGAATTAGTAATTTAAATGTTACGTATTGCAATCTGTGTTCAGCCTGATACTACCATGTTTAGAAAAATTGATAAACCTAAAATCGGTGAAATCGATATTCAAATAGTCAAATAATAGTAAAATTACGTTTACAAAATCCTAAATATCTGACATCAACTACTGACTACACATTTAATAAATAAATAAATACATAAATAAATAATCAGATAAATAATTATGGAGAAATTAAATCCTAAAATTATTTTATTATGGACAATTTTTTTATTGAGAACTGAAGGTGATATAGTACTATTTTGCATAAAATAACATCACTAGTGGACACTCAAGCTCAAACATGTGAATCCACATAGTTTAGAAGGCAAAAGTTTGGAGAAGTGAGTTTTGAAAAAAATGTTTATTACTATATTTCAATCATTTCTAACTACAAGGCAGTCCTTACCCATTAGCTTTGCTACTATCTTCATCACTGATGGCCTCTTTCGTTAGACTAGAACTCTGCGTTTCAGTAGAACGTTTCACAGGAGGCTTCATGGGCACACCACCACTTCGTATTTTTTCCTCAAGCCAATTGAAACCTGGGATCTCTTGAGCTAAACGACGACCCTTTTCTTGCATTTGATGGGAGACGAACTGTTTGGAAACTTCTTCTAAAACTGATTGTTCTCCTGTGCAAATTGAGAGAGAAAATATTCAAAATGACTTTTTAATACTTTTTAATATTATGGTCAATAAATGGGTTTCAATAATGCTCCTGAGAGGTTAAATAAACTGGTTAATACATATTTACAAAGTTATTAAATTTTCAAAAGAGTTGTGAGAATCAACAACACAAATGTTCTTCTCCTTAAACCAATCTCCAATTCTCTAACACTAACTGAAATATCCCTCCCCCCCCCCAAAGAAAACAAAATATTACCTAGTGATTTCCTCTTCTTTCTCTTAGAATCCTTCAAGCTTTCTTCTTTTTCCTCTTTTTCATCCTTGTTTTCTACACTTGTTTCATTCACAGGAGGTAGATGACTTTCATCGGAAGCATCTGATACAGAATAACACACCTTTTTCAATTTAAGATGCTCACTGTGTTCAAAAGAATGTCTTCTCTTCCCTTTTGAAACTTCATTTCTTGTTTCATTAGAACCTTCATTCCCAGAACTTTCCTTTTCTACAGAACTTTCATTAACACTTCCAATGTGTTTGTCCTCTGAAGCCCCAGAAGATGGAGTTGTAACAGAAAGACTTTTCTCTTGCTTTTCAGCTGAGAGACTTTTCCTCCGGTACATCCAGGGAGGTGGGGTTGGCTTCACACTACTAACTTTAAACATTTTTATATTATCATGTCTAAAGTTTCTTCTTGATGGACGAAGTTTTCTACTTTTCAGTGGAATTCCAATATCATCATCTTTCACAATCTTCCTCTTCACTGCAGATGGTTCTGTAACAACACTTTGTTCATTGCCTGGCTCCAAAAGTTTCTGACTTTCAATTTCTTCACTAACAACTATTTCCTGAAGAGAATCAGTCTTCTCATTTAACATTGTATAATTTTCCTCATGAGGTTTGGCACTGTCCCCTTCCAATACTGAAGTTGTACTATCTCCAGTTACAGTGTCTGACACGATACTTAATTCCTTATCTTTCATTATCTGCTTATCTTGTGTACATTCACTACCAGTTATCATTTTCTTATCTTCAGAGGATTCTGTAGACTTCTTTACACGAGATGCTATATATTTTGGACTCTGTATTACATGAACTCTGGAAATGGCATTTACATTACAATCTGAACCTTCATTCACATTTGATTGTTTAGATTCGGGTTCATCATCACTGAGCTCTATCACATCAATATTTCTCTTTTTTTCAGATTCTAATTTCTTTTCAGCATTGTTCAATATTGGAGAAATTTGATTTTCATCATCTGACAGCCTGTCTTCATCAATTTTCAGCTCACCTTCATTATCTTCATCATCTTCATATTCATTATCATGGTTATCCTCTTTTATGAAATCATGGTTACCTTTTTCCAGTTCTTTTTTCTTCATATCATCATTTGCCTGGATACCTGCAACACCTCCGGTAACATTTTCTGGAACAAATGTATTTTGATTATAGTAAGATAACATATGAATTGTTGGAGAAAACTTAAACAAGCACTGTGTACTCTGATCCTCAATGTTTTCAAAAGATTTATTGCAAATTGATTTATTCAGATTAGAAGACATATTTGAGGCTCTTCCTAATTTATTATTGTCACATAAAGCTAAATAATTTGGTTCTAAAAGCTGACCATTTACTTCTGCAGGAATAGAAATTGTCTTTGCATGTGGATTACTTGTAATGACACTTCCACTATATTTGAGATTGTTGTTAAAGATAGTTTTTCGTTGGTGCAAGTGATAGTAGATATTGTTAAATGTAAATTTAACATTATCAGCAGAGTGCAATCTATCAATAGAAACTGAACTTCCAAGAACATTACCTTCACCTATTTTGATTTCAGTTTCAGAAATGTCTTCACATTCACGATCTTCACTTCGAATCTTGCTTGAATCTGCACATGAAGTCGTTCTTAAGTTAACGTCATCTTCATCAAGCCTGATAGGGTGTTGTAAGTTATTAGTTTCTTTATTAATATCACAAATTGTATCCTTTTTAGAAATTACTTCAGATGTCTCATTTGTGTTACACATATTATCTGAAATAGATTTGGTTAAAGTATTTAAAGCGTCTTTTACAACACATCCATCCTTAACACTATTATCATGACAACTATCTCCTGATACGTTCAGCTGAGTTTCTTCATCATATGAACGATCAACATTTGCTGTATCTTTATCACTTTGAGTACCTTTTACACCAACTGATAACAAAGCTTTAGATTGTGTCTCAAAGTCACATTTGTTATGTTCCTGACAAACATCTGGGTTGGTCTCTCTTAGATACCCAACATGATGCATAGTTTTGGAACACTGCCCTAAATCTACTAGTGTTTCACTTGGTTCACTTAATTTATTAGGCGACTTACAATTAGTGTCACGATTACAACTTTCACAGCCAACAACTTTCCAAACACTATTTGCTCTTGTTAACTTCAACCTTTGAAAATAATTACCCACTTTACTTTCCCCCACACACTTGTCAACAGCATTAAAATCACTGTTTGCATAAGTCCAACTACATGCACGTTCTTTTCTTCGTAACTGAATTACTGGAAGAGGAATACTAAGTTCAGGTGCAGACTTCCTTCTTTTCTCAACTGAAAGAGGCTTACAGGTGCAGGAACTATCTGTTGGAATGTCTTCTTTGCTCAGGAGAAAATTTTTTCCTGAAGGTACTGGATTGGACGGACATATTAGTGAAGATGATGAACACTGAGAAGGAGGAGGTGGGGTTGGTGGTGAATAAGGCGGTGACGGAGACTGTAAAGATGGAGAAGTGTGAGGGCTGTGCATAGGTTGAAGAGGTGGGAAAGATGTAGATGAAGGGGTGAGATGACTTTGGGATGCTATGGAATGTGAAACAGATGACTGCACAACCGAAGAAGAAACTGAAGTAATAACTGCCACAGATAGTGAATGCAAAGAAGTGGCACATGGAGATATGGGAGGGGACTGAATAGGAGATGAATTTGAGGGAGGTAATGATTGGTGAATTAGTGTAGGAGATTCACATGGTACAGATGATGCTGGTGTAGGTAAAGTAGGAGGAGAGGCAGAAGGACAAGGAGAAGAGAAAGTAGGATGAAGAGAAGGAGTGGTAGAAGGGCAAGGAGTGGTAGAAAGACAAGGTGGAGGAGGAGTGGTAGAAAGGCAAGGACGAGGAGTGGTAGAAAGGCAATGAGGAGGAGGAGTGGTAGAAGAGCAAGAAGGAGGAGGAGGAGTGGTATAAGGGCGAGGAGGAGGAGGAGGAGTGGTAGAAGAGCAAGGAGGAGGAGAAGGAGGAGTGGTAGAAGAGCAAGGAGGAGGAGGGGTGGTAGAAGAGCAAGGAGGAGGAGGGGTGGTAGAAGAGCAAGGAGGAGGAGTGGTAGAAGAGCAAGGAGGAGGAGTGGTAGAAGAGCAAGGAGGAGGAGTGGTAGAAGAGCAAGGAGGAGGAGTGGTAGAAGAGCGAGGAGGAGGAGGAGGAGTGGTAGAACAGCAAGGAGGAGGAGTGGTAGAAGAGCGAGGAGGAGGAGGAGGAGTGGTAGAAGAGCAAGGAGAAGGAGGAGTGGTAGAAGAGCAAGGAGGAGGAGGCGGAGTGGTAGAAGAGCAAGGAAGAGGAGGAGTGGTAGAAGAGCGAGGAGGAGGAGTGCTAGAAGAGCAAGGAGGAGGGGGAGGGGATAATAAACAGCAAAGGGTTAAAGACCCACCAGAATCCGGTGGAACGAAAGAATATTCGTCTTCCCCAGTAGGCGGAGGACGAGGAGAAACAGGTGAGGGGGACGAACAGCGAGTTGAAGAGGCAGAGGAAGGTGGCGAAGGCGAGCTTCGTGCAAGCGCAGGCAACGGTGAAGAACACGGCGGCGGTGTCGGAGAATTAAACATCCTCTTCAACTCCACCTCGATTGGATCTGAAATACTGCAGTCCATATCTGGCTCGGATTTCACTTGGGTCACTTCCTCCCCGTGGTGTTCGGTGTCCTCGCAGGCCGCGGAGACCGCGTCCACCTGGCCCAACCGTTCGTGGAACGTTCCGCCGAGGGACGCGGCTGCCGAATGCGCCACCACGTTGGGGGCAAACTGCAATACGATGCCGTTTTCCCCGCGCGAAGCGGGGCCCTCGGTGGTGGGGCGGTTCGCCGTCCTCGGGGTCGCTGATGTCCTCGTAGATGGGCTGAGGCAAATACTCGGGGTCGAAGGTCATGAACTGCGACGAATCGCTGGTGCTCCCGCACAGCGAGGTCAAGTCGTCGTCTCGCGCGCGCATCTGGGGCTCCTCGTCGGGGACCTCGTGGTGATGATGATGATGATGATTATGGTGGTGGTGGTCGTCGTCGCCATAGGCCGACGGCGGCGGCGACAGCTCCATCTTCACACACACTGGCAGCAACACGTCTTGTACGCCGTACGGCGGAGCCATGGCGGCGGCGGCGGTCGGCGCGACCGGCGGCGGCTGCGAGCGGGGCACGACTGTCGCCAGCGACAGCTGTCCCTCGATTGGCAACGGTGCGTCTCCCAGCAGCACTAGCGGCTTCCGTTCTACCTCCTCTTCTTCCTCCTCCTCCTCTTCTCCCGACGCCGTCCCCTCTCCTCCTGCTCCTTCCTCTTCCGCCTTCGGCTTGCAGCCGCGCGAGGTTCCGGCGGCACCGGCGCCGCTGCCGGTCAAGTAGTTGGCCCACGAGCCATTGGTCTCCTCCAGGCGTCGCAGGCGGACCAGCGGGTAATTCTTGCCGAGGAGGCCCTCGTACGCCGACCTGGCGCCCTCGCACGCCGGGAAGCGGCGCGTCTCGTTGGGCAGTGGCGGCGACACGGAGCCCGAGCGCGAGGGCGAGCGCGAGAGCGGCGGCGACGACGGCGGCGGCGGAGGCGGTGGCGGTGCCGGTGGCGGCGGCGGCGGCGGCGGCGGCGGCATCGGCGTCTGCGCGCGCGCTGCGTCTGCGCGCCGCGGCCGCCCCCGGCCTCGCCCCCTCCTCACCCCGCCGCTGCCCTCCCCACCGCTTCCGCAGCCGCCCGCCGCGCCGCTCCGCGGCTGCGCGGGGAACAGCGGCGTGGACTTGACGAAGCTGCGCCCGGCCATCACGAAGGTGCGCCGGCCCCGGCCCCGCGCCGAGCCGGAGAACGTGCGGGGCGGCGAGACGCGCGGAGGCGGGAGCGCGTTGTTGCTGCTGCGGTGGCGGCGGCCGGCCTCGCGGCTGGGCAGGTTGCGCAGGGCGCGCCGGTGGCGCGTGGGCGACGAGGGGTGGGTGGCGGTGGCGGCGGCGGCGGGCGCGCCGCGCACGGGGGTGGAAGTGGCCCGGGGCGGAGGCGGGACAGCGGGCGCGGGCGGCGACGGAGCGGCGATCCGGAGTCGATCGCCCGCCGGGGGCGAGGGTGACCGCGCGGGCGGGGGCGACGGCGGCGCCGGGGTCGGTGACGTGGGCGGCCTGCGATGCGAGCGCCGCGACTTGCCGGCGGGCGGCGCCGGGGCCGGCAGCTGGGCGTTACACGGGACGTCTGCTTCCTCCGGGCCGGTCTCCACGTGCATCACCGCAGATCCTCTCATGCTGGAGGCGAGGGCGGCAGCGGCTGTGGGCGTGGGCGCTCAGTTCCTCACGCGGATGGCGGGGACGGGGGACGGGGACGAGGGCGGGAGCGGGGATGCTCTCACCTGAAACACACAGCGCGCTGAGGTTAACACGGAGGCCCACTGTACAGCGCAGCTGGCTGCCCGGGAGCAGAGACCTGGCGCGCGCCCCGGACAGACAAAACATGCACCCGCCACCACGCGAACACCTCCACAGTGACTTCGTACGACCTGACGCAACATTTTACATCTTGGGAGAAACTGTTATCTCTTCGGTTCATGCATCATTCGACATCTACTACATACAAGGAGATAAATGGAAATATCAATAACCCATTTTCTCGTTCAAATTCTATGGTTTTGACCTCATATTTTTGCAGGTCATCGTAAACTCGCTCACATAAAAGGCCAGTTTCTCAACTCGTTCTTTTCATTCGAATCGACACAAGTTACGAGACTGCCTTGTTTGTTTCATTAAGAGTGCTGATACACCCTTCCCTACTGTTTATGGTAAACACAGGCGATGGTATTGTTGAAGACATTTACGATTTCCTGTTTTCAAATACACTTTCATAGCATGTGATTGTAAGAGCGATCGTTACAGCATTATATGAAAGTCATATCTACGACATATCTTAAAACGGAAAAGAGCATAAATGGCAGTCAACTCCACTCTTCCTCTTTTAATCAAAATCATGAAGGCAAACCATCCACGCATTCCGGATAGCAGAACAGCAAGAGCAACAGATAGCATTCACCAGAATGTGATTCATAGCGCGTTTACGATATTTCTTTATCCAACTACGTAAATACATAGCAAAAAAGGAATCAAAATCACAGTCACTTTAAAAACGTGAAGGCCGCTGTATACTGCTTACGCAAGTGTGTGCGAGATGTCAGAAATACTGTGCCATTCATGGCACATTATTTCTAATTACACCTATAGGAATAATAATAATAATAATAATAATAATAATAATAATAATAATAATAATAATCCCTACACAGTATTTGAATACCTGTGAATGAGCGTGTGTGCGCGGATCCGTCACACACAGTTACACCACTTCCCTTGCACAATCGAGACCTAAATAATATGTGGCGTCGGCGACATCACATTCAACTAGTTATAGTAATAATAATAATAATAATAATAATAATAATAATAATAATAATAATAATAACCAGGGCTTGATTTCTGGCGACGGAACGGCGTTCCGGTACCTCTAATTATTAAATTATAATATAAATATAAGACTATTTCTATTAAATTAATAATTAATTTGGGGGAGTGTTCCGGGACCTAAAAGTTTATAAATCAAACACTGATAGTAACCTATACTCTTACTATTAGAACATAAACTTTGGCTCAGTACCAACAACTTAATTTATTCAACGCATGGTTAACTCCCCAATTTTTTAAAATACTGGATGGTACACTAAAAAACAAATGTTAATATTTATTTATGGATGAGATCTTATCAAATATTGCCTATAAAATTTTCTTTCTACTTCAAGTTCCCTGACGTCTAGTACCAGACAAACAAATATTAGTAATTAATTTTGTTTCCCAGACACGATTAGAAGTAACGAGTCTAAACTGTTCTCACTTAAGTCTAGAGTCTAAACGAACATGCAATGCGAGAATAAAAATCGCAGTATTTTGCAAAAGGTGGTGAAGCAATGACACACCCGTGCGTTGATACTGAAGGGATTTTTTCTCTGAAACTAATAAAATTGCGACGTTCATTTGAAATTTGACAAGTTCAATTCTGAAAATTCAATGTATCGGTTCCTCTGAAATGCGACTCTGTCCACTGTCGCCTCATTCTTAGGGTCTGAAATGGGATTTGCCATATATTCAAAAGGTTTTTTGTAAGAAAAGAGAAAAGCATTCCGCAGTAATTATAAGGACGCCTAATAGTCTCTGTATTCCATAGGATATGATTACCTTAGCTATGTAACAGGCATCGGCTGGCGTCTCCCACATCGAGATCTCGGACATCGATCAACGAAATCTACTTCAGCATGAGCACTGGAAGGGGAATGAAAAGACTACGATAAGATTAATATTCGTTCTACTTATTCATTTAATTATTTTATTCCTTTACAGGGATTAAATTCGTCTGCTGAGGTCATTAAGACTCATTAGTGATCTAACGAGATGATAGCGTTGGCTGGGTGAACAATAACAGGGAAATTGTGAAGACAGATAGATGCGGGTTAGACGTAAACTGAAGAACCCTGAAAAAACCTGGCGAGAGCTCACTTGGTCAAATGCAAACATAATGCCCACATAAATTCGCCGGGGACGAAACCGGGCCCCGGCGGTAAAAGACCAACGCGCTAGCCATCACGTCCCGGGTCTCTCTTTTCTTCATTCAAGAAAACACATCAACCCCTGAATTCGGAAGCGGACATATTCATGACTATTTTGAGCGCATCTGTAACTCAACAAAATCCATATAAAGGGAGAAGATACCTCCAGCAACCTTTTGATATCTGTTGTACATTTCATTTCGTTCTCGAGTTGCCGCGATTCACTTTCAAAACTACGCCGTGCTTCTTGGGCAAGGGAAGGGAAGAGAGAAGAGAGGGGAGTGGAGATGATGAGGGGAAGGGGAGTGCGGGGGCCAAAGGGCAACCAGCGCATGCGCCTCCGCCCAACCACTTGTTGCCGAGAGCCAGCGATGGCTACAGCGCAGGGCGGCGGGGCGAGCGTGCCAGCGGCCCCGATCGCACGGAGGCGATGGCAGCGGCGAGCCCGGGTGGAAGTTTTGTTCAGCGCACGCGGTAGAGGCATCGATTGGGTGACGGACGCACCGTTCGTGGAAGAGATCCTGGGCGATAAAGATCCTGAGAGCGAACGCAATCGGAGTGGTGATGCTTTTGGGAACTGGTAGGTAGTAGGTCGAGTTCAGTCGCTGTCTGGAGGAGAATGCTAGCTGCCGGATGCTTTGATCGGTAGTTTTCCGTGGTTTCTGCAGAAACCAGGCGAATGCCGGAGCAGCACCCTAACAAACAGGTCAAGGACCGCGCGCGATCTTTCCTTTCTTCTCCTTGTCCTATCCTCACCACTTACACTAGCTTGCACTACACTACACTACTACACGTGCCGGGCGACCGGTCGGGAGCTTAGAATTAGTCCCGGCCGGGACGGTGCCTCGCCGGTGGGAGACACCTGGTTGAGGAAATCCCCACTAGCCCACTGGTAGGACGGCGCCGGATCTCACCATCCAACTGGGTAAGATCACCGGCATCTTCCGAGGAAAACCATGCACTAAACTCACGGGAATAACGACCTTAGATGTTGACGCCCCCGGAATCATCAATCAATTGGGGAGCTGGCGGGGCCATCGCGGGAAGCAGAGAGAAGTTCGTCAGGCCGTGGCGGGGGAATGGTAATATTTCTTCTTCGCTTTCCGAGTGACCCCACGTCGCATGCGTCACCCGACAGCGAAGAAGAAACGAATTCGAGCCGTGGAAACTTACATTTAGACTGGTGATATTGATTGATTGACGTTTTTGAGTATGTCAACTTCTATGATCACTGGTCCCGCTAGTGAAGTGAATATCTGGGAGGTGCCGATTGATTGATTAGTGATTCGGGGCGCGTCAACGGCTAAGCTCATTTGCCCCGTAAGTGTGGTGTAGGTTTTTCCTCGGAAGGTGGCTGTGATCCTCCGCCGCCTGGATGGTGAGATGCGGCGCCGACCCACCCGCACCTATCAGCAAGCAGGGTTTTACCCCACCAGATATCTCCCACCACCACGGCACCGCCTAGGCTCTTGGCCGGTCCCCCGACATGTGGTAGGGTAGTGTATGTAAGAATAAGTGTGTACGTAAGGAGCAAGGAAAGAGCAAAGAAGAGGAAAGAATGATCGCGCGCGGTCCGTGGCCCATTTGTTAGGGTACTGCTTCGGCATTCGCCTCATGTTGATCGGAAAAACCACGTAAAACTACCGATCGGAGCAGCCGGCCCCTAGAATTCCTCTCCAGTCAGCGACAGAATTCCAGGGAAAGAGGTGAAAGAAAGAACTAAAACATCATGGAAGATGGGGTGAGCGGAGGTAGACCAGACGAGAGAGAGAGAGAGAGAGAGAGAGAGAGAGAGGGAGGTCGGAGGCAGAGAGGAAGGCTGCGACGGAGCTACGCAAAGGTGGGCTGTTGGCGAGTGCGTGAGCGAAGCGGAGGCTGTTCTGAGGCGTGGAGGGGAGGGATTGCCAGCAGGTGAAGCAACAAGTGTTCCCGGGTCAACATGCAAGGAGGCTCGGCGCAGAAAAATGATCTTTATGGTACGATACTAGATTTTTTTTAATTGGCAAAAATTATAATATTATTTGAGAGCTACATATAATCAGCAATAATAAAAATTGACAAGAAGCCACTACATGTGTTCTTCTACAACTCGATTGGCACCCTTTCATTCTTCGTCTTTATCTTCAATCAATCAGATACTGATCACTTTAACACCTACATCTGGTTTCTTAGAGAATAAGCTAGAAAAGCAGTATTCTTAAGAACAAAATTGAAATATGTGTTAGTCACTTCATTACTTTAAAATATAGCAATGCTCGTTACTCATTTCACCTACTTCGCCGAAAGAGAAAGTTACGAGTGCTAATCTTTCGGTATAAAAACACGTTTTATGGGTTCTTGATTCCGGTAAAGAATATATCTCCTAAATGCAATAAATTACATCTCGAACTGGTTAGGAGAAAGAATTCCTCTGGTCCCTCTCTCAATAATGACCATACTTTAACACACCCGAGAGTGAACTACTGTACTTGGAACGGCTTCCCGTCTAATTCGTCCATTGCGAACTTTCTAGTTCAGGGCTGTTCAACAGGCGGCCCGCGGGCCACATGCGGCCCACAATGCCATTTATTGTGGCCTGCGAAAGATTTTTAGTCAAAAGTTAAAGTCCCTTTCATCCATGTTGGGCGAGAACATAATGCGCCTAGCGCAAGCGCCTTGTCCGGGTCAACATCCTCTTGACGTAAAAATGGGTTAAGTGTAGATTTAAGGATTTTTTTCTAGAGAAATCAGAAATTCAAAATCATTTCAATGTCTTTCACTGCGTTATGCATTGTGCGACCGGACATCACGCATGGACCCTCCCGCCCAAATCAGAGTAGCCTGGTAAAGTGCCGAAATCGACAATACGGGGAAGTCAGGTGTGGGTTGTCCGAGTAATGAAAATATGGCCCGCGACCATATTGAAAGTTTTAGGTTTGGCTCGTGAGACCTTGGAAGTCGGACACCCCTGTTCTAGTTGCAGCGACAAGGCTTCAGAATGGGCATTCGAAGTCCACTCAGAATTTCATATTACTTCATACATACATTATGCCACATTACGTTTACCAACTAATTTTGGCAGTGCCATCCATTTCATTGCTCAAAAAGAGGATGGTAAGTATAGAGTGACAGTCAAGTATCTCAATGAGTGTTCAAAACTAAAAATAAACAAGATTTTGTCAAAACGACCTCAAAAGTTTCCTTTGAATAGAGCAATTTTTGCTTCAATGTTCTATATTTTTGCAAGTTGGAGAAACGTTTGAGATCTGAATTAGTATTATAATTTATAATATTTCGTAACCATTACAAGGTAAACCAAGAAATATGTAGCACAATTAGTTCATTTGTCCAAAATCGAATTTTAAACCTCACTCTTTTGGCCTATTTTGAATCAGAAAAGCTTGGTTCTATAATCTAAGTTAGATGCATGTTTAAAACAAAACATAAGGGATACTTGTTAGCGTTTATAAATTTTGAAAGAACTTCCTAAAGTTTTTTTTCTAATAGGACATCAGAAGCGAATGATGAAGAAACTGTAAAAATAAATTCGATTAACTAATAAAAGCGAGAACGGCTTACACACAAAGCAGTCCTAAGCATAACGAAGAAGCAAGAAACAATTTGCAGAGATTTAAATCACGAAGAGTCTGTGTTCAAACACACTTTAAAATTTTCTTAAGATTTAATAAAAGGACAAAAACAAATAAATAAAATAAACATACTTTACTTGGATATTCACCTTCCATTATACAGCAAGTATTCATCTGCATTTGAAAACATTGTAGTCCTCACTTCAAAGTCTTCAGATCACTAACGTCCATTTCTTCTTGTGTAAAAATTAAATTAAATACAAAAAATCGAATATGAACTCTACAATTACGTTAATTTAACTCAAAATAAACAATTGAGTGAATTAACGCTGGCATTATAAGTGAAAAATGAAAATACCCGATTAGACATACACACACATGTGCCTGCTTCCGAAGTCTTCGCCCGACTGACTCCGCGGATAGCCGTGGAAACTACACTGCGATTTATGCAACTCTGCCTCTGACAGGTATCAGCTGCTGACGGTTTCATCCAATCGGAAGCTTAAACGTCACCATGGTGACGTCACTATAGCGAAGTATAAGCTCTCGATTGGATGAAACCGTCAACTGCTGATATCTGCTAGGGGCAGAGTTGAATAAATCACACTATATCTTGCCTTGCCTCGCCCAAAGAATCACATCCCAAAACTTCCAGGCCACATGAGAGGCTGACAAGAGAATGGAAGGCGAAGATGATAGTTTAACACAGACCTGCCCAAGATTCGCGCTCACCGCACCAGCTCGCAGATCAATTTTAAATACATTTAAATTCCGTGGCTCTTGGTGAATAAGGAAGGAAGGCATTGGATAGCAGAACCCCCTCTGCTAACCCAGCAAGTATCATGAAATTTAAGTAGGCGATTACGTAGAAAATTTTGTGCTGAAAGAAAATGTTTAAATTCAAGTTTTAATAAAAAAACTCCATCGTAAAAAACAATAAATTTTAGGTTTATCTTTAACCACTCTGCTGAAACGTCGGAGTCTTGAAATTTAAATCGGTGATTACATGGAAAATTTTGGGCTACAAGAAAACGTTTAAATTCAAGTTATAAGAGAGAAAAAAACTCCATCGTATAGAACAATAAATTTCAGGTTTATCTTTAACCACCCTGCTGAAAAGTCAGAGGCCCTTGCCCTATATGGGATGTTATACGGGGTATTACTTGTAACTTGATTAAGCACAGTGACTATGATCGCAAGCGTCAGTCTGCGCTCTGAGCAATTCGTGAATTGAAGCGGGAAGGCTACCGAGAAAAATACCGAAGGCTCTCCTGCGAAATGAGTGATTTTGGAGTTGTGACCCTGTTGCATTAGGGCTGGGGTATATTACATTTTATATTTTTTAACAAACACATAAATTGAAAAGTGGTTTCAAGTAGTAGGCTACTGCAAGAAAATAGATTTTAATGAATCATCCAACTTGTTCTGAGGATCTTCTTATCTCTATTCATTACGGAGAACACTTGCTCATATTTAAAATCAAACCATAAAGAAGCAGAAACTAATAATAAAGATAATAGTAATTATTATTATTATTACTATTATTATTATTATTACAATAATGCATTTTCAGGACACCTGGCGAGCAGTCTTCTAGGCATGAAAAGGTCGCGGGCAAGGTTACAAGCTTCCTAGACCTCGCGGGTACTGCGTCCAGAACAACTGAAGCGAATTTTGAAAGTAAGGGTTGTACAAATGGCCTCGGAGTGCTCTCTCGATATCAGGCCCATGCAGTTCGTTTGGAGACGGCTGTTGAGTTATTGACTTAAATCGAGTGATTAGAATTTCCATTTACGGTGCTATAACAAATCCGTTAGTATTTGAACTTTTCAATTGAAAATAAAATTTTCAATCCAAAGGATTTTGACCTCGCCTTTTCATACAGAGAGCAATTATTGCTTTCACAATAATTTCTACGCAATAGTTCGTATGTTCAGTTTAGGAACGAAGACTTTTGTCCGCCGGTAAGTGTGATATGCTACATTTAAGGGGAGGTTTTATTACGGAAGAGAAGCTACAGAGAGTCGTTTCAATTATTTGCTTCACTATACTGTTCCACACTTCTATAACGCAATTCTTTAATAAAACATTACACAAATGGAAATAAAACAGAATTTGCTATTGAAACATTCCGGCCAAAATGATTATATTATTCTGCCACGGCAAAATGATTATGCAAAGTAGAATTAAATGACAAACCTGAAATAAAACAATATAAAAAATAATATCTCTCGTTTAATAGAAAACATTCAGTTGTAAGAAAGTGTGTTTTAATTCTTCCTCATACAAATGTTGATTTTGAAAAAATTGTTATTTCAATATTTTCTTGTACAGGTTTGCTGGACGTTTTTCTCATAACAGATTCTAAATGTGAATCTGTTAAACGTGACTTCTGAGCAGTTTTGTTCAGATTCATTGGCCAAAAAAAAATTGCATCAAAACGTCAAAGAAAGATATTATTTTTTAAATGTAGTGTTTTAAATAAGGCCAGAAAACTATTTAATCGTCCAGCATATCTTTTAAAATTTGGCCATAATTATCCATATCAACTTCAGCATCAAGAGTTCTTAAATTTGGAAAATTGTAGAAATCTTTGCAAATCTTATTTTTTTACAAGATAAAGTTAACTTCAAGTCCATCCAGTTTCCTTTAAATCAGGTAAGTGATCACTTCCTTGTCATTGCATATTTAATATATTCATGTGATCCATAAAATCAGCCAAAAAAGGCCAGATCAGAAATCCACTATTCGTGTACGGTCTGAGGAAAATATTTGCCCTTGCCATCGTGACGCCGTCAATACTGGAAGAGACAGGCAGCGCGTGTACACCCCTTTCTGGATTTGGAGGGAAAAGGAGGGGGAATCGGGGGATGTTGCCTGTGCTCGAAAGAGCGCCGACCTTCCCAAGTGGGCGAGTAGCTCGTGCGGGCGCAGTTACTAGATGCGCCTGGCTCTACTCTTTCCCTCACTACTGCCGGCGCCTTCGTGGGAACATCCCTCTGAAGGCTGGTTGCCTCTCTTCTGCATAATTACCCATGTATTATCGTTGGACATTTGTACTCTTAAATGTGTATTCCTTCGTAATTGCTTTCCTGCATTCGCTTGTCCATTCCCACGTACAATATAGTATGCAAACATACACTTTTCAATCGAACTTGAACGATCTCGAACTAGAGGACACAACTGTGGCGATGCGATATTTTTAATAATAACCTTCATGTCGGAGACACACTAAATGACAAAGAAAATGCTATGTTTTAGTTTTGTGAATAGATATACTATAACGAATATTTAAGACACGCAACCATCGCTAAACCGCGAAGATGCTTAACATTATCTCACAATCATATCCGAGGGGGAGGAAGGAAATGGTGTTCAAGGTGTTTTTCAGTTTTTACGAAGGTTGAGAGGAAATCTACCTATGCTACAGACAACTTTCATTTGGATTTTGCACGAAAATGCCAGAAAGAGGATGAGGGCATCAGGTTCGCCTTCTGACATGCCTCGAATACGCAGTCACTTTTTTCCGTTTTCCCCCTTTGGGCAATATTATATCTTTTGAAACGAAAAGTCAATTTAAAGTTGTTTACTAAATTCGTGAATCATTTATTTGTCATAAATTTAAGTTTGAAGTTGCAAAGAAAAGGAAGTGGAATTCCTTCTTTAATTACAAAATACCAAGATAAAAGGAAATATTTCGTTGCAAGATACTTAACAATTACATTGACATGATATACGACTCCAGGCGAAACTTGATAATGGTACATCCGACAGTGATGACTCCAGTCTTTCGTTCTGTGACTCATTCATTGCTTGGGAATCATTTCTGTAACCCACAACTTAGTACTATTGTCATCCGAGTCATGAATGAGTCAGACTGCTCATACTTTACGACCGGACCTCGAAGCTATAAACTTTCCTTTACGCCAAAACGTTACGCTATTGCACAGCAAAACGTCTCTGATGCAACGGGATCAAAAAATGATTGAACGACCTCACATACTGTAGTTTAAAAAAACAATGAAAAGTGAAAAGAAGTATATTACGCATCACGATAACAGAAACGCAGTCGGAAACAAAGACCTCGTTCATTCAATTACAGCCAACCAATTTGCCCGGTCCGAGGCCTTGGGTTCGATATTACCATCGATCACTTAAAGAAGCCAAAGACTGTGCATCTCCGCCAAGACTTAAATGCAGTCTTCATATGCGTCGTAGAGTGGATAGTACTTATCTGCGATCATTTCGTTAAAAATGTACAATGCAAACAATGTGGCGTACTAATTCTACCTGTGAAGAAATTAGTCATTTTGAAAGAAAAAATGAAATATGACTCTCATACATACGTCGAAATATCGAATTACTAAATTTCGACACAAGGGAGGTTCTTTGTTAGGCTTCTTTTACACTTAAGGTTGTGAAATATCTTTTCTGGCAGCAGTGACGGATCCAGCCCATCGTGTTTTTTTTTTTTTCAAGGGAGAGCATCGTACATTTGTTAAATAATAAACATATTTCCTTTTATATTGTATGTTATTTATGTACTGTAGATATGATACTACGGTTATAATATTGTTTAAATAATTACATTATTCGAACATAAATAAATATTTAAATCAATTTTGCCAAACGAAGGTACACGAAAATTCTAGCCCTTTTGGGGGCGGGCATGGCCCCCATGCCCTTCCCCCTTGGATCCGCCAGTGTTTGACAGGGTCTGTGAATGCTATAGAAAACTATTTCTGTCTGATGAAAAATTGTTTAGAGAAATAGTAGAAATGAGGTAAAAATACGGTTACACGTAACTTACAGTAATATTACTTCAGGCTTTGAATATCTAATAACACAATTTTCGACACAAAATACATAAAAAAATATCAGGATATTTTTATCGTCTTTTACATTTCATAACCTATTGTGTAACAAATCAAACTTAAAAATATATCAAATGAAGGGCGGTTTGGCAATGAACATGAAAATGAACGAGAGCTGGCAAGACCTTGGAATCAAGCGAACAATCAAAGGATTGAGAGAGACTTTCTAGTTGTTGACTTCTTGCAGAATCACAAACATTGCTGTTCCGCAATAGCAACGTCTATTTCTGGTATGAAATGTAATATAAAAACTGAAGGTGAAGGTCAACAACGATATACACTGAACGAAGCCATTAATGAAGAAGTTTTTGGGTGCACACATTCCTATCGTTCGTACTTTCATGAAAATATCGATTGCCCAACGCAGTACATTTCATTTTCGACATGAACCAACTTTTTATTTTGTTCATGTTTATATATCAACCCATTTCCACGAGTCTGAGTTCTAAGGCGAAAGTCACATTTCCCAATTGTCCGTAACATTTTATGGCGCCGGAACAACGCATGAGATTGAAGCCAATTCACAACAATAATTTCATTCGTTAAAAATACGTAACTAACACTCGGTAGTTAGCGCAGAAACATAGTGGAAATCCATATGAAAAGGTAAAAACAAGTAATCTTCCACAATTAAAATGTATTACACTATACATTCTCACATTAGTGGAGTCGAAACAAAACGTGCCAATCAGCATAAAACTTTCCAATTCCCATTGCATCCGCCTTACAAACACGCCAGAAAGTCGCTGTTGCTGATCGAACATAATTTCCAAATTTACCAAACCACATAATTTGTCTTTCAACTAACCAATTCAAATTTGTAAAAGGCTCGTCTGAACTAGTTCCTCGATACGTACTGACAAACTGCAAACAGAAATGTAATAGGTATTTATTATATTTAAACGTAATAGGTAAATATTAATTAAATTCGCAAAAATATATCGTAACAGTAACAGCGTAGCAGTGCAGCAGATGCAAGGCTTATACATACTTTATCTATACAAAAGCGCACACAACAAAACCAGCACATCACAAATCTAGTTTTCCACAGTAGATGGTTACTATACATATGCATATGAAAATGCGCGTATCTGTAGTGCACGATAGTACAAACGGTACATTCAGTAATATTGTTTCGTACGGCAACGGTTTGGATTTGAAATTTCGGTGTTTATTTTAATTCCATTTGCTTCTCCATCATGATAAAATAAAGAATAAACATTAAAAAGTTCATTCAATACTTGAAATTATTGCATATTATTATATAAATTTGTAGCAATTTTTTAAAGAACAAGTGAATGCATATTTAAAGCTAAGTACTTTATTATCGATATTAGGAATTTTTATCGATAACCCCTCAAAGGGAAACACGAACTTATAACTTCCTAAATTTAGCCACAGGTCGCTTAGTAAATTTACTAGTTGTCAGGAATGTTTCCAGAGGGCACATCCAGATAGAAGGTCCCATATAAACAATTCTTCAGTAGATCACTTACTATCCGCAAGGGAGGGATTGGGCCAATCTGGATACTACTGAGTTGCGAACAATGGTACACCAGGCATTCAAAGAAAATGACTTACAAATCAAATTTACCTTAATTTGGAACTTATGTGAATCTACGAGTGAATCTAGGTTTACACCTTTTGACGGCACTTCATTATTCATGTCTTGAGTGGGATGGCTGCTGTTATCATTTATATAACGTCGACTGCAACCCATCTTACTCATTTACGCAGCATATCTTTGATGATCCCTACCCCGTAAGACCCAGAGTCTCTGCTCCGCACTAAGTCGGAAGCAGTTCTGTTCGTCTCCCTTCAGGGCATCAAAATCCGAATCTCTTAATGGCCGCACATTGCCACTGTACACTCCTTTTCTAACACATGTATTTTAATTTATTTACTGCCCCACTGCAGTATAAACCGTTTAAGAAGTACAGTAAAACCTGCATAAGGCGCTAACTAGTCTTCGCCGGAAAAATCTCAAAAAGGGACTATTTTCCAATGCACAGTACAATGGATACGACTGAAACCTGCCAAACGGAAGGAATGTTTAGAAGGACAGTATTAAAAATGCTGGATAACACGGAAAATAAATAGTTTTAAAATTAAACATTGACTTGTAAGTGTGGCGACATCCTACCATGAGACATTCAGAGCTGTGCTCCCCTATTTCTCAGCTACCCTCGTCCGAACATGTATTTCCCACGCTACACCAACGAAATCCACTGTATATTTGTAACAGCACTGACCTTCACAAGCCCGTGTGAAGGAAGGAGAGACGCGAAGAGTGATCCTTCCTCGGTTCTTGTAAAACGTGCTTTGAGCTAAATGGAAATAAATGTTTACATAAATGTAGTGTCCTTCTGTTCGATGAGTTTCGGGTTTTGTGTTAAACTAGTGTTAACGATGTCACGCGGTAAATTAAAGTGTTTCTTTTATATTCATTTCTTTTGTAAGTAATAAACAATTTATATGTTTCTGAAGTGTTTCTATGCTTCTATAGTGTAAAATTTTTCCTATAAATCAATTTTTCAAACCAACTTTTGGAGTGCTTATTGCGGCTCAACCATTCGGAAGTTTATTAGACAAAATATGCTTAGAATTGTCATGAGAGCTTATTTTTGAAGTTTCGACGTTTCCTCCCCGGACAAGCTGTATAATGTAAAATCAAATATCCAATATCTAAAATACTAAAAAGTCGCTATGAACCCTGCGTCGATGCGACTATATTAAAAAATAGAAGAAAAAATTAAGAATTTTGAACCAAGAATCAAGGTTAAACGGAATTTTTATGTGCTTGTCACAACATTCCAGAGAACGTAATAGGCAAATAGCAAACGCTTAATTATCATCACATGAATTCATCTGTTCCTACAAATATTAAGGAAAGTAATATTTAACTTACTTTAAATGGCTTCATTTGACTTCGTGTTGCGTTTCTGCATGTCGTTTTCTTCGACTCACTCCGGATACAGTTTCTTTGAAATAAAGAGCCATTCCACGTCAAATCGCACAAAAAAGACCAAAATTTGACCTTCATATATTTAAATATTTTCTAATTATTTTTATTTGTTATATGGATCAAATAAGTTAAAACGTGCATTTTTATTTTTTTCTAACATTATTTTCGGAAATACTGTATAATGAAATTTGCTAAAAATAACGTGCATCACTAACTTAAAAATATCATACACTTGAATACACTAGTTATAGAAATTACGTTCAAATTCCATTCGAAACTTAAAAACATGTTTAATTTTTAAGATTCTGCAAAATATTTAATTTCCTAAATTTTCAATTTTTTTTCAAAAATTGAAATTTTAAAAATTAAATATTTTCGTTAACTCCATGGGCTAAAATTTAATAAAAATATTTATAAACGCACTAGAGTATCGATGATATCTCCAGAAAAAATCAAAGTGGGATCTCGGTACCTTTAAAAGATATTAATATTTTACAAAAGAGCGTATAATAGATTGCTGCAATAGACGTGCTTCTTGCGTTACTAGCCGTCGGTTTCTTTGGGTGAAGCAGTAATTTAATACTCTTGAGGTGGTAAAACTTCACGATTGAACTTATAAAAAATATTTATGTATATTAATACATATAAATAATATTAATATATTTATAAATAATTTATACATGTATAAATAATTAAATGACGGATTCTTGACTCATGTTTTGATTGACATTTTTGAAATTTTCTGGTCTCTTACTTACTATTACTAACTTTAAATACAAGTACTCGCTTACCATAGAATTCCTGAACTTTCGTCACAATGCAGTTTTAATGCCTTACCGAATTTACTTCAGGTCTGGACAAAATTCCATTTTCTTCAGCTAACTTTTTAGACACTTTTATCATGCGTTCGGTTGCAGAAAAATGTCGTTTAATTTTATTGTAAGTCAAACTTTTAAAAATTGTCAAAATTTTAATATTGAACGTCATGCCATCTGTTGAGTGAAAGGAATCGATAAGTTTATAAATAGTATCTTTGTCTGATTTTTCGATGGACGTCAACGATTCCGGCTTAAACGGTTTTTACTGTACAGTGAGTGTCAAAAGTATTGGAACACCTGGGAAATTTAAGAAAATGAATAAATTACAAGTGTAAAAAACAACACAAATTAAAAATTTTAGGTCGCATTGAAAACAGTGTAGCCTATATTTTGTAACTGATATCAGCAAACAAAAACATAACTTCCTGGAAATTTTAAAACGAAGTTTACAAACATTAGAACACAAAAAAAGAGCCAAAAGTAATGGAACAGGTACATGATCGGTGGTTAAAATTTAAATAAAATTGTAACTGTAAACAAATTAATATTTGATGAGGTGCCCTTTGGCATTTATAATGGTTTCTATACTTGTCTTTAATTCTACGAGTTTTGCCGTCATAAGTGGTAAGATACTGCCCCATTCCTCCTAGAGTGCGTGCTTAAGAAAAGTTTTATACAAAATCGGTCTGTTCCTATTTGTTCTTCATAATCTCCCATAAATATACAATTATCGGATTAATGTCTGGAAATGGTAGAATTTTTTTTCTGAATTTAGCAACTGGATTTATCCACTTTTTCGTTACCAGGACCCTGTAATTAGAATTTTTCTGCGGAAAATCCGCCCTTTTTTCGCGCAGCTTTACATAACCTTCCCTATACCAAGTATATATTCCGTAAATACGTACGTGTACGGGAAAGTAATTTTTTTTAAAAAATTCATTTTATTTTATGTCGCATCAACTACTGAGGTTATTAGCGATAGACATTAACAACATATACAATTTTTAATAATTTATATATTTTTAAATTTCTTTGTACAAATTAATGGCCTTCAAAAAATTAACAAATCGACTGCATTTTTCTTTGTCGTTTAACAAAATTTTCATATCATTATTAACACCATGTCTCACCCGGTCAGCCTCAAACCTGGGGCACAAAAATAAATGGTTAATACACATTGAAACATTACACACATTACACCTTACAGTCGAATTCCCGGTGATCAGGTTGGCATGTGTGAGCTTAGTATGACCTATTCTGCATCGAGATAACACAATCTGGTCAGCTCTACCAAATAAAAATTGCTAGCTCTCAGGGAATATTAACAATGCAGAAAATGCCACAATGGAATTCCGCTTCGCGCTCGCGAATTTCTGTGAATTACGTGTTATACGAAAAGCAGTTAATATAATTGTCAAATTTATGTTGATATTTGCACGAAAATATTTAGTTTTCGCACCAAATGCTCTAACATTTGCAATAAGTAAAGTATTTTTTGCGTTGTTTTAGAATACTGTTATCTAATCATGGCCCTATGAAGTGTATTTCTATATTTTCCGGGGAATCAGGCTTCTTTCTCCAATACAAGTTTACAAAACTTTTGTATTATATTTTTATGCAATTGTAGGAAAAATATTCACATTTCATGTGTTTAGTTTCCGTTTCAATCAAACGGAAACTTTCCACACTTAATATGAAAATAACTATTTTATTATACGCGTGATGTTCTAGGGGGTAAAATGATTACCTGTAAATAAATCTTAACGGTTGCTAACTCTTTTTGTTTAATGCATATTCGTACATTGTCAGAAATGTCCACATTACTTTTAATGTAATGTACATTAAGTATCATGTACGTAAATTAAATTTAATGTACACGTACAGTCATTTTAAAGTACGTGTGCATTAAATGTAGTATATGTGTGCAATTAAATTTACTGTATGCGTGTACATTAAATTTACTGTACGTTCACATTAAATTTAATTTACGTACATATTACTTACTTTAAAGTACTTTTACATTAAAATTACTATATGAGTGCATGAAATTTACTATACACGTACTTCAATATTTAAACTTCAATATTTAAAATTTGTTCAAAGAATTGTCACCCCGACCGGGATTCAAACCCGGGTCACCTGATTTACGCCCGGTTGCTCTAACCACTATCCTATCGAGACAACCAATTCTTTGAATATGTTCTTAGGCCTTATGAATTGCCCGTTGGGATTAATGCAATTGTCACATTTTTGGACGCGTTTACGCTCGGAAATATGCCCCGCAGTCGTAAAGGATACTACGTTCTGACCTTGTTACTGAGTAACAAATGTATTTTAATATTTAAATTTGTTCAACGAATAGTCACCCCGACCGGAATTCGAACACGGGACTTCTGGTTTACGCGCAGGTGCTCTAACCACTGAGCTATTGCCACAACCAATTGCTTGAGCAGGTTCTTAGGCCTGATTTATTGCCCGCTATGATTTGTATAATATATTCTTTACGTCGACGGAACATATTTCTTTAGACGTAATATATATATACACATATATTTACATATATATATATAATTTTCACGACTTCACATGTCTTGGACGTGTTTAAGTTCGGAAATATGTTTCGTAGCCGTAAAGAATACTAAATTCTGACATTGTTAGTGACAATTCTTTGAAAAAATTTAAATATTTCCGGTGAATTTGAAAAAATTGTTAACTAAAGAATTACCGTGCTATGTAGGTCCCTACAATTGTATTATTAGATTTTTACAATTTTATTTGTTACTAATTTGAATGTAAATCCGAATTTTAAAAATTTATATTTTTGTATATATTTTGAAAAAAAATTAAATTTCTTATCCGTAAGTTCAAATAGCGGAAGAAAATATTTCTAAGTTTTTAAACAGTATCTGTGTTCCATACATGCCATAATTATTTACCAACTCTCCGTGAATTTTAATTTAAACATTAAATTTAACAACGATTTATATTAATCTCTCTTTAATGTAGGGAAAGGTATATTGTTTTATGTACCGATGTATATTAAATCTACATTAATTTTAATTTAAACATTAACTTTAATGTACAACACATTAATTTCGGTTGCTTTTCAAGGAACATTAAGTTTAATGTACTCCTACATTAAATCTACATTGATTTTAATTCAAACATTAAATTTAATGTACGTGTACGTTAATATCGTCTTAATGTACATGGTACATTAATTTAATGTGAAACAGTGCATTAAATTTAATGTAAGTTCTGACAGTGTAGTTTTAACCTTATATACTGGCAATTTTACATGTATATATTGCCAATTTTAAGTGCATGGTTGTATGCATATTTTTAATTTTTTAGTGCATGAAGTTCTGGGGTCTAGTTATACACCATTTAATATCATCTGATCCTAAAATAAATTTACTGCGTGTTTAATAAAAGAAAAACGATGAAACGATATGGGAACTGTTATCTTACGACGAAAGGCTACTCAAAAGTGATCAGCCAGAATTTTCCTAATTATTTTGATGTCAATTGCATATATTCTAATTACTGTATTAATATTATTAGCCAAACGAATTCACATAGTTTTGACAACACTGCGATGGAAACAGTTGCTCGCTTCTTGGTTGAATTGGACGTTTTCAAATAATAGTTAAGATGTTAGTAGTGAAGAAAATGCACAACTAACATTGAAAATATTTCAATACTACGTAGCTGTTTCCAATAACGCGGGAAAGTATGTGCTGTTGTATAACCACTTGTTTTAAATACAGAGAATCAATAACAGTTCATTATGATATTCAGTTACATACGTCGTTAAAATATTTAAACATTTCTTGATCTGAGCATTTCCAATTCTTCCTTTCCAAGAATAAAATGGAAATTGTAGTTGTATTAATTCTGTTATGTGAAGTACTATTAGTGTTCGTGAAAGAAAAGCTCATATTGACCGATCTCAGCATTTGAAACTTCGAAACTGTTCAAATATTAGGTCACCAAGTATGACTCAGGTAATCATAAAAATACTGGTCAACTTGGAAGTGTCGAATGACATAATTATTTTTTGAAAAATACCACGCATTCCACACTCAGACGAAAACCGCCATTCCAAACAAAATCTCACATTCAGCATGAGTCATTCTTGTAACACCTATAGTAAATTTTTAATATTTTTTTATTTTTAGGGAAAATTTAAAACTCTGTGACTAGATACGATTTCGCAAAATGTAACTTCATAGGAAGCCACGCAGTGAATTAGCATTTATTTTTACACGCATATAAAAATCCTCTGTAAACGATGTTATCATGCAAGCATTAGGGCAAAAAATATGATAATGAAATAGGTAGTTGCGGATTTCTGATCTCGTATTCATAAATCAACCGTTAATAAGGGAAACCTGCATTAAGAAGTCCATTCTTCCTTATCCTAAAGGAAAATATTTCGAAAATTACATAACATTACAGGTATTATGTCCAAGCGATCACCACCATTTGTTCCAGCTACCAGCAGATGATACTTCTTTCCCCCGTACGACAAAGTTTTTTAAACTTTGTTTTTGTCTTTTTGTTGTTTTTTTTACTTCATCAAATCGCTATAAACGTCTCCACTCATTGAGAGTCGAAGATCGGACAGACATACACATGAAATAATGAAAAATTCTAATAAGGATTTCATTTGTTATGATGTAACTTGCAAATAACAAAAACAGTTAATTCTATTTAAAAAAAACTTAATTATAACAAACTAGAATCCGTCAATTGAGAAATTTTACTTTTCAATTTTAACCAAATTACGGTTCACTGGTCAATTTTAACCAAATTATTATTCATTGGTCAGAAATCCGATTATTCACTAAAGATAGAAAACAAATAGCCCTATTAGAATCCGAAAATCCTTTAACTTAGGAAAAACTCTTCGGAATAGAGTTTGAGAGCTTATTAACTACAATAATTCACAGCATAAGCTTTGAATTGAGCACCAACCATCTCCAAACTCGGATAAAAAATTCCAAACAAACGTTTAATTCTTTACATACGGTACCGGAAAGAGTAAAATCCATATAGCCATCAAAAACTAAAAATTTAATAAATGAACTAATCAATAGAAAACAGATTTAGAAAAAAATACTAATCGTGTGTTAAAGGAAATTCCACATCAAGCAATAGGTTCTATAGAAGATATTTACGCTTGTTTATGTTATTAAGTCACTTCCTCCAGGCTTCGAAAACACCCCCATATATTATTGATTCCCAAATTTAGTAGGGACCAATCCAATTTAAAAATGTTAAAACTATCAGTAGAAATGGCAGATTTTAGCAATTGCTAAAAATGTGAAATGTTACCAAACGCTGAAAAAAATAGTAATTGTTTTTGACGGTCGGTGCAGTACATTCCGGAAGGTTTTCAGTCTGCGATAAAATGCGAAATCGATCGCAAAACGCGAAATCACGTGCAACGAGCGAAATGGTCGTTAATTTGCGGTATAATTGCTAAATTGCATTTTATGGCTCCTTTCGTGTTTGGTCTAACTTGGGATGCGACATCAACAACACATCGATGTTTGAAAACATTTAATTTGAGAGTGGTAGTGTTTATTAATTAATAATTAAGATTTAAAACAAAGTAGAAGAACAATTAAAAAACGGATCCTGAAAGCCTGAGCTCCCAGGGTCATCCCAAGGAGACTCAGCTTCCTCAGTTCCTTGCACGGAGGACACTGAAAGAAGAGGAAGGCCCTACGCCTACGGAGCACGCGTTACTTCTTACTCCTTTATACTTGTTGAAATTAACAAATGGCGATATATGAAAGTTACTTTCCCTAATTTACTGATTTTAATGGGAAATCTAAAGCGCATCAAAATATATACTTTTTAAAAAAAAATCTTGTAGCGTCCTGAAACACAGAGGCAGCGTGGAGCTCAGCGGTGATCGTGGTCACTTGCAGGGTAAACACGTGTGGAATGCACGACAATAGGCAGGAAGCGGCCCAGGCCGAGCCCACGGGGTGCAGTTCCAGAGGGTACGAGTCACACTTGCGCCAGATGCGTCGCAAGACCTGGAACCGCACCGGGGCCGCCCCCCGGCGACGCGGGCGACGCGGTCACAGCGAGACTATAAAGGCGGGTAGGCCCTGAATGGTTAGTATTGTTCCTCAAACTTACGCCGCGAGACGCCAGAGGGAGTAGGAGGCCGCAAGCTTGCGGGTATGAGCGCCAGGCTTATGTTGACAATGCGTTCGGTAGTTAGCAGATACTAACGGGGAGCCAATGCTCCTGTAGTAAAGGCTACGGTACTTATTGTATGTGTGTGTGTGTGTGTGTATATATATATATATATATATATATACAAAACATATTATATATATGTATATATAATATATATTGTATATACATATATATATATTATATATACATATATATGTATATATAATATATATACATATATATACAAAACATATATTTATATACAATATATATAAAACCAAAGCCATCTTGTCGGTGATTTGTCCAACCCACGACATCACAATCTCACAGTTCTCCCTCAATAATAATTTTCACAACAAATGATACAAAATGCTAAATCTTAATTTTTATAATGCTATAAAATGCTACACTGTTTTCAAAAGGTATTTTATTTTAACTTAAAGTGCTAAATTCTACCATCAATAATAATTGGTCTTCAGTAAGCGAAATATTTTAAAAAGCCAATCTCTTACGGACAAAACAAAATTCCTTTTCCAACTACATTTTCTTCCCAAAGTTCAATTTGTTCAGTTCGATTTCCGCATAACTCAGTCAACACATCAGTTGCTAAAGTTAACACATTACTTTGCAAAAAAACATTCAAAAATTCAAACATACTTTTGTCATATTCTTAGATATTGGTTTTGTGGTGAAATGTCGTTGGCATTTAAAATTAAATGGTCACAGGTGTTGTCATTGCCAACAATGTTATTTACAAGAGCAGCTTTCGATGGCTTAGCCATCATCATCAGTTTTCTAGTACAAGAAAATAGCAAACAATTAATTAAGCAATTAAAACAAGAGATTAAAATAAAAACAAGAGATTAACATTAGCAATGGAAGATTACTAATAATTTACTAAACAGAATTAACATTTTGTGAAATGAAACAAAGGGAAAGAAATAGCAGGTGTTAAAGCATTTTTTTTATATTACAGTAATTTGAATCTACGCAAGAAAGTGGATGAAATTAAATAGAACTTGTGAAAAACATTTTTGTAACAGAAACATGAAATGTAAGTTGAGCCGTTTCTTACCTGCTGTCTGGAAGCCACAAAACGACTACGCGGGTTTGGATGGGCCAAGCGGCTTAAATACCAGGCTGTGGGGTGGTGGAGGAGGAGGGTTAATGGCCTGGGTGCGGTGTCATGTCTATTGCGCCGCCCCGGAGGAGTGCGGTGTGAGGGTGGTGTCTAATAATAATTTCAGTAGAGTGGAGGGGTTATGGTTTATATTTTCATTCAGAAGGTTGTCATTTAAATGGATGTGGAGGTTTTCTAAAGTTAATCTAGTGTGATATTGATTTTCTATTTCCAGTATTTGAATATCTGTGTGTGGATCGAATGTGTGGCCTGTCTGAAGGAGGTGATTGGCAAAGTGAGATTTACAGGAGTTGTGTTTCCAAGCGTGTATGTGTTCTGGGTCATTCCATGCAAATTTCAGGTTTTCTGACAGTGAGTCTCAGATTTTTTTCATATTTTATTACATTAATCTACTAATGATGAACAGTTAAAAGACAATTTATGGAATTAATATCTTCAGCAGTTTGGCAACAATTATGGGTTAAACATGGACGATGACACAATGTACTCAATAATGATAATAATTATGACGTTCATAAAATGAATAAAACTTTAAAAACGGGCACACTATTTTGAAGATAAATGATCATATTTTAAGCAGTTGATAATATATTAAGGATTGAGACATTTGTTTATAATAAAAAATGCTAATAAATTAAACAAATACATTTTTCTTCAAAAATAATATTTTCTTTTCTTTCATATTTTACACACTGCAGGAAGAACCAATAAATAACAATTCTGCAAACTATCGCGATGGAATCTTAAAAAATGTGTAATTATTAAATAAAAAGTATACGCGCATTTTGCTCTTAAGGTTGAAAGTCGCGTGCCTTTGCCCAGCGAGGAGTGACGCAAGGTCGTAGGCAGGCACCGCCAAGTTCATTCCCTAGGGATATCCATCGATGCCTTCGAAGGGATCCTGACCCCAGTTTACAGGCTTAGTTTTCGCGTGTTACTGTTCAGTGATACATCGTGATAGAAAATGCCAAAGATTGTGAATACGTTTAACAGGCTTTGGTACTGCAATCCATTCGGACTCGAGAAGCACAAAAGTCGGGTGGGTAAGAGAAATAATACAGAGGCGATGCGGAAGAAAATATCGAATTTAGTGCTACGTGAAGCAATATGCGATGTGTCGTTACCAAATATCCAAAATGCCCAATGCAGATCTTAGTGACTCAACTGAAACAGTGAAGTGAAAACGGCAAGTGAAGAGGAGTACGTAGCCCCAGGAGTTGCAGAGGAAGCCACTATCAGTAATGGAAACATTTTGTATCCTCTGGGTCAATCACCATTGTCATTGCGAAAACAAACCCGAGAGATATCGTACGCAAGGAGAAAGGTGAGTGCCGTAAATAAAGCAGTTTCTGAATTATTTCATGTGAGTACAGAAAGCAATGATGGAGAAGAAATGTTGACACTATTCAAAGAAAAATTTTCAAACGTGAAAACAGCTAATGAGAAATACGTGATTTTAACGTGTTTACCAAAAAGTTGGAGTGAACAAAAAATAATGGTCGAATTTGGCGTATCTCTTCATGTAGCTCCTACGGCAAAATTAACACTTAGAGAAGTAGTTTTGCAAAATCCACCATCGCGCGGCGGAGGAAAACTGTACCGCCGAGCGCTGACGAGGAGCGCTGTGGCGCGGCGGCTCTAGCAGCTGAGACGAGTTCGTTAATGGAGCGCCAGTAAGATACTTTTATTCATAACTTTAAAACCATTCAAGATTCCATGATGAAATTTACAGAGTAGCTTGAAAGTAGTTTCAGCAATTTTTCTTCTAAAATTCAAGAATTTAAAAATATTAAATTTCCATTTATTGCATTTTTTAGAACTTGTTTACTTCCTAATTGTTAAAGACTCACGGTAAAAAAATATCTTTAGCGTAAAATTATCCTTTACATTTCTTCTACAAATGGTGTCACTTTCATATTTTTTGCTTGTTTGCATATCATCGGAAAAAAATCATAACGGAATGTCTACAGGCTGCTAACCTAATATTTCAAGTGCCCATTGTTGCTAAACAATGAATGATGAGACTAAAATATTGTACCTGGTTCATGCAGGTATCATAATAAGTAAGGTGGCCAAATATTTTTAAATTCTGAGATGTAGTGTCAGATTTCCTACTTTTTTTGCATGGAATGACCCTTCATTTATTCTTGTGTTGAAACTTCTGCCTGTTTGACCAATGTATTTGGCTTCGCAGTCGTGGCAATGTAGTAGACGCCGCTTTTTTCTAAAAGATCTGTATGTGTTTTAGGGGATAGACTTTTTCTGAGAGAGTTCTGCGATTTGAAAGAAACTTTGAAACCGACTATGCGTATATTGTGGGAGACTTTTTCTGAAAGGTTGCCAAAATAAAGTAAGCAAATGCACTTATCTGGTGTTTGTGTTACTGTAGAGAGTGAAGTGTACATTTTCAGTTTCTGTTTGTGTGTTTTGCGGCATAGAATGTTGTTAATGAGTTCTGTGTTGTAATTGTTTGTTGAAATAAATAACATTGTTGGCAATGACAACACCTGTGACCATTTAATACTCTTAGATGTGGAAAAACCTATCGATGAAGTTGTACGACGACCTTCTTTACAAAATGAGTCACATTGGCCTCATAACTACGGCCGCGGAAGCCTACACTCTAATAATAATAATAATAATAATAATAATAATAATAACAATAATAATAATAAACTTGTCTAAACTCCCTGGTAATTAAAAAGACTGGGAAGTGCAAGAAATCGCTTTATTTGGAACAGCCCACATTTTGCGCAAAGTATTGCAGAGACACCGAGAGTCACTGGATCTGCTCCTTAGGTAGCTGGTTGCAACCTGGAGTAGATTTTATATTCAGCCGACTCATAACATCTTTAGTCGTGATGTAGTGGAAAAATAATAATACCATTGATCCCACTGCGGTGGCACAAAATTGGGTAAGGTCTCCCACTGCGGTGGCACAAAATTGTAACCGCTTTCAGGTGAGGTGGTCCTGGAGAGTGTTATTCCAATAATAAGCATCTATTATTGCCGTAAATTTAAAAGTGCAAATTAACTTAGATATTCAACTGAACCCAATTTTTGTGTGAATTACGCAAGACTCCCCCTTAACATTTGCATTACCGATATCCCTTTTTAACATACCAAAGCAGACGTTGGCCTGATTGTAGGCCCAGCCATCACTCAAAACGACTTTCTAAGAGGACGTGATACATTACAAGGCGACATTTTATTGACTGGTTAATTAAACGAAAATAATATAACCAAAAGCTAGGCCAAAGTTTTCTCAGAGAGACGTTTAAATCCCATTTCACCATTGACTATTAACAACACAGACATCCAACGGTGTCCAACTTCAACTCCTGTAACACATCTCGGACTTGAAATCGACGAGGAACAAGGAACACATCACATACCTAACCGCTGCACATCACACACCAAAATACACGTTAGAAGTTTACACATTTATTAATTAAAAAAACAAATATCTATAGACAGAAATAACAATTCCCAAATGCTTAAATTTTTCTCCTTTAAGTTAAGCTTGCTCAGTTCGGAGATGTACATCTTAAACAAATCTTGAAACTTTTAAAAATAAGTTTCTCCGACGAGCAATAAATTTCCATGAAATACACCACACTAACCATTAATTCAAAAATAACTCACACTATAAGATAGCACTAGAACCACTTTACGGGTTAAACGACTTAATATAAAGGAGTTTCAAAACGTTTTCAAGCCGTTTTTCAAATGTCACAGCACAAGTATTTGAACATCGAAACCTCAGCTCATTCTCCCCTTTGAATCCGATCACGTCTTCTTAAGCACTTTACCACATAATCAGCTTCAAAATTAATTAATAATTGTATTGCTTTACGAGAAAAAATAAAAGAATTCACACGTCTTGAAATTGGTTGGAAGAATATTAATATCTCTTCCTGGGGTAACCTCAGAAACTCACTTTATCATATAAATTACATGAAAATTGTACCGTTCAGAACCTTAGAAGGTCAAAATACAGAAAAAGACTACAAATAAATTTAAAAAACCTTGTTACGACATATCTGGTCAATAGATGGTTTTGATAATTAGGGCTCGGACATCATGTATTTATCATTAGATAAATACTTATTTTTTCTCCTTTAATCTTGAGCGTTGATAGTTAAGTGAAATTCAAGCAGTTGGTTCCATAAACGAAATTGCATAAAACATTAAAATAAATATTTTCGTGGAAATAAATATTATTACATACTTCTCCAAATTTTATATGATTAAACGAATGTTTTAAGTCTTTTTCAATTTAATACATTTCTGTTTTTGGATGTATGGTGAAAGATGTACCAGTTTGGAATGCAGTGGTTGGTCACTCATCACATGCTACTGTGGGACTTCCCTGATTGAGTGGAGGATGTCTGAATCACGACCTGTAAAAACGTCTCAGATCTATTTCTAACTCTCCGAGCGATAACACACACTCAAAACTTGAGCAGCTCTCAAACTTCCTCAGATTGCAAAGACGAAAATTGCAGAGTGATGACTTCACATTTTACATCGAGATTTCTCTCGATCTTGGTTACTGATTTTCATATGAGTAATAAATATTTTCGTTGTATTAATGCATGTTTTTCACTTTTAAGCACTTAAAAATAAATATTTTCCGCTTTTTTAGCACCTGAAAGTCCGAGTCCTCATGATAACGAACGTCTCTTATGGGTCACGATTTTTCTAAACAGTGATCAAAACTAACACATCGATGTTGAAAAAACATCGCCATCATCGATGTCAGTAAAATTCATTATTTGAACGTAATTAATTAATTAATAAAAACGTGATGTTTTGAATCATTACGCTTTTAAAACTGCGTTAGTGACCACTAATGGTCACATGGAGGTAATTTAGTTTAAAGGTTTACTAATTTTTATTTGAAATTTCATTGACAAAACAGTAAAAATATTACCATATCATTTAACGAAATCATATCATTTGATCATATCATTAGATAATTAAAAAAATATTCTTTTATCAAAAATTAAAATTCATTTTCGTCAAACTTCATTTATCAAAAATTCAACTCGATTTTGATTATTTTCACTCCTGATCACATTGGTCTGAGAAATATTGAATTTATGAATATGAGAAAATCATAATAAGTTTCGATTACGACGCTACTTTTTTCATTAAAAAATTAAATATCACCCACATAAAAACATCGAACACAAACCACCGCAGTTAAAAAAAGTTCCAAAATCTCGATGTTAAATCCATCGATGATTTTATAAAAACATCTATGATTTTACAAAAGTGTCCATGTTAAATCCACCAATGATATTAAAACAATATCGATGTTTTCCAAACATCGATACCGAAGTTATAGTGGGCGAGAGCTGGGGGAGTTTGCCGCGAATTCCAATTCGCAAAGCGCGCGCTCGCCGCCAGTCGCAGCAAATCCTTTCCTCCCCTCCCTCAACTCACCTCCCGGCGGCGGTGGCGGCGGCGGCGCGGGCGGCCGCCAGGGCCGCGGGCGAGCGGGGTGGCTGGGCCGCCAGGGCTCCCGAAGCACCTGCCAGGGCACCGGCCGACGCGGCGCGGCGCGGCGCCCGGACGCGGCGACCCGGCACGACTGAGGGGCGGCGGCGGTGGCGGCGGTGGCGGCGGTGGCTGTGGCGGCGCCGGACGGGTGACGCACGCCGCCGCCTCTCCCACCCCCGCCCCCATCCCTGCCTCCCCCTCCGCCACTGCCATTGCCCGCCTCGGACGCTCCCGCACACTGGGGCGGAATTGTTGTAAATGTGCATCATCTTTTTACAAAGGGGCGGCGGGCGGGGTGGGGGGCAAAAACCTGTTGCCGCTGACCTACGAAGTAACCACAGTTGTGTAGGCAAGGACGCCCTTTCTACTATCTCGAAGGCCCTTGGTTTCAAGTTCTACCTCATGAATGTGTGTGCTCGACTCTTAATATTTTATTGAGTGAAGTGACTCCGAGCAGACTTCGCATTCCAGAGGCTTGATTTCAATTCCTGTACCGGTCCTCCTGATCGAGGTTTTCGGGGTTTCCATCAGTCATTCAGGCAAGTGCGGGGTTAGTTCTACTGAAAAGCCACGATCGCGAAACCGGCGTCGCTATCCGAATTCGTTAACGAGAAGTCACGAAGGTTAAGCGAACTCGAGACATCGCGGGTTCCTGGTTGGGTGGCCGACTAGGAATCTTAACGGCGCCGAGGCCAATTGCCCTTTTCGTGACATACAGTGGCTAAATACAAATAAAAATGCATATTCCATTGTCGTCTTTATATCCAGTGTGGCCATCGACGACGTGAATCCCGTATCTTACTTTTCTCCGCCTTCAATTCAGCAACCTGGGGGGATTTTACGGTTCAAGAATTTTTTTATCACTAACGGCCCTTCACTCTTTCTCCGATTACAATTCGCTGAGAGAAACCTTTGTGTCATCAACACAGCATTTATTCCTTCCGTCTAGGCACAGACACGTCAAATGCTTGTTTTTTGACGGGACAATCCATTTCGCTGCCTTCCTTGTATTCTGACTGCGCTTTGATTTCCTGTTTCCCAGTTTTCCTTGTCTTTGTTTCAGAAAACGGTAATACTGATATCTTACAATTCACTCATTTGACTTCCAACACACATTTATTAATAATGGAAGAAGGCTCTTTAAACGGGTTCCTTTCTCTCGAATACTGAAGATTAACCCAGCAAGAGTGGCTGGAAAGAATAGTAAATGGGCAATCAGCGTCATACGGTTTCACCCGGTTACGTGGCCCAAGTTGGTCGTAGTGCAAAAAGATTATCTTAAAACTCCGTGACGCTATGGAGATAAAAAGAAATTATTCGCAAAATTATCGAGGAGCAATTATTAATTATAAGTCATTTTTCTCTTTTCAGACTTATACCATCCAGACTTGAGGATCCATTGTTTTAAAATAAGGATTGGAAATTAGACGCAATGTGCGCGTGTCGTCATACACGGTTCACAAATTCGTCAAAAGGCCAGCAAATAAACTACGTACATAAAGCGCATACACACGTGATGGAGAATTGGTTTTATTAATAGACTGGCATAGTGATATTCGCGTGATGACCTGCTTACAATAAATGAGCAGATTTTTAATTTCAGTCTTTCACAACTTAGGTGTTATTGAAGAAAAAAAACAACGAATTCTTTATGAAGCGTCATAAGATAAACATGAAATTCGACATGTCAAGGAAAAGGTAGATGCAAATAAGTTTTACATTGTATTTCATTGTGTGTAAAGAAGAAAAATAGTTACGGCTACACTTGCCTCAAAAATAAATTACGAATATTGGTCCAAAAATGAGAAAAGAAGTTAATTGTTATGTGCGGGCTTAAAGCACAAAATATACTCCACTGATATACTAAATGCGGTATTGAGAAAATCGAGTTTAATGGTGAGTGACAGCAGAAATCGCCATATAAGGCATTTTCATTCCACCGTCAGGATGCGGCAACTGTTCGAGTGAGAATAAAATGAAATTTTTACTTTATATCCTACTCCTAACTCAAAATTTGCCAAATACGCACTTATACCCCTTTTGCTCTGGAGCCCTCATGTACTGTTGAATTATTATTTGGCTTCCAAGCGTTACCCTTCTCTTTACTGTTTTGACAGTTGAAATACGAAGTTACGAAACAGCAGAAAATCGGGCGATGGCCATCTGTTTCGACCCACTGCGCGGCGGCGGTGGCGTGAGAGACGGCGGTGGCGCGGCGCGGCGCTCGCCCCGTCAGCGCGGGCCACGTGTACCCCCCCATCGGTCGGGCGACCGGCCGGCCGACGCGCCCGCCCACCGCCGCCGCCCGCGCCCGCGCCCCCGCCCGCCGCCCGGTCAATATCTCCGCGCACGCCGCCGCTCTCGCCTCCAGCTACTGCATTTCACCGGGACGCGCGCGCGACGCGACGCGACGCGCGGCGGGACGGGCGGGACGCTCGCGCGCGCGCGCGACGCGGGGCGAGGAAGGATGGGAAGAGGTGGGCAGGGACGGGACGAGCGCACTAGGCGGGGCGGGACGCGCGCGCCGGACGGGATGGGTCGCAGCGGGGCGGGGCGGAGCGGAGCGGGGCAGCATTAGAGGGGGTGGGACGGAATGGGACGCCTGGCGGGACGGGGCGGGGCGGACGGGACGGTGGTGGGGCAGGATTAGAGGGGGTGGGACGGAATGGGACGCCTGGCGGGACGGGATGGGATGCGGGGTGGGATGGGAAGGGACGGGGTGGGGCGGAGCAGGGCGTGACGTACGGGCGGGGGCGGGTCGCGTGGGAGGGGCTGGGTGGAACGCGTGCGCGAGGCGGGCCGGGCCGGGAGGGGGCGGGGCGGGACAGGGCGTGATGGGGCGGGGCAGGACGGGACGGCGCGGGTCGGGGCAGGCCGTGGCGGGGCGGGCCGGGGAGGGACGGGACGGACGGGACGGACGGGACGGACGGGACGGAGACGGACGGGACGGACGGTACGTGCGCGCGGGGCGGACCAGCGCCACACCGCTTCAGGACGAGCGTCATGCGCTCTGAAACCCACCCCCGGGGGGGGGGAGCCTCAATTTCGCAAGCTCCCCCGCACGACGCGAGGGGGGGGGCGCCTTGGGCAACGGCGGAGGGCCGGCGGGCCGCCGCGGAAGTGGCGCTGGCGTGAGGTTGGCGGCGAGGGGCTAAACGCGAGCAAGGTGCTAATTGGCAATTTCCTCCGAGGGGGTGTTCGACATTCCACGGAAAAGATGAATCGAAGAGTGGAAAAGAAGACCAACTTCGCTTACGCAGCACGGTACTGTGTCAAGTGAAGTATGGTGTGGTGTGATATTTGTTTACTAGGCCTCGATTGTACTCTCCAAGAGAAAGAGGATGGCAGGGCGATGCAAGTTCAATTATTTAATATGTTGTGATTCTTGGGAACCACGTCGATTCAGAAGAATGCAGGGTGGCAGATCAGCGCAGGAGAAATTTTTAAAAAAAATCGCAATTCTTAAACAAAAGACCTTTAATTAAGGTGAAAAAGTTATAAAGCGTATGAGATTTAAAGAAACCTCCGTCCAGGTAAAGGGAACATCGAAGAGTTCCTAAGGCACAGCCTATAGGGGTCCTTTATGGCATGCAGGGTCTGAATTATGATACATTCGTGGGAGATGCAAGTGGTACCCCTCCTTGGCAGTGCCCGTTGCCTGGCCACCGAAATCTCTCTTTCCGGGACGCTGTTTCGAGGCTCATGTTCAAGATATATCAGCACCTTGCCTGGTCAGCGAAGACTTGCTCTCTGGGTTCTGTATCAGCACTTTACCCGTACTGCCGGAGTCGCCTTAACGGAAGACGAATTCCAGCCGAATGTGTCATGAAACAGCTACGTTGTGCGTGTTGCGTCGCTTAATCCCCAGTTTTTAATTTTATATGAGTACAATAAATTACAATTAAACACACTAACAATTAGACTGAATTAAAATACATAAAATAAGTATCCTTATACAATTACTAGACATAATTACAAACGTAGTAATGAATTGTGTGGTTACGAATGTTTTCAATCCCAACTTCCAAGTTTTTTTTTTGATTCTTAGATTTGTGAATTTCAGTGTGACCTAGATTCGGATTAATCGTGTCCAGCCTTCCCCCTTGCTTGATAACCTCTACGGGGATGATTCCCTGCGCCCTCTCCCTCCGCTGGTCAATTCGCACTCTGGAGGAGAGATTCCGAGTGAGAGAAGCGACGGGCAGAAATAAGGCGTGGGGATTAGGCTGGGAAACGAACAAAGGGGCAAAGGTAAAATGTGTGGAAGCGTGGCATGCGGGTGGAATCGGATCGAGAGAACAGAGAGAATACGAAAACGGGGACCAGGCGGTGGAAGCAATGCTTGGTGACGGAGGAGTGTGTGGTGACGGGGGAGGGCAGGTGATAGGGGATCCTGGTAACGAAGGAGAGGGTGATGTAGGAGGGGAGGTGATAGGTGGGCCTAGTAACAGAGGAGTGTGTGGTGATGTAGGAGGGCAGGTGATAAGCGAGGCGGGCATGTTCACGGAGGAGGGCATGTTGACGGAGGAGGGCGTGGTGGAGGAGGAGGGCGCAGTGACGCAGGATGGCAGGTGAAGAGCTGTAAGTCAGTGAGCAGTCGAGAAAGTGGGAGGGAAGTAATGAGAGGGTTGTCAGAGAAGTCTATAAAGCAGAAGAGAAAAAGGGGCAACCACAGAATTGCGTGCACGTGCCCGAGCAGGACGAACAATCCAGACAATAAACACCACCAAATGTCACGGTTGCCCTCGAAATGCATTTGTAACGTGTTACGTCCTAAACAAATGAGCAATCATTCTACGATGTGCATTCATTCCTCTGCTTATTACTCATTCAGTAGCAGTGGCAGCTGGTGCCCCAACAGACTGGTGGTTGCATCTCCATCGAATGACGGAAATGTAATTTCCAAAATACAAAATACGAATATATAATAAAAATGTAAGCAATTAAAACTAAGTTAAATAAAAGTATGTGTTGTTAACATTAATTACATAATTTTACGCCTGTGTCCGTTCAGTTAAATAGCCCTACGCGTCCCACGCACGTGGTTCTGGCTTTGATATCCATTGGGCTCGTAAGTTCTACTCCAGTGCATTTCATCGACACGTTTCACACAAATAAAATTATTTTATTTCGAAAATTTCACTATCCTGGCATATTTTGTGACAAAGATCCTTCCACACACACACACACACACACACACACACACACACACACTCGTATTTCCACCAGTGCTCTCGATGTGTAACTGAAGGCTGCTGCAAAGCGGAACTATTCATCTACCAAGAAAGGAACTGCCTTCCAGAACGGGCAATTTTACACAAAGAATTCATCATGGGTACAGTTTAAATCAATAAATCTAATATCAAATGAAAACAAATTCTCTAAACATCATAAAAAAATATTAAATGCCTTCAACAATTCACTGAATTTGTGTACTTTCAATAACAAGCGATATTCATGAAATTACGTTGCAGCGAGCCAGAAGAAGACAAATATTGGGATTCCTTTGAGACTCCCTCGGCCGCCACGCAGCGCAGCGCCATCTGTACAAATTCTTTGGGTTGCGCAACCAAATGCGCCATGCTCGCCGTGTTAAATCGAAGGGCCAAAGAGTAAATGTAGTAAACCCAGTGACAAAGCCGAAGCCAAGAGCGTGGTGCAATTCGTGACAAGGCACCAGGCACCGGAGAGAGCGCCAGTTGGACGCTTTTTGGTTTCAAAATGATTTCATATGCATCGATATTGCTGCAATATCGTCCATATTGAATGCCATTAAAAAGAAAATGGATATTCTTCAGATATTACGAGATCTTACGAAGTATTCGATTATCTGGGGGTTGTGCAACCGTGCAACCTAGGCCCGAGTCAGTAGAATTCAGTAGAATAGACCTGGATGTAACTAAATAGTACACATATCTCGATCCGAGGAAGCATATTACTAAATCTTTCGTCACTCGCATTTGTTTTCAAACATTAGCCTCCAACATTTGTGACAAAGTCATCTGGAACAAGTAAGTTTTAGGTAATTTACTTCCTCGTATACGTACGCAAATACGGAGTAATACTACACGTTGTAAAGAGAAAGTTATGTAATGCTTTGCGAAAAAACGGTGGATTTTCTGCAGAAAAATATTCATTGCCGGGCCCCAATAACGAAAAATGGATAAATCCAGTTGCTAAATTAAGAAAAAAAAATCTTTTAACATGTGGTGTAGACAGAATCCACGTTTGATGGATACTTGATACCAAAAAAAAAATAATTATAAATTGATGGCAAAACGTCCGCCCGTCTTCTGTATGTGAACACTAGAGCCTAAACTATGCGTTGGATGTTTCCCAAATTGACGTAACCACTGCCAATTTGGCCTGAGTCGAAGCTCAGCGATTTTGAAAAACATTTATGAACTATACTAAAGCCCCCCGAACATTATCACAATTTTCTCCAAAACGCTTCCAAATTGTTTCTTTAAATTTCTTGTAAGAATAGAGGAAAAAACACTTACAAAGGTGGCATTAGTCGGATTTTCACGGTTAACCCAGAATTTTTTTATCATTGCAAAAGTTTGAATTGTTTCGGTGACTTCCTACAACTACAAAATTCAAGATCGAGATTTTTCTTTCAAATGAAATTTGTTCTCCATAGAAGTTCTTTCATTAAGGTCACGTACATTTTTTGAAAATGTTAGTATTTGCGCGTAATATTGCGTGGAAAAAGTGCAATATTAAAAAAAATAAGATTTTCTCACAAACCACTCCAATTTTTTTTCTTTAAACTTTTGTTACGAATAGTACCAAATGCAATCTACGAGATGACATACACATCATTTCGCTCCATTCTTTCGTTTTTGCAAAAATTACATATTATATTTACAAACACACGTGCTTTAAATGATGTCTAATAAAGTTTCCCGAAAACTCAATAGTTTTCTGAGAAAACGAGTTCAAATTGTCGCATTTTTAGAAACGTTCAAACGCCATTTCTCAAAAATGGCCCCAAATTTCAATGTCTAGGACGAGGTTTTCTTCTTCTTGAAGTGCCGTCTCCATTACTGGAGGTTGGCGACCACTTCCCCGAACTTTTCTCTGTCTTGTGCCACATGGAACAACTCGAGATACCTGTCCATTTTCGGATGTTTGCCAACCAGGACATCTTCTTCCTGCCGACTCCCCTTCTACCCTGAACTTTCCTCATCATTATTAGTTGTAATAGTTCATATTTGGGGTTTCTAAGTAAATGACTAAGATACAATGTTTTTCTAATTTTAATCATTTTCAATATCTCTCGGTATATACCATTTTTCTCTAGTGTGTAATCATTACGAACTTTGTCAGTCCAGGGGATTCTCAACATTCTCCTGATCATCCACATCTCGAATGCCTCTAGTCTATTAATTGATGCTGTTTTCAGAGTCCATGTTTCAGCACCATATATGAGAACAGTTGTCACGTAACATTTTGTCATTCTCCATCTGAGGATAAAACTCAAGTCTCTGCTACATAGACAATTCCTCATTTTGTTGAATGTGGATCTTGCTAATTCAATTCTCGTTTTTATTTCCAAATCTGATGTTCACGACTCATTTAAAATTTGTCCCAAATATTTATATTGAGAAACAATCGGTCGATCGTTGATGGACAGTTGAAATGGTCTTCCACCTATCTTACTAATTAGCATGTACTTTGTTTTATGTACATTTATTTCTAATTCATAATCTTTGCAAGCTCGATTTATTCTGTTCATTATTTCTCACAGATCCGCAGCAGATTCTGCCAAGATTAGTGTATCATCTGCGTAACGTAGATTAGAAATTGGAATACCATTCACTTTTACTCCCAGATTACAATCCTGTAAGGCATCTTTAAAAACATGTTCAGAATACAGGTTAAATGGCAATGGAGACAGAATACACCCCTGTCTAACTCCTTTTCTCACATCCACTTCCACAGTAAGGGGCTGATCAGCTCGCTCTTGAGCAGTTTGTCCCCAATACAAGTTTTTTATGATACGTGTATCCTTTAAATCTATATTAATATTCTCCAAAATATTCATAAGCCTATCGTGTTTCACATTACCAAACGCCTTTTTAAAATCAATAAAACATAAAAATACTTCTCTACCTTGATCCAAACATTTCTGTACTAAAACTTGAGTGGCAAACAGGGCTTCTCGTGTACCAAAAGCATTTCTAAAACCAAATTGTGTATTTCCTATTTCAACTTCTACTTTTCTCCAAATACGAGCATGTATGATGCGTAAAAATATCTTGAGTATATGGCTCATCAAACTTATCGTCCGATAATCGTCACAACTTCTTGCCCTATATAGCTGTCTTTGGAAGCATGGCAAATACAGATTTTAGCCAATCAGTAGGTAGATACCCAGTGTCATATATATTGTTAAAAAGATTTGTAATTTTAGCAATACTCGCATCGTTCGAAAGTTTTAAAATTTCTATGTTGATGGCATCCAAACCTACAGCTTTGCCATTTTTACTAGCAATAATGGCTTTTTGAACTTCTTCCTTGAGAATATGTGGCCCAGTTCCGTCTATTAACTCAGGCAGTGCGTATTCTCGATCATTATCAAACACTTTTTTCTATGTAACTCTTTCCAAACATCACATTTGTCTTCTTTACTAATTGCAGCATTCCCATCATCCTTCAGAATCTTAAGGCAGTGCTTTCTTCTGCATGTATTAGTAATTTCTTTGATTCTTTTATGGAGGTTAAAGTCATCATGCATCTTATTTAACATTTCTATCTCCGTACATTACGACGAGGTTTTACTATTTTTTAATATTGTAACGTCAGCACATGCCAGCCAGATTTTCAAACGGCTGGGCACGGAGGCTGCTAGACACATGGGATGGATGGGGGCACTGGAAAATGGAAACCTCCTTGCTACCCCCCGTGACGCAAGAGGAGCGGGCAGGGGCGAACCCCCAGTGAGCGCCATGTGTTCTGGCGGCCTTTAGAGGGCGGAAGCCGACCGCCAAAGTAAGTTAACAGAGGCAGAGGAGTTCGTTGTCAGAGCACCTCGTGAGCAGACGTGCATGCTCGCCGAGACGGGAGTGCGGTCCTTGAGGCACGGCGTGTGCGAAACACGGTGTCGGCCACCGGCGCGGTAAAGCGGAAGGTGGGGGATGCACTAGCCCTAGGGACGGGGAGCAGGCGCGTGGGAGGTACTGGCGAACATAACCCCAGAGCTATAAATTTGTACATTATTTAAATAAACCAATTTGTACATAGAGCTCGTGTCTGTGTCGTTATTTAGCTACCACGACGCCACAATATTCTTGAAGTAATACTACTATTAGGAAACCTAAAAATGAAGAACAAGTCAAAAGAATGTACTTTGGGCGGCGATAGATGGTCATCCATGCCCCAAGAGTATGTGGCAAGTCCGAACAGCTGATACCAAAGGAAATAGAAAACTAATACTGGAAGATCCGTGCCATTCAGTAGCACCACCAGTTTACTTTCCCATATACATTTGGAAAATATTCTTTAAAATGTAGGGGTATACAAGAAATTTAAAGAAAAAAATTTGGAGCCGTTTTTGAGAAAATTTTTAAACTGTCCGAGGAGTCCATATAAAGTACCCCCCAATTTTGAAAAATGTTTTTCAAAATCGCGGCGCCTCGAGTGAAACCAGATCGACCAGGGAGTGTTCATTTTGGAAGAAATCGTTCTTATGGTTTAGGCGCTAGTGTTGTTCACAGACTGACGGACGGACGTTTTGAAAAGAACCACCTTTTCGGTATCAGGGGCCTCCAAAACGTGAATTTCCGTTGAAATCTCGAAATCGATTTTCCTCAGCATTACATAACTTTCCCTATACTACTTATACGGGAAAGTAAAAAATCATTTAAAACGTGGTGTAGCCAGAATCCCTGATTTGTGGGTCCTTGATACCGAAAAACCAATTGACAGCAAAACGTCTGACCTTCCGTCCGTCCGTGAACACTACTAGCGCTGAAATCATACGCAGAATTTTTTTCAAATTGAAGAAACCCCTTTCGATCTGGCTCGAGTTGAAGCTTTGAGATTGTGAAATGATTCTATAAAATTTGGAGGTACTATAAATGAAGTCCCACAGATATTTTCAATATTTTCTTAAAACCGGCTTCAATTTTTTCTTTAATTTCTTGTAAGAATAGAATAAAATACACTGAAGGTGGTGTAGATCCGAATTTCACGATTAACTTTGAATTTTCGAAAATTGCAAAAGTTTGAATTTTTTTCGGCCTCTTCCTACAACTACAAAATTAAGATACGAGTTTGTTCCTCCAATGTTCTCCGTAGTGAGTTCATTCATTACGATCACGTATATGTTTTTAAAAATTTTTGTAGTTTTCACAGTATATTGCGTGCAATGTGCAATTTTATAAAATTACAAAAACAAGATTTCTAAAAAATTGCCCCAAATTTTTCTTTAAACTTTCGTTAAGGATAGTGCCTAATGTACTCTATGAGATGACATAAACGCCAAATTGCTCTATTCTTTTGTTTTCTTTCAAAAATAACAAAAATGAAATTTGTTTGACTTGTCTCTTGACATCGTTAATACTTATATTGGGGGGATTATTATATTTACGAGCACTGGCACTTCATTACATTTATGAGTACATGTGCTTTAAATAATGCCATGTAAAGTTTCTGAAAAACGCAACCGTTTTCTGTGAAAATTCTGCATTTTCAGAAACGTTCAAATGCCATTTTTTCGTAAATGGCTGCAAAATGTTTCGTCAAACTTTTCGAACGGATAGTGCTAACTGCACTCTTTAATATGACAAATTTCATTTTTTTTTTTTTAATTACGCAAATGTAATTTTTTTAAAGATCTCTCACACCATTAATTTTCACATTTCCAGCAATTTGTAAACACTATTGTATTTGTGAATTAATGTTCTTCAAATGACTTTTAATGATGTTTTTCGAACACTCAAAACTTTTCTGTGAAAAAGAGTCTCAAATTTCTTATTTTTAATAGCGCTTAAACGCCATTTTCTTAAAAGCGGCTCAAATTTTTCAAACAAAATAGCCATTTAGGACGAGGTTTAACTGTTCTTTAATATTCTAAAATTAATATTTCTGTTCTAGTATTAGGAAACAGACAAATTAAGAAAATGTCCAAAAAATGTACTTTGGCCGGCGATAGATGGCAGCTGGCAAGAGAATGTGGCAAGCCGAGTCCAAAGGATATAGAAAACTAATACGGGAAAATCTGTGCCATTCTGTAGCCCCACTACTTTTATTTGTGCATAGAAATGCGAAGAAAAGAAAATTGGAACCACAATTCAAGCTTTTAGTTCCCAAAAATTCAATGTTGCGTGCAAACTCAAATGACAGCTTCAGTCGAGATAAACAATGGAGATTAGTTACCAGTAGACAATGAACGTGATTAATGGAACTTAAAAGGATGTAAATTTGTATTTGAAACCATAATTCATATGCATATATTAATTGCCTTCAAATATTTTCGTTAGAATAAAATAGGCACTTTCCTAAATATCCGATGTCTAGTAATTTCTATTTATCATTTATTTTAATATACAATACCCGTAAAATACTTTAATACAATTTGTTTTTACTGCGCTATAATTTATTTCTACATCATGCATTTGTAAATGAAAGGTGGGGGGGGGGTCTTGGTGCACGCCTAATGTAATTATTACGCTGTCGTAACGGATGCGTTACAGGGGGAGAGGGAATATTCAAAACCTACAAATTTGGGTAACGTAATCAATTGACTGCGACTTACCAGCAGGGAACGGATTAATACGGACTAAAAATAAATTAAATATGCAAATAGACATGAAGTAATTGTGAATCAAAATATGGAGATAAATATGGACTTAATATGACAAAAAATTATGGTAAAATAATAGTTTATTGTCAGTTGATACATCTTCATCTTTAAATTCTGAAATGTAACTTCTAATTTTGCACTGGCAGATTGTGCTACTTTCACATTTCATACTTGCTTAATAGAGATATTATTAGAACTGAACTAGCACATAGTATTCTGACTGGATTGTAACGGACAATGAGCCGTGTAAGTTGAATTGTTGTAAAAGACTTTGTGACGTCATGCTATTTCCGGGTGGCAGCCTCAGAGGCGAGGAGAGGGAGTAATGTGGACAGTGAAACGAGGTGTTTCCCACAAACCATAGAGGTCTCAAGGTCGAGTCCTCTGTCAAACAATCCGACAGTTCATCGCCTCGGGCCCCTTCACCACGTGGTACACTCAGCTCCCTCAGACAGGGCCTCTGGTGGCTTCACAGTGGATCTATTCTTCCCATAAATTAAAACACTAAGTTTCTTAATTTGCTTTCCCATTGTGAATTCACCATTTTTTTTTTCAAAATACTATTAATGTTTAAGGAATTAGTGAAACGTTTTCAGCTCTTTTTGTTCAGGCGCATTTTCAATATTTAATAAAATTTCACTGTTAAGCTGGACTGAATTTCACTGATAATATGGACTGATTTGCTAAGAAATACGAAAATATATGGTCTTTTATTCAATTATGTACCAAAACCCAAAACATGGAAATATATGGAAAATACAAGTTGCATTTTTCAACTCTATACATTGTGAAGATAATACAAATTAGTATAGATATTAGCTTATTTATTAAATATATTTACGTAGAAATCCGATCCCTGCTTATCTGGCAGAAATAGTAATTAAGGCACGCTTTTATAATGTTGTTTTATTTCTACGAAATTGTAAATTTTAATTTTGTCTTAAAATATTAGCAATTATTTTCCAAAGAATTATGATTGTATTATAAACACGTAAAATGCAGTTAGGTACATTACAATTATTTCTACAGAGCATAATGGATAACTACTGATTATAAAGTAATGCAAGCCCCCTTCCCCATTACTGAAAACAGGAACAACACAATCCAGTATGACTTTTTGGGATGGTCAAATTTTTCTTCTTTAAGTCTAAGACTGTTTTTCATTCGTCTATTAAGTACTTTTAAAACGCACAACGAAACAGCAAAATTTATTTTATTAGCACAACAGAAATATGACTGTTTATTATTTTGTTAAATGTTTGTAATAGAAAGAGAATGTTTTGGAACACGTAACACAATGCTTGTTCCCCTCTTAAGGGAGAGCGCCTAGTTTCACGTCGTAACAACAAACGACGTCGCAGGCGGACACGGATCAGCATGGCGGCTGTGGCCAAGGGCAGAGGCGGGGGCGAAGGAGACGGGCGTCACGGCGCGAAGTCGCAGGGCGACGCGACGCGCAGTGGGCCGCCCAGAAGGGCGGGGGGCGTCGCGAAGGGCCACACGAAGCCCTCGGGCAGCGGCAGCGCCGCCACGAGCAGCAGCCCTTCGCCCAAGAAACAGCGGAACGCGTCCACGTCCACGCCGTCGGGCACGGCCCAGCGCCGCACCAGCACCGTCTCGCCGCGCTCCTCCTGCGCTCCGCCCCCGCCGCGACGCATCACCTCCGCCACCAGCACGCGGTTGGCGTGCAGGGCCACCCGCACGTCCCCGGGCGTCGCGGCGCCCACCGGGAGCGTCACGGCGAAAGGCCTGCGCGACGCCCGGCCCGGCTCCGCCCCCGGCGCTGGGCGCCGGGCGATGACGCTGGCAGCGCCGCGCACCAGCCGCGCGATCTCCTCCTTCTCATCGTCCTCGCTCCACCGTCGCACGCTGTCCCTGTCGAAGCGGACTCGCTGCGGCGCCTTCTTCATCTGAACGCGCTGGAGGCGCGGCGACTTCGCACACTCCTTGCTCGCGAACTTCGAGAAGACGCCCACTTTCGTAGGGTCGAAGAAGACCACGTATATGTTGCTGGTGGTGCTGCTGCCGCCGACAGGATTGGTCGCATGTCTGCCCCCGCGGTGGGAGGAACGACTGGACAAGGATCTCTCTGTGAGGTCTCGGAGGGCGTTGCCGGACACGCCGTCGCGCTGAAGAGGTCGCATGAACAGCTGGATTCGCTCCACGACCCCTTGGCAGTCGTCGTTTTCGGTCACTTCCGAATCTTCGTAATCCCATTCGTCCATGATGCTGCTCACGCTCTCGTCCCGTGCGGCCAGTTCGTCGAAATTTTTTTAAAGATATTCTTCGCTCGGCGTCCACCAGCTCCGACATGGTACTTCCTAGAAGTGCTTCACTTATTCTTCGGATCTCTTCAAGAATGATTTCTACATCACCGTCTTCATCATCGTATTCACCATCAGAGTAACTTTCACTATCATTACAACCACAATCGGAATACATATCCTCAGAACAATTAACGGAACCATAGGAACCATCGCAGTCCTCCCAGTTCATGCTTTCTGAATTTCCATCTATTGTATTTTGACTGTTACTTCTTGTTGCCAAATACAAAAGATCTAAGAAAGTGTCTGTTGACATGACTACTTCACCATTTGCTGCAGCAGTGTTTTCTCTTGGCGAATTGCAACTATCTTCATCATCTTCGTCTCCTCCTTCTTCCCCATCCTCCTCCCCTGTATCGTTCTCATCTTCGGGTGACATTCTCATTCACACGTTATCATGGGTATACTTCCAGAAACTTTGGAATTACGTCTTGGGTAGCCAAAGAAAAGACGTCATCTCAAGTTTTACTCCAGTAATCCTTCATGACGTAACCAAACTTTACAAACACCTGTATGAACAAGTAACACAAGAATTTTGATTCTAAGTTTACTATTTTATGGACGAACAAGCGAGAAGCAAAAGTCAAGGCCCCATTGATAATTTCCATTGTTATATCCAACAGCTTTAAAATATAAAATAAATGTGAGTTTTTTAGTAACATACACCTTGTATTACTTGTAAAGGAATGAAAGCTTGCACGAGTGATGATTTTGAAAGTAAAACCCTTTTCCTTTCACAAGTGCATAGCAAATTTTCAAATTAACTTACAATACAATGCGTTGAAGGGAATGTTTATAGTAAGTTAATGTTAGAACTTGAAAATATGAGAGAAGTATTGCGTTCACAGCCCAATAAATACAAAACAATATTCATTAAAACAAATATTCACTTTCGTCGTGCATTCCGAACCTCACTTTCCATACCAGAGAACACCCACTTTAAATATTTAACAAAATTAAAATATTAATTTACATGAGCTATATGATTTGGAACCGAACTTCGAAATTCCGAATAAATCCAGAGTACAATAAAATTGGGGAAATATCTATTCTAAAATACAATGTAAGTAAACGGGCTTTATGATACGAAACATTTAGTATGTTCAAGATTCGTGGCACAATACAAGCAATATCTCAAATACATTATTTCGTAAGACGTAGGCATGATGCATTACGTGCAAATTAAGTCAATTTGTTCGCATTCATCACATCGCAGTAAATACGAAACGAATGAGTCTATAGTCTGCTTCTAAAATACTCTCGACAACTTTGGCGAATACAATGCGAAACTCGAGTCAGGACAAACTCAAATGATATAATAATAAAATTTCGCAACTAAAACAATAAGAATTCATTAATATTGAGTAATGCAATCGTTTCGACATCATAAAAGATTTCGTTTCAACACACTTACATATGCAACTGAGGAAACAAAATAATGATATAATAAGATCAAACAAGAGATGCAAATTAATTCGAAATACAAATTAATCATAATATGGGGCAAATGTAATTTAAACCTCGTCAGAATACATAAGAAATTTGATGAATAATTACATGTTTACCTGCCTAGTATAACCAAGTACAATAACTTAAACATTAGAACAAGAAAACATGCAAAAATAAATTTCTTACGTGGATCGAATTACTGTAGCTGTAACCTATAGCAACAGATACTCGGAGTAAATGGCTGACCATCTTAAGTACCACGGCCTATTTGAAAAGTATCTCCTTCGGTAAGATATTTTCACGGCCATCTGCAAATTCAAAATCAAAGGATCACTTCCTCAATAATATGGGGTACGTAAAGCCTTTCAGAAAGGATTAAAAATATGAACAAACTAGTGGTGCTACAGAATGGCACAGACTTTCCGGTATTAGTTTTCTATTTTCCTGGGTCTTCGCTAGCTATTCGGAATTGCCACATACTCTTTCTTGCCAGCTACCATCTATCATCGCCAAAAGTACATTTTTTTTGTCATTTTCTTAATTTTTCGGTTTCCTATTGGTAGAACAGAAACATTAATTTTAGAATATTAAAGAACACAAAAACCTTGCCGTAAATGGCAATTTTCTTTTAAAAATTATGTGCCGTTTAAGAGAAAATGGCGTTTTAGCACTACTAAAAATGCGAAATTTGAAGCTCATTTTCACAGAAAAGTTTTGAGTTATTTGAAGTTATTTGAAGCACTTACACTCACAAATATAATCATCTTTACAAATTGTGGATAATGTGCACATTAAAGATGTGAGAGATCTTTCAAAGAATTTACATTTATATAATTTTTGAAAAAAACAAAAAAAACTCAAAATAAACTTCACGCTATACTAATGAGTGTAATTAGCACTATCCGTCACAAAAGTTTCAAGAAAAAAATTGCAGCCATATACGAGAAAATGACGTTTGAGCATTTCTGAAAATGCCGAAATTTGAGCTACTTTTCACAGAAAACGGTAGTGTTTCCGAGAAACTTTACTTGACATTATTTAAAGCATATATACTCGTAAATATAATAATGTGAAAAAATCGCCGATAATGTAAATATTAACGACGTGAGAGACAAGTTAAATAATTTACATTTTTGTAATTTTTGAAAAAACCAACCGATAGACCAAAATGGCTTTTATGTCATTGATAGAGTACATTTACCACTATCTCTACCAAAAGTTTAAAGAAAAAATTTGGAGCCGTTTTTGAGAAAATTTTGTTTTTGTAATTTTTTAAAATTGCACATATTGCACACAATATTGCACGAAAACTACCAAAATTGTGAAAAACATTTACATGACCTTTATTAAAGAACTCAATATGCAGAACAAATTTTATTTGAAGAAAAAATCTCTATCTTCAATTTTGTAGTTGGAGAAAGACGCCGAAAAAAATTCAAACTTTCACAATTTTCGAAAATTCAGAGCTGTACGTGAAAATCGGACCTACGCCATGTTAAAAAGTGTATTTTCCTCTATTCATACAAGAAATTTAAAGAAACAATTTGGAGCCGTTTTTGAGAAAATGTTGAAAATCCCCGGGGGGCTTCATATAAAGTACCCCCAAATTTTAAAGAATCTTTTTCAAAATCACAAAGCTTCGACTAGAATCAGATCGACTGGGGAATATCAATTTTGAAGAAAATCGACCGAACGGTTTAGGCGCTAGCGTTGACCACAGACGGACAGATGGACGGAATGCCGTCAATCGATTTTTAAGTATAAAGAAGCAACAAATCATGGATTTTGACCACACCAGGAGATAGAGGATTTTTTTTCTTAATTTAGCAACTGGTTTTATCCACTTATTCGTTTTCACGGCCCGGCAATTAATTTTTTTCCGCCGAAAATTGGCCATTTTTTCGCGCAGAATTACATAACTTTCCCTATACTACGTATATCACTCCGTGTATACGTACGTATACGGGAAAGTAAAATTAATTAAAGAATATTCTGCATGTATTTTATCCCTTGAGATGGCATAAAAGAACGCCATTCAACGGTATTAATTTCACCAAGGAACAAGATTTTTTACCTCCAGGAAGGTAAGGTGCGCTACGTACTCAATTGTATTATGTAGATTACAAACATAATAAAAACGTCACATCACGTCACAGTTTATAAATATACCGTATCATACCGTATTTGACTGTTAGTGAAAATACATTTAAACTGTAAGTGTAAGCTACGTAGAATCAATAAGCATAAAATATATTTAAAAATAAAATATTGGTTCAATTCATCCACACCACTTTCATGAGCTATCAATAAAATCTGGCTTTCGTGGCTGTGAGATTTATTTAAACTCTTTTTTTTTTTTAACCTTCTTTATTTGAAAATTTGTCGAAGATTGTCCGTCAGAGGGTCACGCTCATTCAAGTCTCAGTGGATGTTTTGAAAACAAGTCACGTGCACACTCATATTCTTACTGCGCTGCAGTCTCCGAAAGGAATTCTTTTAGCGCGGAACTGTATCCGTAGTGCACGTAGTATTTGGTTTGCATATATCTCCGATACATTAATACATTACAGATCTTTGGGTTTTTTGAAGTGAAATTAGCCATATGATATGTTGAATTGAATAGGTTCGATAAAATGGAAAAGCACCAATTCACATCGAAAGTGTGCGAATCATCCTGAAAACTTGTTACGTCAATGGAAGATTTCCACCTAAATTTTAAAGGGAAGAATAGGAAATTACACAACTTGTGTATTCTTTCTACTTTAGATTTCGTGTTGGTGATCACGACAAACCATGAGCGATGAGCCCCTCACCAGTGTTGTGTCACCTGTACAACGAACGGTTGTGGTTGTATGGAAAATTCAAATCATTGTCTTTCGCTAAACCAATGGTGTGCAGAATTCCAACAAACCATTTAAACAACTGTTATTTAAGCATGACCAAGATAACTGGCATATCAAGAAAAAGTAAACATGCTTTAGACTCTAAAGTTTAGAATATCCAGATATTCATTCTGCCGTGCAACCTGTGTCACACAATGACGAATTACCAGTGCCTGTACGACGAAAATGACACTGGCCTGCACTTACAAAGTAGAGCAGAAATATGCTGCTGAATAATAACAAACCACACATTCATTTGTTTGTTTTACAAAAAAATTTATCTCCCTGAAATTTCTTCTCCTCTTCTTTTAAGGAATTATTGTCGCTTTCTACTGGCTTGATACATACGATAAAACATCGAGACTAGCAATTATAAATGCATTCGTGGTTATTATTTGTATTCAATGAGCGTTACTGCTCATGCACAATACAGTAATACCTCAACATTCGCGAGAGTTAGGTTCCCAAATAGCATCGCGAATGTTGAGTCTATCTTTTAATGAAAAAACACGGGCTAGGTTCCTGGATATCGAAAAACCGTTCAAAAAAGAAAGAAAAAAATGACAAACAATTGCATTAGAACAGAACACTACTACAAACGGAATTCACAATTAACAATCCAAAGACAAGAAATAAAACATTTGAAATTTATTTCAAAGCTGAAAGTGATTCGATATAGGATTTGGTTATTTTTTTGTTCCATCCTCCTCCTCATTCTAATATTCAAATGTGGAAGAGTTGCTGCTTCTATATCTCTTTTAAATTTTGAAGTAATTTCCATGTTCGGATCATATTCAAATACCCTTTTCACCAGAGCTTGTTGAAGGTTTAGAACGCCATTAACAGTCCTTACATTGAAGTTGCTCCAGGACGCAGTTTCGCTTCCCTTTGTTCATTATTACGTTCGAGGAGATTTTCTTCGCTGATTATTTCCCGAAGCTACTCTTCAGTGAAAGCATTACAATGCGAGATACTCAGATCCTGAAAGGCTTTTCTGTTCGTTTGGCGAAAACCGTCGCGTCTAACTTGACGCAACTGATGTGAATTATTTTACAATTTTGTTTTTCAATTAATGTGAATTGACATTCCAAATTTGACATTTTTGCAGAACGTGATACTTTGAGCTCAGGTGTCTGTCAAGTTCGGTTCCCAGATGATGCTTATCAAGGAAATGAAATGTGTTCGCTTAAAAAAAATATACGATTAAAATACGCACTCGCGTATGTTGAAATCGCGAATGTTAAAACCGGTAGCATTTCTCTAATCGCAAATGTTCGGAACTCGCGAATAGTGAATTCGCATATGTCGAGGGATTACTGTATTTAATTTAATCATTCTTAACATAACTTAGTATCAATATTTAAAGTATTACAATTACAACTTAATCACTTGCAAAATTAATACGAGTCTTACTTGGAAGGCGACGGACTTCATGGTCGCGGCTGCGTATACGGCTGCGGGAGAATATACAAACTTAGCGCCCCCGTCTGTTCCCACCATTTTCTTAATAAGTATATGAAGGGAACTGAGACAAGAAACATGTCCAGGAAGATGGAAGCAGACATGCTGGACACATATCTTTGGGGGCGACAAAACTAAAAAAAATGAAGGAACAAGCACTAAATACGATTTGTGTGGAGACCTTCCACAAACATCAGAGATGAACAGCGTAGGAGGACAAGTAACGTCTATGTTTTCTATGAGTATTTTCAAAAATTATGCACATTATATTCATTAGAAAAAGTATTATTTCTGTTACGTCAATATCTATCATGTCTATCGTATCGATTTTTTTTTCGTACTTTCACGTACACATACACTTTTAATGTACTTTGAAAATGTAAACACGACTCATTTTGACTTATCACAAGTCATATAGCACAAGGTATTATCGCCCTGTTAATAAATCTGTAGTCACGGGATAAACGTTCCTAAGTCAATTTTTGGCAAAATTGGGTTCAGTACTGAAACTACAAGTTAAGTATCTACATTTTATTTTAGGAAAACGATCGAATTCAAATGCCTCCTTAACGACAAAAAAACGTTGGGAAATACCGTTGAGCATAGGAAGAAGCGTTGGCTCAATAATATTTAACACTGGTTTTCTCCAAACTAAGATTTTTGACTTAAGAACTTTTACGCCGTGACCACGGAATGGTAGAAATATTCAGCTGCTGACATTTCAAATTCGATTGGACACCGCCTTATGGGACAGACAAGCAACGCTTGAAGAGACATCTGATAGCACAAGTTGTAAGTTGTTCGGTGACCGTAGTTGTCAACCGCCGAATGAATGAATGAATGAATCCGTGTGTAGAAACATGAAAGTGAGTGAATCCGTTAATGAAAAGACGACAAAGGAGGAAGAAATATAATAAAATACTTTCGTATTGACAATCATGTGAAATATTTCAAACAAGATACGAAGAGTTCTTAAACTAGGCACGTATAAAAAGTTTTAAGATTCATAACTTGGTTTTATGAGTTGTAATAAAATGGGTAAAATTGAAGTTTCTAATTTTTGCTTTAGAGATGGCATCCCGATGAATAATAATGCGGGCTTGGTCTACTGGTAATAGACAAAACTAGATGTGCTACAACAGCACCATTTTCTCGCATTTTTTCTAAATTTGAAATTTTCGAAAATTCAGAGAGTTCATCCAAAATCAGACATGCGCCATTCTTTTAGGCGTTCCATGTTCTACCTGAGAAAAAATTGGAGTGTGTTTTCAGAATTTTTTTTTATAAATTGCATTAATTTCAAGCTTTAATTATGCGAAAACTACTCGTTTTTTTTAAATTTATCCATGACCTTTTTTTAAAGAGCTGATTGTTAGGAACAGATTTTGTCTAAGGCAAAAATATCTATCTTCAGTTTTGTAGTTAAGCAATGTTAAAATTTTGCAATTATTTGAAAATGGCGAGTTCGCCGCAAATAGGACTAGCGACAATTTTTCATCGTCCTTTGATACTTGTGGAAATTTTTGTAGCTCACTTATCAACAAATCTTTGAGCTAAACTTTCAAAATGTTTTGTTCGGGTTTTGATTGGATCTGACTGCTGGCAGTTATTGGAATGAAACTTTTTGAAGCATGTTAATGATTCGGATTGACGATGCGATTTAAAACCTATTTCGAGCCATTCTTTTTCACTTACATTGACATGTTTCCGTAAAAATTCATTCTGCATGTGCACTATCTTTGCAGTGAACTTCGTTGTTTACTTGGAGAAAACGCAATTCTTTTAATTTTTATCTCCTTTGCTTGCTTTTATCTCAGAAATATATTCTTCAAAAAATCGTGGAGAAAGGCTGTGTTTACCTCGCTATTTAACGTAAAATCTACCAAAAAATGTATAGAAGTAATATTAACATTTTCACATTTATAAAGTAAGTAATTTCGTCTCCCGGTCTGCATTCGATTCGAGAACCTTCGTGGTACTTCTCCAATTGACTTCAGGGGGTCAATTACAAATCATTGGTTGATCTATCCTGGAATAAATATTTTCCATATTCACAAAAACATAAACTGCACTTGCATGTTTGCAGAATTATATGCCATCGCTATCAATCTCTGCGATTGAAGCCAACCTAGACAAAATTAAACATACACAGAAAAATATTTTGTATTTGCAATGCTAAATACGTTATTTATTAGTAATCATTTAATAATTTTTTAACAGCAATATTTCTTCAAAAATAAAACGAACGTGTCAATAAAATATTTTTATTTAATAAAAAATCAATGTGTCAGAAGTACACTTTCGGTTAAAATATCAGAAAACATTTACTAAAGGTACTTGAATTACTGTATTTTAGGTATTTATGTGCCCTAGGAATTTCTCGCAAAACTACTCCTCAAATTCTGCTGACGTGCGCGTCTTGAATTTCCTTATCACTATCCTCACGGAAACTCTCTACTATTTAGTTTTAATAGTTTTTTTCCTTTATTAAATCTTTTTTGTCGGAAAGTTCCAACATCAAATTGTTGAATACCGCATGTAATAGTTATTAGCATGCTATCCTGAATATTAAATTGCACAAACAGCAACACGCTTCGACTTCTATCACCGGATTATTGCGACTATTAGAGCACACTGTCGTCGGAAAATCAACTATGTTTTTTTTTTTCCCTTCCCCCCATTTTTTTTCTTGCTTGTCCCGATTGATTACAGCTTAGATTTTACTGTACCTGAAACCAGAATCGAATAATCAATAATTCGAAAGAATCCCCTTTCCTTACCAAGGAATAAACTTCCGTTCTCTACACCGCCTATCAGTAGCCATTTCGTAAGAACAGAGATTCCTAAGTCCGTTGCATAGGCTGCTTCCTGATGTCAGTTTCCACCCAAGGTGTACTGCTCGGCCCCAATCAATGGGTTTCGCTCAGACAGTAGATGAAACACTCTCTACACATGCCACGCTATCAATTTCTTTTCGCAGTGTGGAGAATTGGCATGGGAGCGACGGATGTTCGTCCGTTGGCCCAGCAAATTTTCTGCAGTGGGTGTGTGTGTGTATGTATGTTGAGAGAGAGAGAAAGAGAAGTGAGAGGAGAGGAGATAGAGGCACGCGAGCGTTTGCGTGCGCGTGTGTACGAGCGTTGCGCATGATTTTTAATTTTATTAACAAGCATTTCGCGAAATGATCGAAAGGAAGTGTTTTTCTCTGTGTAGTTGGTGTGAGCGACATTATTTTCTATTGAAAATACCGGTTTCACGGTTATACCGTTGTACCCGCGTATAAAGATATTTTACCGGTATAAAATAATAAAGGTATTTGTTACGTATGGAAAAATACCTGTCAGAAATGAAATAAAAAACAAAGATCTGTAACAAATGTGTGTACCCACCACAGCGGCAACATCAACAATATCAAACATGACAAAATTTATTTGCGAAGGGTTGGCTGACAGGAATATTCCTAAAGAGGCTATAGAGAGCAGTCGATGGGGGAGCTTTACGAGGGTCCACCTTGCAAGAGGTGAGATAAATATTTTATTTCACTTTCTCTCCACTTCTTACACAGTGTACAGAAAGTATTGCAATGCCGCGGGGAAAAAAAACTGCAAATTTTCGACAGAAAAACTCTTATTGCCGGGACCTGGTTCCGAAGAAGTGGATAAATATTGTTCCTATAAACAGTAAATTATTTCCTCTATCACATTGTGTAGTCGGAATGCATGTTTTGTGGTTCATTGATACGAAAAATCGACTGACGGCAAAACGCCTATCTGCCCGTCTCTCCGTCCGTCTGTGAACAACGAGTAAACCGTAGCACGAATTTCACCAAAATTGATATTCTCCAATCAATCTGACTGATGTCGCGGCCCCTTGAATTTGAACAGATATTTTAATTTTGGGAGGTACTTCTAATAGTAGAACGCACCACGCACGTCTCCGCAGTGACATTTCGCTGGTAATAGTGCTTGCAAGAGAATTTACGTTGGTAGCACGAGTTGCAGCTTGGAAACGTGAATTGCCTACTCATCACAATCATAATAGGAGTGTTGTTCCTTTCACTTGTTTCCCAGCGATCTGGTTGCTACCAACATAAATGCAAGTTATAACAGGAGGCTCTGCATCCGATCAGTGCGGATGTGGAGAGACTTTCCTGGTGCAATATAGTATAACATACCAATCAAGATACTGATTCTGAAATTAATACTTTCACTTCAACTTTATACTCTTCATTTAAACAATCTACTGCCTATCACAAACATTTTTTTCTTTTTCGGACAACCTCCTGTCAAAACACTAAATTTAATTAAATCTAAACGTAATCTAAGACGTTTTTGACAGCTAACGCGCCATAGAGAAATTAAACAAAAACACTAAATAAACTCTCGCAAATTATACTATTCTGATTATAATAAATACCAAAACTATATTAATCAAATTCATCCAAATAAACCTTCGTTGTCTACAATTAAAAATATCACGAAAACATATGCTCATAAACCTAATTTCACCAATGGCTCTACTTCCGCTTAGGGGTCGTCCATAAATTACGTAACGCTAAAAGGGGAGGGGGTTTGAGTCAGTGTTACGCTGCATTACATAGCGGTAGGGGAGGGTCTTAGTTTAGGGTTACGTAATGCCGATATTTCTTTACAAAATGTTTCAATATTTGCTGAAACAATCACTTTCAAGAAAGTATGATGTATAAATTGTTAGAATAAACGTAAATATTTTTTTCTTCAATGACACAGTTTGAATTTGTTAGATTACAAAGCAAATATTCAAAACTTATCTATAGTATATTCTCGAATCCAATTAAATTAGCGCCTAGACACGGGGCCCATGCGTCATCCATGTCGAGGTGCGCACAACTTGACAGAAATTTCTCGCCTACGCGTCTTTCATTCAGAAGTAGTTCTCAATTTTATTATTACATGCAATTCGCTTCGCCAATTATTTCTAACTTAAATTATTATAAATTCTTATATGTAACACAGATGCAATACAATTCGATTTTCAGCTTTATAACTGACTGTACTTATTGTATCGGCCGGAGAGGGGGGGCTTGTCGCAAGCGTTACGTAATTATTAGAGGGGGGGTTCAAGCGCACTTTACAGGTGCGTTACTGGGGGGGAGAGGGGGTGTTCAAAATACTCCAAATTTGCGTAACGGAATTTGAGGGCGGCCCCTTATTTTGATAATCAAAAATCTAATTTAATAGCAGACTATTTCGAAACCTTTTGCTCCTAACTGTAAATCAAGAATTTAAAGACAAAATTGAAAACTTTATATCCTCCACCATTGCTTCTGTTCCTATAAATATTAAGTTTCTTTCTACTCTGAGGTATTAAATATAAGAAAAAAATTGAAAACTCGTAAAGCTTCAGGTTGTGACTTGGTATCTAATAAAATGCTCAAAGAATTAAATTTATCAGCAATTACAAAATTAACCAACCTATTAAATTTTTCTACTCCGAATTTCTCACTTCCCGCATATGTGGAAAATTGCACATGACCTTCCCTTCCGCAAACCTGGGCAAAGACCCACATAACTCGATGAATTATCAAACTATCAGAATATTAACTTCTTTACAAAAAGTATTTGAATAAGTATTATTAACCCGTCTTTCTGACGACATTTCCATTATTCACACTTTTCCGTGTGACTACTATTACGTGTGACTGAATTTATAGATAGATTTATTTAAACTGCAAATGGGTGTAACCCGGTGGCAGCTAATTACAAAAATATAAAAATACAGTCTCTCAGTAACATAGAACACTAATACCAATAATAATAATAATAATAATAATAATAATAATAATAATAATAATAATAAAATAATTAAATACAAGAGTTTGGAAATCGAGATCAGCCGAATGTGGGGCGTAAAAGTACAGTCGTCCCGATAGTTATCGGAGCTCTGGGATTTGTTCCGCAAAATTTGAGTAAGAACTTGTCTAAACTCCCCGGTAATTCAAAAGACTGGGAAGTGCAAGAAATAGCTTTATTTGGAACAGCCCACATTTTGCGTAAAGTATTGTAGAGGCACTGATAGTCACCGAATCTGCTCCTTAGGTAGCTGGTTGCAACCTGGAGTAGATTTTATATTCAGTCGACTCATAAGATCTTTAGTCGTGATGTAATGGAATAATAATAATAAGAAGAAGAAGAATAACAATAATAATAAGATAATATAACTAGCAAATTATATACTAATTATAGTAATAATAATAATGGTAAAATAATGATAATATAAAAACTGACTTATTCATTAAACATTAAATTACATTAAGAGAGAAAAGAAAAGAAAAAGAAAGAAAAAAATAGCAGTTTTCACTTTAAATAATACACAATTGGCCTTTTCTTAGACATAGTTCAAGCTTTTGATAAAGTATGGCATAATGGTTTATAATACAAATTACATGATATTGGTACTCTTCACTACTTATTTGAAATGATTAAAAACTTCCTCTTTCATCGCCATTTTGCAGGAAAACATTAATTCTCTCTGTAATGCCATATTCTCTACGGAATTCCTCAAGGTTCAACTGTCTCTTCTATTTAACCTTTTAAGAACAAGATTCCCCCTTTATCTTGTATTACTTTGGCTCTGATATATATATATATATATATATATATATATATATATATATGTGTGTGTGTGTGTGTGTGTGTGTGTGTGTGTGTGATAGAAATAAGGGAGATCGAAAACATCAAAAAAACTAGTGGTGCTACAACAGCACTTACTTTCCCGTATTAGAGGAAACAGCTAAGTAGTACTGTAATATTGCACTTTATGCGCTACTAACATCTTCGCTTGGAACTCACTATTTCCATTGCAGTGTTGTCAGAACTATGTGAATTCTACAACTTCACAAAAATAGAATGCAAAAGTTTTGTAACCCTGTATTGGAAAAAGAAGCCTGATACCCTGGAAATATAGAAATGCCTTCCATTGGGCCATGATTAGGGAAGAGTATTTTAAAACCATGCAACAAATTCTCTACTCACTACAAATGGTACAGCATTTGGTGCAAAACTAAATATTTGCCTTCAAATATCAACATAAATTAGACAATTATAACTCCTTTTCATACAGCTCCATTAGGTCACAACAATGACACTAATTCACAGATATTCGCGAGCGCAAAGTGAATTCCATTGTTGCAGACCCTGCATTGTCGCTATTCTGAGAGCTATTAATTCTTTTGACTTATTTCAAATATTTCAAAATAAACAATTTCTAAAATATTAATGTGTAAGTCTATAACAAAGTTCGAATGTAAGAAACGAAGAAAGAAATAATATACAAAATTGCACATTCTAATTTACGACGCATCCAGCTGTCCGAAGCGCAGTAAATTTACAGCGGCCTATTACGTTTGTCACAAAATTAAAGAAAAACTACTCGTATTTTGAAAAAAATTAAGCATGACCTATTTATTTTATTTATTTATTTGTCAAAAAACAGAAACAGAATGGCACAGACTTTCCCGTATTAGTTTTCTATTTTCCTGGGTCTTCGCTAGCTATTCGGAATTGCCACATACTCTTTCTTGCCAGCTACCATCTATCATCGCCAAAAGTACATTTTTTGTCATTTTCTTAATTTTTCGGTTTCCTATTGGTAGAACAGAAACATTAATTTTAGAATATTAAAGAACACAAAAACCTTGCCGTAAATGGCAATTTTCTTTTAAAAATTATGTGCCGTTTAAGAGAAAATGGCGTTTTAGCACTACTAAAAATGCGAAATTTGAAGCTCATTTTCACAGAAAAGTTTTGAGTTTTCAAAATACTTTATTTGAAGTTATTTGAAGCACATACACTCACAAATATAATCATCTTTACAAATTGCGGATAATGTGCATATTAAAGATGTGAGAGATCTTTCAAAAATTTACATTATATAATTTTTGAAAAAAAACAAAAAAAAACTCAAAATAAACTTCACGCTATACTAATGAGTGTAATTAGCACTATCCGTCACAAAAGTTTCAAGAAAAAAATTGCAGCCATATACGAGAAAATGACGTTTGAGCATTTCTGAAAATGCCGAAATTTGAGCTACTTTTCACAGAAAACGGTAGTGTTTCCGAGAAACTTTACTTGACATTATTTAAAGCATATATACTCGTAAATATAATAATGTGAAAAAATCGCCGATAATGTAAATATTAACGACGTGAGAGACAAGTTAAATAATTTACATTTTTGTAATTTTTGAAAAAAACCAACCGACAGACCAAAATGGCTTTTATGTCATTGATAGAGTACATTTACCACTATCTCTACCAAAAGTTCAAAGAAAAAATTTGGAGCCGTTTTGGAGAAAATTTTGTTTTTGTAATTTTTTAAAATTGCACATATTGCTCGCAATATTGCACGAAAACTTCCAAAATTGTGAAAAACATTTACATGACCTTTATTAAAGAACTCAATATGCAGAACAAATTTTATTTGAAGAAAAAATCTCTATCTTCAATTTTGTAGTTGGAGAAAGACGCCGAAAAAAATTCAAACTTTCACAATTTTCGAAAATTCAGAGCTGTACGTGAAAAATCGGACCTACGCCATGTTAAAAAGTGTATTTTCCTCTATTCATACAAGAAATTTAAAGAAAAAATTTGGAGCCGTTTTTGAGAAAATGTTGAAAATCCCCGGGGGGCTTCATATAAAGTACCCCCAAATTTTAAATAATCTTTTTCAAAATCACAAAGCTTCGACTAGAATCAGATCGACTGGGGAATATCAATTTTGAAGAAAATCGACCGAACGGTTTAGGCGCTAGCGTTGACCACAGACGGACAGACGGACGGAATGCCGTCAATCGATTTTTAAATATAAAGAAGCAACAAATCATGGATTTTGACCACACCACGAGATAGAGGATTTTTTTTTCTTAATTTAGCAACTGGTTTTATCCACTTATTCGTTTTCACGGCCCGGCAATTAATTTTTTTCTGCCGAAAATTGGCCATTTTTTCGCGCAGCATTACATAACTTTCCCTATACTACGTATATCACTCCGTGTATACGTACGTATACGGGAAAGTAATTGAATCACTCTAAAATAGCTAATGATCCCCCAAAAAGTAAATTTTTTTAGGATTGTTTTGAAAAACTGGAAGACATTTCTACAGACACATTTTAACTGAAGCAAAATAATTGCAACAAATAGATTTGTCAATCCAAAACAAAAAAATCTCGTGAAATTCGATTTCCTCTTCTATCCAGATAATTATGAATTTTTTATACATAAATAAGACTTACAAGCGTATTTCTTAAAGCAAATGGTTAATTTATATATTGTTAATTTAAAGTATTGTTTACTGATCAAAAGCTATCTGGAGTTCTTTGAATCAAAACGACATCAAATCACAATCTTCTGCACAAAGATATTTCCTGGAGCGAACGGTACACATACTCTGCGTTCAACATTTTTTGATATTTTAAAAATTGTATTTTTGAAATGTTAAATAAAATCTCAGTTCTCAATGAAAATTTGCAAAGATTATTGTTTTTCAGGAAACACTTCACACACAAAGTTCATGTACTCTCAATTCAAAACATACCTTTTGTTATTTTGCTTTCATTTACTTTTTCTAAACACAAAACAAAAAGCCGACAGAATCAACACGATTTTTCTAATTTCACACCGACATTAACTTCTATCTAAAATCTTACTTATAAGATTTTTAGATAAATGTTTAGATAACACTTATCTAAACTTATACTTTTTCAGCATGTAATGACGCAACAACGTGGACAAATGTCACACGAACGAAAAACTAAATGTATCCCTTTCCATTCACTTACATATTTACCCTCGTGTCGAAAGTTAATGTACAGTAGTACATTAATACTCCAAAGTTAATTTTTGAGTTATGAAAGTTTAAAAAAATTTTTTTAATAACATTATATACTGTTATTTATTTATTTTTTGCTTTTCCTGCTCTTCGATGACACACACGCTTTGATGTTAATAAATCTAAAATAATAAATGATTCTTGGCTACATGGCAACTGTCCTGATGACTTTTCAGTTACAATTTACAAATATCAGCAACACATATCAACTATCATACGTATTTCCACCAAACTGTAATTTCGGAAGGTATCAACGTATGGACATTTGCGTTAATCTACAACTAGTACAAGTAAAGAAAGAGAAGTTGTAGATCACCTGAGAAGTAACGTTTATCGGATTCACTTTTCTTGTTTTTACAGTTCTTCAGAAAAACATTTACTTTTAGGTCTTGATAGATAAATTACTTTAACTTACACTCTCTCATAACATCTTCTGCAAACCGCGATCGCCGTAAGTCGTCAAGATTCAGGCTGCGCCATCGGCGGGACATCCCCAAACACAGTCGAACACACACAGCCACAGAGCACAGTCTCTGGTATGTCTATGCACACAGCCACCCAGGGGACCACGCTCAGCCTGGCTGGACGGGACATTTTCGGCCGCGTTCGTGATCCCTCGCGTACCCGAATGTCACCCCCCTCTCTTTTGCTTCTCCAATAGAGTTCTAGGTGAACTCCCTCCCCCTCCCTAACGCCAAAGGGTTGCTGGCGCTCGCCGCTGCGCCGGCGCGCCGACAACCAGCGGTGCGCAGTTGCTGCCAGAGAATATGGTTGCTGCATAGGAAGGCACTTCCTGCCACAGGCAAACAAATCTCTGGGCTCTGTGCTTCCTCCGACCTTCGCAGAAGGAATCTGTTTCCAGGCAAAGGGCAGCCGAAACAAGGGGGACGAGGGGGAACTACATTTCTAGCTCCCCTTAACCATCCAGCTTTCTTATTTCTATAGGATATTTTACTACTACATGAATAAAACCTACAAGAAAAATCAAATTTTAACTTCCATTAACAATAATTGCTAATAACAATTGTCCAAACATTTGATTGCAGTATGGAGCCTTATGTAGTATTGTTCTCTCTTTCTGTCCAATACGATTTTATATGACTCTCTCTACCGCAAGCTGTGTTGTCGCTACACCAAGAACTCTGGTTTATTCAGCTCGTCCATGCTGTCTCACGCGAAAATATTTAACATGTTTACTCAACGATAGCTTCAATTGTGTTGATCTTAGACTAGATCTTTTTACCAGTTATTTCCAGAATTCTTATGAATATGATTATTTTATAAGAGTTTAATGGTTTAATTTCGAAGAAATTAATTATTAATGATAACCAAGTGTTTACTTCTACATTTTGACGTCCTTAAATTTTCACCATGCGAGAAACTTTTTTATTATTGAAGAAAAGTTCAAACATCCAGCGGATGAAATGTCGCAGAATCTCCAAATTTTGATATGCGACCAACCATATTTCTGTATGAATCATGGTTCTTGAGTTAGACCGCAATAAAAACAATATTTAGTGCGCTAGGAACAAACATCACGTATCGTTCGGTGATCTTCAATAGTCAGCGATTCTCAACTGGCGATGTGGAAGGAAATATAGAGCATTTATGAATTTCACTTATTAAAAACAGTGAAATACATATAAACATATCTAAAAATGAATTTAAAATTTTACATAAAATACAGTTAACAATATTAATGCCAGTCATTCTACTACTAATTGCGTCTTAAAACGTGATTTCAAATGCAAAGATGTGGCGAATTTTTAGCCGATGTCAAAAAAGAATATTAAGCATTGTCCACACAAAGACTTGCAATATCTGATACCATCCATGTCATCTCACATTTTTAAATGGGCATTTCCATTATTTTACATTAAAAAAATAACTGTGTGAATTAATTGACGTGTAAAATGTCTTGAGACTGAAAATTAGTGACATTGACCTTGATGTAGATGTCATTCGTGCAAAATAATAATTCAAGTCTCATTAATGTTCGATGGATAAACACTCTATTTCACCTGGAGTTGACTTGTTTTGCTATTGACATTTCAGTTTAATTCTCATTGAAAGGTCTGTTTTTTTTTTACAAATAATAGTTCAATGCATCTTTTTTATAAAAAAGTATTTTAATATTAAAAGTATGTAAAATCCCCCCTAGGGAGTACATGACCTTGACGCTGGTGAGGGGCTTGTGTACCCCAATGACCCTGAGAGCTACGCCGGCGGTAGCGTAGCTACTGGTAAGGCCTCCCTTGCCGGACAGGTCGATGGGGGAGGGGTCAGACAAAGAAGTACTCCAGAAGAGGACTTCAGCAAGACCAGAAGAGGACCAGCAGATAGAGGGGCGGACAGAGCTCCCAGCCGCAGTGAAGGCAATCTGTCTAGGGAAGGAAGCCCGATATAAACCATGCAGTTGGGAAGCTGTAAGGTGGCAGCCCCACCACCCAACTATATCTGCGCAGCCCTCGTAAGGCGGCCAGACGAATCCTTCATTACTGAAAAACCTCACAGAATTAATATGGCTACCCCAACAATATGACGAACTAGGCATGAAAAGGACAAACGACTTGGAATTTCGGAACACATTAAAGTAGCCACATGGAACGTGAGAGGAATTGGCATTAGAGAGGCTGAATTAGAAACATAATTAAAGAAAGAGAGATACAAATCTTGGTGGCAACTGAAACTAAGAAAAAGCTAAAAGGGACAAAAGAACTAGAAGAGTATATTATGATATACAGTGGTGTACCTCAAAACATTAGGGCAAAAGCTAGTGTAGCAATAATAATAAATAAAAAGTGGAAATCAAGAATAGATCGCTATGCATTCATAAATGAAAGAATAATTACCTTAAGACTAAAGATCGGTAGAGGATATATGACAATCATCTGAATATATGCTCCAGAAGAAGGAAAACGTGAAGAAACAGAAATATTTTATGATCAGCTGCAAAAACAATTGGAAAAAAACCCACAAAATGATTATATTATTTTATGTGGGGATTTTAATGCAAGAGTTGGAAATACACCAATTCCGGAAATAATGGTAGGTAATGGAGAACATCATTTGAATGCCAATGGGAAAGAACTGAGACAATTTGCCACAATGAACCATCTAAAAATTTCCAACACATTTTTTAGAAAACGTGACATCCACAAATACACATGGAGTGCAAGAGGGCTGCGATCAATCATAGATTATTTTTTAATAAATGAAAAATGAGACCGCAGATAATAGATGTCAACGTATATAGAGGATGTGACATTGCCTCAGACCACTACTTGGTAGTAGCAAAATTAAGAATATGGAATGAAGTGGAAGTCTCAAAAATCAAGACAAGAATACAGGAAGAGGTTTACAAAACTTACTTGCTGCAAGAAGAAAGCATTCAACGTCTATACCAACAAAGACTGCAACATTATCTTCTGGAAACACCGATAGTAGAATGCATAGAAAATGAATGGGATAATGTAAAATTTTGCATAGAAAAAGCAGCATCAGAAGCCATTGGTAAAAAGAAAAAAATAAGACGTAGAAAAGGTTTAAGAGTCTGGAATGATGAAATTCAGAATGCTATAAAAATAAACAAGAAGCATATTGCCGATGGTTACAGCAAAAAAATGAAGAAACAAGAGAAAACTACACGAAGAAAGAGAAATACAGCAACAAAAATTGTGAGAGAGGCACATAAAAATCTCTTGGGATAACTTCATTAGCCAAATAGAGCAAGATGTACATGGGAGGCAAAATTTTGCATATAAAGTTTAAAGAACTTCAATAGGTCTGAAAAAGATGATGCCAGAATAGAAGTAATAGAAGACACCGAATGGATAAATCATTACAAGGAGTTATGGTATCAAGTGCAAACGAACCGTGCAAACGAACTGGGATAACACAAATCTAACAACTACAGAACTAATTACTATTGAAGAAGCCTTGAAACAGATAAAAAATAGGAAAGCTTCTGGAATTCTAACCCTTTTAATCAGACTTTTATATATTCTAAATTTCGTTTTTCTGCTTATATTTGGATCCCAGATCACTGGATTTAGGTCTCCTAAAATTTTCCTTCCTTTAATGATTCGGATTTCGTATTCCTTTTCATAAAAATCTTTTTTCCATATTGTTGTTCCCAAGTACTTTATGTCCTCTATCTATAATAATCTAATACAATTCTATCTATAATAGTAATTCGCGGGGAAGCATTCCGGCTATTACGTTATGGACCGGGCCGACCCTGACTGGCTGTTGATGATGATAGAATAGAATAGAATAGAATAATAGTTTTATTTTCTTCATTTTGTTTACAAATTCTGCACTCTCTAAGTCATCATGTACTTATCAGAGAGATGCTAATTACAAATAAATACTTCTCACAACTACTTGTACAGTGCAAAACCATAACTTAATTCTTTAATCTCATGTCCATGACTCCAAATTTTACTTTACCATATTTGTGAATATAATCTAATTTTTACATACTTCTTACATACTACTTCTTTTTTCTTTAACAAATTCTTCTTTACTGCATTTACAGAATATAATCTAATTTTTACATACTACTTCTTTTTTATTTAACAAATTCTACTTTTACAACATTTACAGAATATAATCTAATTATTACATACTCCATTTTTTTATTTAATAGTTCTACTTTACTACATTTACAAAATATAATCTAATTATTACATATTACTCCTTTTTTATTTATTTAATAGTTCTAATTTACTACATTTACCAAAAATAACAATTTTTACATACTACTTCTTTATTATTTTTTATTTAAAATTACTTGTCAATTAACCATTTTTTAATCTCTCTTTTCATTTTATGGGTACATTGCTTTCCATCTCTTATGTATTTTGGGATCTGATTTAGTAGCTTTGGAATTTTTACTTTTAGGGTTCTTTCTCCATATTTGTTGAAAGTGGTTGGTATTTTGTAGTTTTCTTGTAATCGGGTTCCATATTTATGCATAATTTTGTGTCTGAATTTTTTATTATTAAGATGTTTTTTTAAAAGTTGAAAATTCATGTATTTTATTTACGGTCATGATTTCATTGATTTTAAACATACATTGTTTTTTTTCTTCATTCGTATTTCTCTTATTTGTGAGGCATTTTATCATTTTTCCTGGATGTTTTGTACAATATTTATATATGATCTTGCAGCTGTACCCCAAATATCTATTCCATACCTAATTATGGGTTCCACTACGGAGAAGTATACCATTTTCAAAATTGAATATGAAAAATAGTTGCGCGTTGGAAGAATTCTCCACAGGCAAGTTCTTAACTTTTTTGCAATGATTAAGATGTGGGGTTTCCATGAGTAATATTTGTCAATGGTTAGGCCAAGGTATTTTATTGTATCTACGGTTTCTATGTTTTTTTGACATTTGCAGTTACTTTCTATTTCATGTATACATTCTGCATTATGGAATATAATTCTGGGTTCTGTTCTTATGGTATGTGGAGTGGTTATATATATGGCTTATATGATGATGATGATAATAATAATAATAATAATAATAATAATGCCTTTATTGATATAACAGCTTACTTCTAATTTATTTTCCGATTAAAACAGAGTGGAAATTGACTTTTTATCAGCTGAACACAGTTATCCAATCGGAGGCGTTAATTAAAAAAATTATGCCGTAACAAAGGTTCCGATTGGAAAACCACGTCGCCGCTGATCTCTCTAAATTCCTGTATTACTCCGAATATGATTCCGAGCAAAATATTTCGCCCGATGCCGCTGCAACCCGCGCCGTGTCGGTCGCTGATATGAGTTCCCTGCTTTATTAGTTTCTGATTACCAAATTTACACGCGAAGGACTGGATCTTGCAATAATCCGCAGTGCCACATTAAGGGAATCAATCGTGATTATCTTCTTGTAATCCAGGCGTATTGTTTTGCTTCTGAAATTATCTTTCCACTTTTTAACGCGAGTTTCGTATCTATCTCGGAAGGTCTTCACTTTGAAGTTATCACTGAATCTCATGCGACTGCTACTATATATAATGCTCTATATAGCTGCTGCTTATCGTAAGGTCGCCGGATACAGAGTGTCTTACTATTAGAATGTGAAGACTCGGGTTCGTTATTTCAGGGTGAAGTTTTCGGGTATTGATAAAGAAAACCTGTTACAGAAGTGAAATCATTACAAATGTGTACTACTGTAAACAAAACCCACCGACAAAATGAGTTTAAGGATGTAACTCGCAGTTTTGTTACCAGCAGTGGCCATGCACTCATTGTCAAAGCGGTCCCTTCTTAGAGAAATCTCTCTACACATTGCGGCTAGAGCTGGACCAAAACGCCCTCAGTTCCGATAGTTCTCGTCGGCGAAATCAGGCGCGCCGAGACTGCTGTTTCTCAGAATGCCAGTTCCGGAACTGCCATAATCGAGAACGAACTACCCCGAAACCATTGCGCGTCCGAGGTTAAGAATGAAGTACAGGGCCTAATGGGCTTTTCTGGTAAAGAAACATCCCCCCCTCCCATTTTTGAAGATTTCAAAACTGCTTTAAATTCTCATTAACATATTTTTTCATTACAACAATTATATTAGTAAAATAATACGTTGAATACATTATACATTTACCACAAATCGTGGTAAATATCTTGAGAATTCATTAATTTTTGAAGGAAGGGATAAGTTCGGCTGCTGGATCAGCCACAGCTGCGATGCCACTTGCTTTTCATTTTAGTTTTTAGGTAGTGGTAAATTTATTAATTTACAATTTTTTAAAATTAGTTACCTTTTTCTTAGTGAACGTAATTCAGAATGTATGAATTATCAACTGTTAAGCCCAAGAATGGTAAAGTACTCCATAGTGGGTAAAAACAAATGGTTATTAATGTTTATAACTATTTAACTATAATTATATTTTCGAATGGGATTCGTAATCAATGCCTACCGGGGGATAACTGTCTGGCGCGAGACAGCTCGGTTTCCCGTGAATCAAATCAGTTTGTTCCCGTGGGCCCGACTTATTTTACGTCATAAGAATTTTAAATATTTTGTTCGGTAATCAAAACTTATTTCGATACTGTTAAAACGGAAGTCTTAGCCTTAGCGGAAGTCTTAGCCAACTGCATGTAATTGACTTGAATTTTGGATATTGTATTTAAATAGGGGTGCACAATAAAATTATAATTTCTTTCCGATTTCTAATGACATTTCGAAGTACAAAGGACGTGAGACGCTTAACAGAAATATTTCCCGTCTATTGGAGTCTTATAGGAATATATTTAGATTTGATTTGAGGCAGGGGAAGAAAATACGCTTTCATAAAATTGGAAAGGTTCCAGACAAACTGCTTTAGCGCTAATCTATTCTGGATTCGTCACCATTGCGGGAGTCGTCACCATCGAGCGCGTATTTTTCGATTCAAAGTGTGCAGCAGAAAAGCACTACGTTTGGCATCACTGTTGCCATACGAGACCGTAATTCATTCTTAACCTCAGACGCGCCGTAGGCAGGTTATCGGGGTGCGCCGACCGCGTGGAATGAAAGCTGGACGCGTCATCAGTTTTTCGCGACACCGTTTATCGCTCAACTCGACACCAAAGCTCGCTTACTTCGCAATTCTTACACAAAGAAAAGAAGTGGTAGGTCTTAGGTGAGTCATGGATGAGTGCTGAGCTCAGATTCGCAATGCAAGCACATCACTCGCGTCTCAGGGGTCAAGTCGGTAAACCCGACTTCCGACATTGATATCTCACCGATCTAGATGTTCTTCCAGGAAGGTAAGGGAGCGGGAAAGAGAGAATGTCCTGTTCATTAAAATAGTTTCTTGTTAGATCCCTTTCATATGGCCAGAGATAAACATCGAAGACAATCAGAACATTTATTTTTGTCGTTTCTAGGCTTATACAGTAAAATCTGTCTAAAGCGGAATCGTTTGGGTCCAACATTTTCTTCCGTCTTGTACAGGTGTCTGGCTTATTCAGGTTGGAAATAACTCAATTCAGAAAATACATTCGTTCGAAGATGAAGTAGGTTATATGACTACTTTATCTCGCCTGAAAATACATTTTAAAAAAACGAAGGCGTCCCGGGAGTGACAAAGAATACAGACGTACAGAAACGCTCTCAGAAAGAAGTCTAATGAAACAAAGAACTCCGTAAAAAGTAAAAGAAATATTATTTTTCTACAACTGCATAAAAAAGGCAACTTCTGTGCATCGCAAAGCCGTACGTAAAGCATCATTTTTTAATATCTGTTAAAAAAGTTTGCTCCCAAAACAACTATTTTGTTACCGTGAAAAAAGTATTTTTTGCATCGTTTTATAACACTTCTCTAATCATGACCCTAAGAAATGCTTTTCTATATGGTCAGAGGTATCTGGCTTCTTTTTCCAATACAAGTTTACAAAACCTTTTGTATTCTATTTTCATGCAGTTGTAGAAAAAAAGGTTGTTCATATTTCGTGTGTGAAGATTCCATTTCTTTAACGCTCTGGGAAACAAATCTCAGTCTCGACGTGAAAGAAAAGGAAACTTTACACACTTAATATGAAAACTATATCTTCAATTTTTGCAAGAACAGATTGATTCATTTGATGCATCGGCTATTTGCCTAGATGCTCATGAATATCGGGGCAACCACCTATAAAAAAGGTTTTACCATTCATTCTTGATTTTGTCTAAAAACTAGTTTTTAGGCTGTCATACACGTGAGTTTTCCCAACAATAAATTTCTTCATCAAAACACTGACGAAAGTTTTGTTCGTGTTTTGCAGTTAGTCTAATTTTCTCACCAAGAGTTTACGTTTTCAATTTGCCGTCTTACATAAACACATGAATCACACAACTCCTGAAACTAGTGGAACGGAACGAAAGTATCAACAAGGGCTTTCCACCTGGCGGCTCGCCGGATCATTTTGTGCGGCCCGTGACTGCTTTGAAAATTTTTATTATACCAACCTAATTCAATGGAATTGCACAATTCATCTTATTTTTATTTAATTATATATTAATTTTCTCGTATATACATCAATCATTAAGTATGTTGAATAAAATTTGTAACAAAACACACACACACACATATTAGGGTGTCCCTTATTTTCCGACTTTCAAATTTTTGACCGCTCACCCTCCAATTTTGTTCGAAAGACCTAAAAACATGCCTATACAAAATTTTGTTGAGATCGGAGCATTCTAACCCGTGCCGACTTGAGCACAAAATTCGCATGTCGAACATATCCAGAACTATCACCCACCGCTGAGTGAGGCCCGAGCGCAATACATGAATTTTAATCGATCGTGTCACTCGTGTGTACAGGTTGCTAATCTAACATTACATCATATGTTAGTGTCATATGCAGTGCCGAAGAACGTTTTTTTTTAAATAGGACATAATATTAATTATTAATTTAAAACACCAAATAACTGGACACAATTTACTATCAAACAAGTGCTTGAAAATTTATTTTATAACACAAGGGAAGTAAAATAAACAGTTAGTGCAAGCGCTAAACTTGTGGTTCGTGAGATAATGACATTTTGGGAGTAAGCAAGAATCCCGACAAGAGCTAATTAGCATTGTACGCACGAACTTATTAACTTGTACTATTCGGAGTGAGGAAAATTACAAAAACTGCATACAAGTGAGAAGATATTTTTAAACATCGTAAAGAGGAGTCTAGAAACAGTTTGAAGAATCTATTTGATATTGCACATCCTAATGCTTTCCAAACAATTACGTTGGAAGAAGAATGTTTTTATTTCGGCAGAGAGAGCCAGAATGTAAAAGCTATCTTGCAGGACTAGACGAACATCTCGAAGGAAGGGCGAGACAAAGATCATCACAAGAAGAAAAAGATTACAAATTCTTTTATGTGATACAACTGCATCACACACTTGACGTTTTGAAGGAGTATATGTCTTTTTTGAAGAAAATTTCGACAGAGCATCGTTTTTTCCGCGCCGTCATCACATAAATAAAATCTTATTTTACAATGTATGTTTGAATGTAAAATACGTAATGTAGCAAGCAATCCTTTTTTAGCATTTTAAGGAAAACTGGGAGAGTGTTAATGCCATTAATTTTCAAAGAGGCAAAGAGAACTTGGAAAGTGTTTTTAATGAGTCCAAAATTAAAGAAATGTTGGAATTTAATGAAAGTAACAAAATAAAGATACATCTTCCCGGGGCAATGCATCGATCTCGATAGATAGCAAGAGATATTTAATATTTAAGATGTTTCTTCTCAGATCAAAATCTAAACTATCTTGTGTAGTTAAAAATTCCTTAAATAATGTCTCTCTGTTGATTGTAACTGATTATGTCAACCAGTGGCTTTAGGGCAGTGCAGCTGTAAAAGCTCCTTATCAAGATGCTTAATAAAATTTCTAATATTGCATGTAAGGATAGATTCCACAATTTCAAAAGCAACTTTAAAACAATATAGATACCGTAGGTAGTATTTATTAGAAGAGTTGTCTGTTGTACTCCCTGATGAACAAGACGTTCAAATCAAAACAAAAATGCTAGCAATTTTAGTCTGAGAAAATCTGCACGTGCTAGTGTGTTTTCCTTTTTGTAAAGAATTGGATGAAGAATAACATGATAAGCTCCGATGACCGATGACCGTTCTTTAATTGTTAATTCGTAAATTTACAATAATCTCCTAATTCAATTTAATCTTCATTTTAATGACACAAATTGCCGACTTTGTATCAACCAAAAGCAGATACCTATTCTCTTGCCTGAAGTTGGGTACTTGTTTTATTCAAAACTGTCTTTGATCAGGAAAAGCAACTCTTCACATTCAGAAATTAAAAGGTTATTTATAAAATTGAAATCTGTGAATGACTGCGCTGAAAGTCCTGTTGAATTAAAGTAAGATTTTCATGGACTACTGTAAAAAACAACAAAGCTAGTGGGGAAGACTATTACAGCGGAACTCTTAAAATGGGCTCAACCACAAATTATGGCTAACCTTCAGCTCATGTTTGAGGAAATCTGGGAGACTGAAAAGATTCCAGAAGACTGGAAAGTGGCTCTTATCCATTCTTTGCATTAGAAAGTTGAAAAGCAAGAAGTAAATAATTACAAAGGTATATCTCCGTTGCCAGTGGATTACAAAATATTTTCAACAGTAGTACTAAACAAGGTAGAAGCAACGCTTGATAACCATTTGGGAGAATATCAGAGTGGATTTAGAAAGGGAAGGTCTTGTTCAGAACAGATTTTCAACTTGAAGTCCATAATCTGGTACAAACTCTAAAGACATAACATTTGTAGATTTGTAGATTGTAACATTTGTAGATTTTAAAAAGGCTTTTGATTCAATTGATCGGGAAACATTAAACAAAGTAAAGAGAGAAAGCATTAGAGAATTTGGCATTAAATCTAAGCTAGCAAACTTTTATCCGTGAAACGCTCACATATACCAAATTGAAAGTTAAGTTTCGGGGAGAAATATCAAAGCCATTCAAAATAAAAACAGGTGTAAGACAAGGTGATAGTTTCCACTCCTCTTCAACTGTGTCCTGGAGTAAATAGTAAGATAATGGAAACAAAAACTAAAGGAACATAAGATATCACCAATAACACTGGGGAGTAAGAACAAAGGAATTGAAATTTAGTCTAGAATTTGCAGATGACTTCCCCATTCTTTCCGAAAACCTAAGAAATGCAGAAATACAAATCAATCTTCTAGAAGAAATAGCCAACGAAGTAGGTTTAAAAATTTCTATAAAAAAACAAACACAATTTATGACAAATATAACAAATGCTCCAGAAGTCCTAGTAACAGTTATTGGTGAAGTAAACAGAATAAATAAATTCAAATAATTGGGAGAAATAATTCAAGAAAATGGCCTAGAAAAATTCGCTGTAGAAGAATGGGTACACAAAATGGAGAGAGCATATAACCAGGAACATTTACAACAAAAATTCTCTATCTAAAAACTTGAAAATACAGCATTACAAAACAGTAGTAAAACCAGAAAGTCTTTATGCAAGTGAATGCTTAGTACTGAACTACAAATTACATAAATTTGAAGTCATAGAAAGGAGAATTCGCAAATTTTCGGTGCGCCGGGGCCACCGGGCAAGGAGTTGAATATGCTTATTTGCGGTGGGCGCCTTTGTTTAGCCGCCGATTGCGTCTGCCAATTCAGAGGCCATGGCGGCTTACGCCACTTGTTTCACTATAAATTATGCCCCATAACAAACGGACGTTTTCACGCGAGGAAGAAGAGTATCCATCTCAATTTTGGTTAGCATATGCTTTTTACTTTCCCATATAAGTAAATATATACGGAGTAATATACGTAGTAAAGGGAAAGTTATGTAATGCTGCGCGAAAAAATGGCGAATTTTCGGCGGAAATTTTTTTTCGCCGGGCCGTGATAACGAAAAAGTGGATAAATCCAGTTGCTAAATCAAGAAAAAAAATCCCGTAACACGTTGGGGATCCAGAATCCCTGTTTTGTGAGACCTTGATACCGAAAAACCAACTGAAAGCAAAACGTCCGACCGTCCGTCTGTCCCGAGTATGTGAACAACATTAGCGCCTAAACTAGCGTACCATTTTTTCCAAATTAAAGAAACTTTTATCCATTTGGCTTGAGTCGAAGCTCTGCAATTTTGAATAACATTCATTAATTTTTGGGGGTACTTTACATGAAGCCCCCGGGACAATTTCGAAATTTTTCAGAAACGGCTCCAGATTTTTCCCTTTAAATCTCTTTTACGAATAGAGCAAAATACACTTATTAAGGTGGCATAGGTCCGAATTTAACGGTGAACTCTGAATTTTCGAAAATTGCAAAAGTTTGAATTTTATTGGGTGTCGTCCTCCAACTACAAAATTGCAGATATAGATTTTTTCCTTCAAATAAAATTTGCTTTTCATAGTGAGTTCTTTCTTTAAATTCATGTATATTTTTCTGAAAATTTTAGTAGATTTCGCGCAATACTGCGTGCAATTTATGCAATTTTAAAAAATTAAAAAAAAACAGGATTTTCTTAAAAACGGTTCCAAATTTTAATTGCTTTATACCTCTTTTTTCAAAAATCGGCAAAAATGTAATTTTTTAACTTGTCTCACACCTCATTAATATTTACATTAGCGGCGATTTGTTGACATTATTATATTAATGAGAATCCCGTGTTATTTCTTAGTAAAAAGTTCTCTCCTTCGGAGATGAAATTTTGTGTGACAGAGAAAGAATGTGCGACGATTATATGGAAACTGACAATCTTCTGGTTTGGTTGCAACAATGTTCTGGGAATAATCCTAGATTGATGCGATGGTCGATGGCAATTCAGCATTTAAATATTAAGATTAAACATAGGAAGGGTATTCAGAATGTGAACGCTGACATTCTTAGCCGTATGTAGGAGAATCAGCTCCAGGCAGTGTCGGGGTTTGCAGGGAGACGTACGTCCCTCGGCAACGCGAGTGATGTGAGTGCGCGAGAAGAAAGTGCCGACACAGTTCATAAGTGCGAAACGGTTATTGTCAGGCAAGTGTCTCAAGACACAGCACATGAGACAGCATCAGTGACATAGTGTGTTGTTGTGCAAGAAAGTGAATGGAAAGAGTGACGTAAGACGGACTTGCAGGAAAACAAATAGATTCATGAACTCTTGCATAATTGTATTCACGCAGAAGAGGAATTGTATATAATTACATTTTGAATGTGTAAAGCTAAGTAGGTATTATGTATGTGTTACAGATTCACGGAAGAATTGAAAACTATTTGGTGAAAGAGTTATATTGTTGATTTGTTTTTGTAATATTTTGGAAGTGCGTAGAAAATAGTTTCGCTACCACATCATAGCGTGAGAAAATAGGGGTAATCGATGGTTATAGTTATTAAACTGAGATATTGGAAATAGATAAGGATAGGTTAGTAAGGTTGAAACAAAAATTACGGTAATGAATTAATGTAAATAGTTAGGTTAGGCGCAGTTGTTTATTATGTGAGCCAACTGGCCTAGGGCATTAAATTTTGGGGAACTTTGTTCTGTGTTGAGTGCAACTGCGAAAAAATTCCTGGGGGGGGATATAGGAGTTTGTAGCGTCGTGGCACGCTCAAACGGTAATTACCTGCGGCAGGTGGCAGGATGTTAAACAAAGGGAGCAGAAGATGACGCATTGGGAATTTCTGCCTAGGGCGGATACGGCGCGGAGGCAAAGGGGGCGGCGAAACGCCTATATAACGGATGAGAACAATGCTTCCTTCTTCTTGTTTCTCAGCAGCGTCGGCGAGCAGTTGTGCATAAGTTTGTGCGAGTGGCACACGTGGGCAAGGGGCCGGCAATTCATTGTCGTGACGAGTGAGACATGCATTAGGTCTCAGATGTATAGCGGTGTGGTAGCCGTTCGATTAAAATCTCTCCTAGTAGTGGGATCTATTTAGTTAGTTAATTGTAAGCAGTGAAATTTGTTATTTGTGACTACGATCTAGATTATGAATAAACTCACTGTTCTTACAACCCACTCTCGTCTGTGTTTTGATTACACCCGTATGACGCCACAATATATACTAAAATTCTCAACAACAGATTAAAAACTTTAGCAGATGCCCTCCTATCAGAGGATCAGTGTGGATTCCAGAAAGGCAGATCATGCACTGATAATGTATTTATTTTAAAACAAATTTTAGAGAAAAGAAAATAATTAAATTACAGGACATGTATAGCTTTTGTTGACTACGAAAAAGCATTTGACAGAATAAACAGGAACCAACTAAGGACAATATTAGAAAATGAAGGGTGCCCCAACCATTTAATAGAAATACTTAAAAGTCTGCATAGGAACACAACAATTACCAAAGACCTAGGACACAAGCTCTCTGAAGTGATTATAGTGAACCAAGGAGTACGCCAAGGCTGCAGCTTATCGCCAACCCTGTTTAATATATACATAGATAACATGATTAAAAACTGGAAAACAAAAATAAAACCTGGAATAAGATTTGGCTGTGATAAATATATTAATACTTTGCTGTTTGCTGACGACCAAATAATCTTACAATGAAACGAAGATGATCTTCAGAAATCACTGCACCTCTTAAATGAAATATGCAAAGAATATAGTTTTAAAATATCGTCAAAGAAAACTAAAGTTATGGCCTGGCATGGAAAATATTCTCTGAGAATTAAAATTGCTCTTGAAGGAAACCCTGTGGAACAAGTTTCAAACTTTTTATACCTTGGTTGTGAAATATCTTTTAGCGATGACGACGATGTGAGACGAAAGCTTCATAGATTTCAATTTATGTGCGGAACAATAAGACGAACACTAAGGAATAGGGTAAAAGAAAAAACTATAATGAAATTTTAGAAAACAATGGCGGTACCAGTAATCATATATGGGAGAGACGGGTAACAAAGAATAGCTACAGAAACGCAATACAAAGTTCCGAAATGAGGGTCTTAAGAGCTGTTAATCAAACCACTCTACTAGATAAAATCAGGAACCAAGACATCAGAAAAGAAAGAAAAAAAAAAAAAAAAAGACATCAGAAAAGAAAATACGTTGAGAAAATAGAAAAATATGTAAAATATATAATATAGTACCAAGTATACAAAAATATGTTTTTTTAATATAATATTCTGTTTATTTGTTTTTATATTTTATTTTTTTATATAACAATCTGTTTTTTAACAAACATTCAGTAAATGTGATAATTATGTATTAATTGAAGTTAGAGTTCATCATCATGTGGGTTGTTTGAAACGGAATGGTAATTCCAGAATATGGTATCTTTTACGTCGGTGTTCTTCCTCACTATTGTCCAGTAGATTGACGGCTGATGGATTTGGATGTTTGGCTAACCGCTTTTGGTAGGTGGTGCTAAGCTGAGTGATTTCTTCAGATATTGTAGGTATCTTAAGGTCTCGACGTAGTGTGTGATTTGTCACGTACCATGGTGCATTGGCTAATCTTTGAATACATTTTGACTCGAATCTTCTAAGTATTTCTATATTTGATTTGCTAGCGGATCCCCAGAGTTGGATTCCGTAGCTCCAAATAGGCCTGATAATTGCTTTGTAAAGGAGGACTTTGTTGTTTAAAGAAAGTTTTGATTGGCGGTTGATAAGCCATGATAATTGGGAGAATCTGATTTGTGCTTCTTTCTTCTTTGCAGATAGATGGTTCCTCCATGTAAGTCGTTTGTCCATATGAAAACCTAAGTATTTAATGCAAGATACTTGTGCTAGGTATACATTGTTTAGCTGGACTTTAGGACACTCCTTTTTGGAGAGGGTAAATATGTTTTTGGATTTGGAGGCATTTGCTTGAATACGCCAAAATAATAATAATAATAATAATAATAATAATAATAATAATAATAAATAATAATAAGAATAATTTGCTTGAATATGGCAAAAATATATAACGAAAAAATTGGATTAGGACGGCCACAATTCGCCAAGATTAAAATTTTTAAAACGGTACGTAGAAAGACAAAAAATATGTACATAATTACATAAAAATCTGGTCTCTAGCGATGGTACACCAGCGCAACTAAAGTAGCATTGGACGGGGTGGCGGCGAGGGCACAGGTAACTCGACCGGCGCAGCAAGAGACGAGCGCTCAGGTCCCGAGGTATGGGATTAAAATAGGACGAAGGCCGCAGTTGCAGCGACGCGGCCTATCCGAAGGTCAGACGTGCGTGGCGGCCGCGCTTTATTGCAGGGTGAGCGACCGGCACGCCGCCAACGCCGTCGCGAAGAAACATCCGGTGGCGGCGGAGGCTGCGCCCTGCGCGATGGGCGCTGCTCCAACGCCTGCTCCTCACCTCTCCTCTCCTCCCACGCCCAGCACCTGCGCCAGCGCCCGCGGCCGTCCGCGGGGAGGGGAATATATCACCGCCACTGCACCACGCCGCCCCGGGCACTTTACATGGTGGCCCTGGATTGATTGATTGGTTCGTGTTTCCGCGTCGACTACTTAAGTCATTAGTCCCGTAAGTATAATGCGTGTTTTTCTCGGGAGGTGGCGGTTATATTTTCCCCGCCGGATGGCGAGATCTGGCGCCGACCTACCGTCGACTAGCGGGGTTTTCCCCTCAACCAGGTATTTCCCACCAGCGGGGCACCGCCCCAGCCGGGACAGTAAGCTCCCGACCGGTCTCCCGATATGTGTGGTAGTGTAGTGCATGTTAGTGTAAGTGTGTGTGAAAGGGCAGAGGATAGGAGGAGGAAGAGGAAAGAAAGATCGCACGCGGTTTGTGGCCCGTTTGTTAGGGTACTGCTCCGGCATTCGCCTGGTGTTCATCGGAGAAACCACGGTAAACTACTGATCAGAGCAGCCGGCCTCCAGAATTCTCCTCCAGACAGCGACTGAATTCGAGCTAGCTGACAAGCCAGTGTCGAAAATCCTACCACTGTCGGGATTCGAACCTAGGACATCCCGGTCCGAGGGACTGCAGTGACATCAGTTGATGCACTAAGCCATCTCTCCCGGTGGTGGTGTTCACGGCGAGCTGGTCATTTATTAAAGATTGATTTTTATAAGAAGTGACCACCTTCCCACGCAATCGCCTACATGATATTCATTTGTTTCCCGACCTGTCAAACTGGTCCCTTGTGTGGCATCATACGTGTAATCAAAACACAGACGAGAATGGGTTGTAAGAACAGTGAGTTTATTCATAAACTAGACCGTAGTCCAAGAGACCAAATAACAAATTTCACTGCTTACAATTAACTAAATAGATCCCACTACTAGAAGGGATTTAATCGAACGGCTACCACACCTCTCTGCATCTGAGACCTAATGCATGTCTCGCTCGTCACGAGAATGAATTGCCGGCCCCTTGCCCACGTGCGCCACTCGCACAAACTTACGCAGAACCGCACGCCGACGCTGCTGAGAAAGAAGAAGACGGAGGCATTGTTCTCGTGCCTTTATATAGGCCCTTCGGCGCTACCCGCCTGCCCCCATTGCCTCCGCCGTACCACGCCGTATCCGCGCTAGGCAGAAATTCCCAATGCGTCATCTTCTGCGTCCTTTGTTTAACATCCTGCCATCTGCCGCATGTAGTCACCGTTTCAGCGCGCCACGACGCTACATTTGATAGAGTAAATCCTCTTACAGCATGAAGGATATATGTGCCACAGCTCTATCTTATCTCATTACATCTACTGGTAACGCATTTCATTTGCAGTTCTTTGCCTTTGGGGCAAAGAACGGTGCAGTACTTAAATAACTTTAATTAAATTAACCTATGGAAGTGCCCGCGCTTTGGTCGGCAAACTAATATTCAATATATGCTTAACAGAATAATCTATCCTGTTGTTTTTCCTTTCTTTAGTCTTTTTGTTTCTTCCATTCATTCAGACTTTCATATTTAGGTTCATCGATACTTATTTACAACACTCATACGATGGAGCAGGGGTGTTTAACTTACAAGACCACAAGGGCCATTACTAAAATATTTAATATTGATACGGGCCATATTTTCATTACACGAGGATCACAAAGATAGCGTATGCCATCTTTGCAAATGCCTCCAAATCCAAAAACATCATATTTACCCTCTCCAAAAAGGAGTGTCCTAAAGTCCAGCTAAACAATGTATACCTAGCACAAGTATCTTGCATTAAATACTTAGGTTTTCATATGGACAAACGACTTACATGGAGGAACCATCTATCTGCAAAGAAGAAAGAAGCACAAATCAGATTCTCCCAATTATCATGGCTTATCAACCGCCAATCAAAACTTTCTTTAAACAACAAAGTACTCCTTTACAAAGCAATTATCAGGCCTATTTGGAGCTACGGAATCCAACCCTGAGGATCCGCTAGCAAATCAAATATAGAAATACTTAGAAGATTCGAGTCAAAATGTATTCGAAGATTAGCCAATGCACCATGGTACGTGACAAATCACACACTACGTCGAGACCTTAAGATACCTACAATATATGAAGAAATCACTCAGCGTAGCACCACCTACCAAGAGCGGTTAGCCAAACATCCAAATCCATCAGCCATCAATCTACTGGACAGTAATGAGGAAGAACACCGACGTAAAAGATACCATATTCTGGAATTACCATTCCGTTTCAAACAACCCACATGATGATGAACTCTAACTTCAATTAATACATAATTATCACATTTACCGAATGTTTTTTTTAAAAAAACAGATTGTAAATAAACAGAATATTAAAATTAAAAAAAACAAAAAACGAGCGATCCACACCTGACTTCTCCGAATTGTTGATCTGGGCAGTTTGCCTAGCTGTTCTGAATAAAAGGTGGGGGGAATTGAACCATGCGTGATATCAAGTTGTACAATACATAACGGAATAAAATATTATAATGATTTTGAATTTCTGTATTGAAAAAACAATCAATCCAAACAATCAATTTTGTACATTAAAAGGGAGTTGAACCCCAGCAGGGCACGTGTATTAGACTCACAATATTCTCGCCCGACATGGATACAAGGGAGTTTCACTTATGACTAATAACTAGAGACCGGAAAAATATGTAGGATTGAACATCAAAATATGTATATAAATATGTAATGAAAGTAGTACGAATATGTAATAAGTATGTAAAATCGGATATAATACGTAATATTAAAATTCTCAACTTAAACAACCATTTACATAGCAGAAAATTAGATTTAGAAAAATGTCCTACATAAATTTTAAATTTAATACGTTTTAAAAACATTTTAGAGAGCATACGTTGATGCACTTTACGTCATACAACTTCCTCGTCAGTAGTAAAAGCTTCATCTATTGTAATCCAGGACCGTAATTTAGCAGCCATACTATTCGCAATAGAAGCCATCGCACAAACTGGCGATATCGACGTCCAGCAAACGTACACTGCGGCATGCAACACTTTCATAGAAGTGTTACACTTCGGCGGTCGCAAATTTTTCTCGGAAATTAAAGTTACAGATTACAAAATGTAAGTGATACTTTTGACACCTGAATTTCACCAACAATGTAAGACAAAATGCAGATTTTTTTAAAAATAAATCTTTTTATAAAAAAATGTGTAATAAAATTGATAGAATAAGAACATATGTTGTGAAAACAACAAAATATGTAAAATATGTAATATAGTACTAAATATCTAACGAAAAAATTGGATATTGTGTTAGGAGGGCGATGATTTGCCAAGATTCCAAATTTGGGTACGGTCAGTAGAAAGACAAAAATATGTAATTACATAAATTACATAATACGTAATTACATATGTAATTACATACCGGTCTCTACTAATAACCTTTCGCGGGCCACAATAAATGGCAAAGCAACAAAAGGTCAGTTGGACAACCCTGCCATAGAAGAAAATCCTGCCTCTATCACGCGCATTTTCACAGGACTACCTAACCTACTGTAGCCGGAACAGTGGTGTCGGTCTGGGTTGGGATGGGGATGACAATGCATACCCACCCGAGAGCGACTGCCGCGCTACTGTTCATGATTATCTTCTTAGAGAACATCTTCTGGGACATCGTTTGAAGACCTGCGAATGTGACAGTGAGCATTATATACTGCGATTTTCGTAACTTTGTCCCTGACAGAAGTCAGCTGTTCACGGTTTCATCCAATCGGGAGCTTGAACGTCACTGTCGCGAAATATAAGCTCCTGATCGGATGGCAGCGAAACAGCTGATTCCTGTCAGGGAGAAAGTTACGAAAATCGCAGTATAGTACCTTATCTACTTCGCAGAAGCCCGTCAGAGCTCTCCAAAGAACAGGAAATTGCTCTCATCTTTCGGATCTTCGTTGTCATTAATGATCTTCCTTGATGATGTTCCTTACCAAGAAACAACTGTCTTCAAGACTAGCCCCCCCCCCCGGCGTCTTTTCATTTAGAAGGTAGAAATACACAGGAAGGGCGGAGTTTTCTTTGAAAATAATTTCGTATTTGATTCTACGTCTGGTAAATGCCAGTTTAGTAAGTGTAACGTCGGCACATGCCAGCCAGATTTTCAAACGGCTGGGCACGGAGGCTGCTAGACACATGGGATGGATGGGGGCACTGGAGGGTGGAAACTTCGTTGCTACCCCCCGTGACGCAAGAGGAGCGGGCAGGGGCACCGGACCCCCAGTGAGCGCCATGTGGTCCGGCGGTCTTCAGAGGGCGGAAGGCGACTGCCGAAGTAAGTTAAGAGAGGCAGTGGCAGTTCGTTGCCAGAGCACCTCGTGAGTAGACGTGCATGCTCGCCCGAGACGGGAGTGCGGTCCTTGAGGCACGGCGTGTGCGAAACACGGGTGTCGGCCACAGGCGCGGTAAAGCGGAAGGTGGGGGATGCACTAGCCCAAGGGACGGGGAGCAGGCGCGTGGGAGGTCCTGGCGAACATAACCCCAGAGCTGTAGATTGTACATACTGTAAACAAACAAATTTGTACATAGAGCTCGTGTAGCGTCGTGGTAGCTCTGCATAGCTACCACGACGCCACATAAGTCTGCTACTCCTGTTAAGCACGCTTGCTACAATGTCAAAAGAAAAAAAAATACCAAGAAGAGCATTAGCGGTGGTTTCGCGACTGACGGAAATGTAATTTTTGGCCGGCGTTGTGAAAAAGTGGGAAACTATACCAGAAATTAGCCTATCTTACAATAAAAACACTGTAACTCATGCAAATAACGTGGGGGAAATGATAAAACCTATTCAACCCTTTCTTAGCAAGTGCAGCCAGAAGATGAAGAGAAGAAAGAATTCAACAATGACTCGTGCCAAGCGCCGACTGCTGCGAAGCTTGTAAATCCAACGTTTAGCCAGTTCTTGACAAAATATATAAAACACAAATTCTACACGAATCAACTCTTGGAAAATATTATGTAAAGAGTGCAATATGAATTGACAATCGAAGAAATCCGAAACGATATTGAGACTTACTTTTGGCCATCTGTTGAGGAAACTACATTTTATTGTTCGCGACAGACTGCCAGTGTTGTCATCGGAAAACTAGACTGCCATACTCCGAGTAAGCGACATTTGATTTGACACGACCATAGATGCTAGATGCTTAAATTTTAGATGTTTCTAAGAACTGTACAATTGCTCGTCGAAGAGATACTAAACATGTTCTCTTGGCTGGCGAAAATGAAGCTGAGAAAACATTTTTGCTTTTTCTGATAGATGCAGCTGAAAGTCTGCCGAAAGTTAAAAAAAACTGAACTGCACATCTCATGCCATTCATCGCCAATGAGCAAAATGGACAGAATAAGAAATGTAATGATTCTTAACATGCCTTGTTCTACCTATGTCCCATACCTGCTCAGAAACCGAGCTAATGTCACCTTGTCGACGTCTGGCCAACCCACGGATGTTAGTCCCAGGGACCCAGAGCCGGCAGTAGCTCGAAGCCATCGTCAAAGATGGACCCGGGATGAATTAAAGGAGGTGATGTGGTGCTTTCACTATGCAAAAGCGAAAAATGGAGGCTTAGAAATCGAAGTTTTCAAGGTATGGAGAGAGCGGAACCCAGATATGAGACCTACCCTAGACTCAAAGAAGCTTGCCAGTCAACGACGATACATACTCAGCAGTGGAATATTCACAGCAGAACAACTTGCTGACATCGAGAGAAATGCGGAGTATGTACTTCGCTGGAACTATCCACATGACGAACATGTAGAACTTGAAAATGGTGATCCCGTGAAAGGTTCATCTCTTTCCAGTGAAACACACGTCAGTGGTAAAAATTCATCTGGCAAATTCATCTGGCTGAATTACACGCCAAGGACATGATGCGAAATCTCCTTCGGCGCGAGATAGAAAGAGTTAGTCAACTTCCGTTTGAATCTCGCGAACCGTTGAGAAGAATATACGAAAATGTCAAAGCCAAAAGAGTGATAGAAAAAGTGAATTCTGTCTTAAACGAGGTGGTAGAGACTCCAGGCAGAGATCTAGATATTACTGAAATCAATCACATCATATACGCAACTGGATATCTAGTATCTCAGATAATTTTGGGGCCAGCCAAGAACACCGACGGCCGACAGCGAAACAGAGTAAACAGCTCTGTACCCCCATGGATGAAGAGAATTATGAAACAGATAGCCGACAACCGGCGCGAAATATCCCTCTCAGCTGAGGCATCTTCTAAATCAACGCACACCTCTAAAGTTCAACGAAAAATATTCAATGTTGAACAAAAATACCAAATTGAAAATGACACCAGCAGGCTAATGGTAGTTGAGAAGCTAAAAGAGAAAATTCACGCACGGGCTCAACGAATTAGACGTTACAAACGCAGAATAGATTTCCGTGTACAGAATCGGTTGTTTGAAACAGACGCGAAGAAATTATATCGCAATCTGACTCAGAAACCGAATGGCAATGCTGACACTCCTTCAAAAGATGATGTCGAGGCATTTTGGGCAGCAATCTGGGAAGAGAGCAGATTCTACAACAAAGATGCATCTTGGCTTCAATCTGAAGTTGATGTTGCAAATGAACTTGTGGAAACAGTGGAAGATGTTCACGAATTCTTGGAAGAGGACCTCTTCCAAGCAATTAAGAACATGGGAAACTGGAAGTCCCCCGGGATTGATAAGATTCCGATTTATTGGATTAAGAAACTAACAGCATTACATTCGCATCTAGCAAAGGCTGTTAATAAAATTTTAGAAAATTCAAAGGAACTACCGGAATGGCTGACACGCGGCATCACGTATCTGCTACCCAAAGAGGGAGACAACTCTTTGCCGAATAACTACAGGCCAATCACTTGTCTGTCAGTACTGTACAAAGTTATAACCTCAGCCATAGCTGACAGAATGTACAGACATCTAGAGAAGAATCATCTAATACCAGTTGAACAAAAACGATGTCGTAAAGGTTCTTATGGCTGCAAGGAAATCTTGCTACTGAATAAAGTCATCTTGAATGATGTAAAGAAACGAAAACCTAATTTGAGCATGACTTGGATTGACTACCAAAAAGCCTTAGATAGTGTACCACACGATTGGATTTTGAAGACCCTCGAGATCTATCGATTTCATCCTAGACTTATTAAACTTTGCAAGGCTAGCATGAAGTCGTGGAGTACCAGGTTACTAATATAGAGCAGAAAGGAAGCAGTAGAAACCAGAAGTATTCAGATCAACAGGGGTATTTTTCAAGGAGGTTCACTATCCCCTCTGCTGTTTTGCATTAGTTTGATACCACTATCTAGACAGTTGTCGCAAGCTGACTTTGGTTACAAGCTCCATGGTGATGAAAGGCCAGTATCACATTTGTTTTACATGGATGATCTGAAAGTGTTTGCTAAGAATGAAGCGATTCTCTCCCAAATGCTGTCTGTCGTGAATGACTTTAGCAATGACATCTGCATGAAGTTTTGTCTTGACAAATGTGCAAAAATCAATTTAAAAAGAGGCAAACTGACAACGTCAGAGAGTATTGAAGTTGATATGCACACTGTGATTCAAGATCTTGAGCCAGGTAAAACTTACAAATATCTGGGCATTGAAGAATGTGAGACAATCTCGAACGACACAATGAAAGAGAGAATTCGCAAGGAGTATTACAGAAGAGTGAGACTTGTCCTGCAGTCTGCTCTGAACTCCAGGAATAAAATATCTGCAATTGGTAGTCTGGCAGTGCCTGTAGTAGAGTACAGTTCCGGACGAGTGGACTGGACTGAGCAAGAAATCCGCATCATGGATCGAAAAACCAGAAAACTGCTAACTATGCATCATGTCGCCCACCCTCGAGCTGATGTACATAGACTTTATGTATCACGTAAGGAAGGAGGAAGAGGCCTCAGACAAATTGAAGCCTCCTGGCACAATGCAATAGTAGGAATGGGAAAGTATGTAGCCAGTCATCAAGATGACCCTCTAAAGAGGCAGATCATGAAATCTGACCGAAGAATGGGAAACAGAGGCATTGTTAGTGTAGCAAAAAGCACAGCAAAGAAAACTATGCAAGACACGTCAAATAACACAGACATCTGGTACTACTAAACATGAAATGTGAGAAACAAATATGTTAAAGAAGTCGTGGAGGGACAAACCCCTCCATGGACAATATCTAAAAAGAATGGACAAGGTGCAGATCAATAAAGATCAATTATTTATGTGGCTTAAAAGGGGAAGAATGAAGCCAGAATCGGAAGCACTTTTAATAGCTGCTCAAGATCAGGCGTTGAGAACACGATATTATGATAAAGCGGTTCTCAAAATTTCCCAAGATGACAAATGCCGAATTTGCCAGGAGCAAGTAGAAATCATTGATCATATTGTCTCAGCTTGTCCAATTCTAGCAAAGACCGAATACTTAAAAAGACCCGACACGGTGTGTAGTTACCTCCACTGGCACATCTGTACCGCCCTCGAAGTTCCAAACACATGCCTCAAGTGGTACGAACACTCACCAAAACCGGTGACATCGGTTGGACTGTGTACGATATTGTACGACCAACAAATTCAGATTGCACGATAGCAGCAAACAAACCGGATATTGTTATCCGGGATTTTGAGAAAAAATCGTGTCTTCTTGTGGATGTTGCTGTGCCTTGCGATCAAAATGTCGTAACCAAGGAGGCAGAGAAACGTCTTAAATACAAGAGTTTGGAAATTGAGATCAGCCGAATGTGGGGCGTAAAAGCACAGGTCGTACCGATAGTTATCGGAGCTCAGGGATTTGCTCCGCAAAATTTGTGTAAGAACTTGGCTAAACTTCCAGATCATTCAAAGGACTGGGAAGTGCAAGAAATTGCTTTATTTGGCACAGCTCATATTTTGCGCAAAGTATTGCAGAGGCATCGACAGTCCCTAGATCTGCTCCTTAGGTAGCTTGTTGCAACCTGGAGTAGATCTTATACTCAGCCGACTCATAACATCTGTAATCGTGATATGGAGCAATAATCGTCTCCTGTATTATTTCAGTAGTATACCTTTAGGTTCCGGCTCTCACACGCAACCAATCTTTATAAATGAGGGCTCCAAAGAAAGAGATTTTCACGAAGACTTGACGAATTCCACTTTGACTTTAAAAATATGGATGATTTTAAAAAAAAAAACGCATCCAAATATTCATGTAAAATGCAACCCACATCACATGTCAACCTATATCGGCAAATAAGTCAGGCCAAAGGCCTCAAAGAAACGTTTTTCACCCCATGATCTACAAGATGAGACATTCTCCGATCCATTCAATTAATTTTCGGTTCCACGCTTCAATACTATCAAGGCCACCTCAATATTTCAGCCCTTCCTGCTGGTAGCAATTTTTGGGGCGACACGCTTAGAAGGCTTAGTTTCGACAATCTTTATTTATGCTGTCTGTTAACACCGTAGTTTGTGCAGTCTGACGAAGTTTATTTGCATAATCATTAATTCAAGGTTTGATCTCCAGCAACAACTAGAAGTACTATTATAGTTGCTTGATACCTATATGTATGAAGATTGTTTCTTATGCGTGTAGTGAAACTATTCAATTAACTTATTATTCTATATTAAGTCTGTATGTATTAATTCTTCTAGCCTGATGATGAGGTAAAATAAAACCTTGAAACTTGTTGCTATATTTTATATTAAAGTTTCTTTTTATTACAAATAATTCTGTTTCAAGAATATATTGGACCAAGTTGAATATATCTATTCAATTAACGTTTTTTCATGGTCTGTATGTGCTGTGTACTTAATTGTGGAGGTATGTGCGTGTTCAGTGAAGAGTGAAGACAGTGTTTGTGTTTTACCTGTACCAAAATTTTCGTTATCATTCGATCAAATTTTCAAGTCAACGGGTTCAGACACGTAGCTTTCTCAAAAGTAAAAAGCTAATATTTTTGTGACTATCACGAAAAACTAAAATCTAACTGACAAAGAATATTGAATAATTACTTCAAATGTCTTTAATTAAGTGTTGGAAATTTTTCCAAGGAAATTCTCCATTCTCCATGAATATTTATTGAAAATTTCTTTTACACATTATTTGCATTGTTTTTTTTAATTTTATTTTTGTAATTGTGTTAGTATAATGCAAGTTACCTTTATAGATTTTAAACAAATAAATACGTTTCTATAACTACTTTCCCTCCTAGAATGAAAATAGAAGGATAGGGATGAGTGTGGGGTCTAACATGCGAGAGTTCTCGCACGGGTACGCAGAGGTAGTGGGGGAAAACTTGTGCTATGGCACAACACAAAGAACAAACTGTTTAAAGTAGCTAAAATAAAATAGCTTGAAATAAATGGAGAACAAAAATCAATACACGCTAGCCTACAATACGACGTGAATCAATTAAAAAACAACATTTAAAATTATAGAAAGAATAGTGCAAGTCACCCGACAACTGCCAACGATCGCAGTCCAAACGCACGATTTAAATGTTGGCGGTATCTGGAAGTATGTACACCAACGCCCAACTGCAAACTCATATTGTAAATAAAACACCGTTTGATATTAAACTCAAGGTGTCGGTTCGTTAAGATATTAAAAATGCAAACATCGTTTGCCTACTAAATAGTTTCTAATGCTAACAAATAGTATTTAGTACTCAAAGGTGAAAACATTAGTTTGATTATTTTTTGGCTCGGAATTGTTTTTCTTGAGGTACGTAAGGACGCAGAAAATAATTCAATACTTTTTAGTAAACAATTTTTCAATTTTCTCACCCCAGCAAGCTGGCACCCTGACTCTCCAAAACCCACTCGGTTCTTCATAACAAATCAAGGCAAGTTAAATAAAATTGCAATGCGTAGGTCTGATCTTGCCCGATCCGGTATTTTCGCACTACTTGGCTTTCTCAAGAGTAAAATCCTTTTCTATTATTTGACTATAAAGGAAAGCGAAAAGCTAACTCTCAAGGAAGATTGAAATATTTCTTCAAATGTTGTTTTTCAAGAAGTATGAATTGTTCCAAGAACATCTCTCTATAATTTTGAATAAACTTTAATTGAAAATTTGTTTCAAACATCAATTGCATTGTCATTTCTTTGATATTCTGTAAGTACATTAGTACTTTCTCTCCTTTATGAAAAGGATAGACAAATGGATAGGGAAAGGGTGGGATTTAACATGCGAGAGTTCTCGCACGGGTACGCTAATAATAATAATAATAATAATAATAATAATAATAATAATAATAATAATAATAAATCGAGATCAGCCGAATGTGGGGCTTAAAAGCACAAGTCGTCCCGATAGTTATCGGAACTCTGGGATTTCTTCGCAAAATTTGTGTAAGAACTTGGCTAAACTCCCAGGTAATTCAAAAGACTGGGAAGTGCAAGACATTACTTCGTTGGGAACGCCCACATTTTGCGCAGTGTTGTGTAGAGAACAACGATAGTCCCTCGATCTGCTCCTTAGAAAGATGCAACCCGAAGTGGACTTTATAATCAGCCGATCTACAACATCTTTATTCAATTAGAGCAATAATCATAATAATAATAATAATAATAACTCCACCTAGGGAGTACACGACCTTGGAGTTGGTGGTGGAGCTTGAGTACCCCCATGAGCCTTAAAGCTATGTCAGTGGTAGCCTAGCTACCGGTAGGGCCTCCCTTGCTGAATAGGTTGAAGGTGAGGGGTCAGACGAAGAAGTACTCCATTTTGAGGAGAGTGGGAAGTAAGTAGAGAGGGAAGGGTCATGAACCTTTGGACTTCCTGTTGTCGGCTCATAGAGGGTACAGGAGAGAAACTGGGTTGGCACACCAGGCCACTGATTAGAGTGGAGGCCCGAACCTTGCATTAGCCAGCGAAGGAGGCTGCCTTCAGCAGTCAGTGAAAATCCCGTAGGGTTTAGTAATGCCGACTGGCGATCGGAGGGACCCCTTGCTGGGCCCTGCGGGGGGATGCCCCGAGGCCACTGTGGGTCGCAGTAACGGATGGCAGGAAACAACCCGAGGGTTAAGTGTGATCTGTGAACTCGAACTTGCGTCCTGCGAATCCTCAATTCAAACCAATGAGCAAAATGGATAGAACAAGCAATGTAATGAATCTTAACGTGCCTTGTTCTACCAATGTCCCATACCTGCTCAGAAACCGAGCTAATGTTACCTTGTCGACGTCTGGCCATCCCACGGGTGTTAGTCCCAGGGACCCAGAGCCGGCAGTAGCTCGAAGCCATCGTCAGAGATGGACCCGGGATGAATTAAAGGAGGTGATGTGGTGCTTTTACTATGCAAAAGCGAAAAATGGGGGCTCAGAAATAGAAGTTTTCAAGGTATGGAGAGAGCGGAACCCAGATATGAGACCTACCCTAGACTCAAAGAAGCTTGCCAGTCAACGACGATACATACTCAGCAGTGGAAAATTCACAGCAGAACAACTTGCTGACATTGAGAGAAATGCGGAGTATGTACTTCGCTCGAACAATCCACATGACGAACACGTAGAACTTGAAAATGATGATCCCGTGGAAGGTTCATCGCTTTTCAGTGAAACACACGTCAGTGGTGAAAACTCATCTGGCAATGATTTACACGATAAGGACATGATGCGAAATCTCCTTCGGCGCGAGATAGAAAGAGTTAGTCAACTTCCGTTTGAATCTCGCGAACCGTTGAGGAGAATATACGAAAATGCCAAAGCTAAAAGAGTGATAGAAACAGTGAATTCTGTCTTAAATGAGGTGGTGGAGACCCCAGGCAGAGATCTAGATATTACTGAAATCAATCACATCATATACGCAACTGGATATCTAGTATCTCAGATAATTTTGGGGCCAGCCAAGAACACCGACGGCCGACAGCAAAACAGAGTAAACAGCTCTGTACCCCCATGGATGAACAGAATTATGAAACGGATAGCCGACACCCGGCGTGAAATATCACTCTTAGCTGAGGCATCTTCTAAATCAACGCACACCTCCAAAGTTCAACGAAAAATATTCAATGTTGAACAAAAATACCAAATTGAAAATGACACTAGCAGGCTAATGGTAGTTGAGAATCTAAAAGAGAAAATTCAAGCATGGGCTCAACGAATAAGAAGGTACAAACGTAGAATAGATTTCCGTGTACAGAACCGGTTGTTTGAAACAGACGCGAAGAGATTCTATCGCAATCTGACTCAAAAACCGAATGGCAAAGCTGTTACTCCTTCAAAAGATGACGTCGAAGCATTTTGGGCAGGAATCTGGGAAGAGAGCAGATCCTACAACAAAGACGCATCTTGGCTTCAATCTGAAGTTGATGCTGCCGATGAACTTGTAGAAACAGTGGAAGATGTTCACCAATTCTCGGAAGAGGACCTCTTCCAAGCAATTAAGAACATGGGAAACTGGAAGTCCCCCGGGATTGATAAGATCCAGATTTATTGGATTAAGAAATTAACAGCAATACATTCTCATCTAGCAAAGGCTGTTAATAAAATTTTTGAAAACCCAAAGGAAATCCCGGAATGGCTCACACGCGGCATCACGTATTTGCTACCCAAAGCGGGAGACAGCTCTTTGGCGAAGAACTACAGGCCAATTACTTGTCTGCCAGTACTGTACAAAGTTATAACTTCAGCCATAGCTGACAAAATGTATAGACATCTAGATAAGAATCATCTAATGCCAGCTGAACAAAAAGGATGTCGTAAAGGCTCTTATGGCTGTAAGGAAATCTTGCTACTGAATAAAGTCATCTTGAATGATGTAAAGAAACGGAAACGTAATTTGAGCATGGCTTGGATTGACTACCAAAAGGCCTTTGATAGTGTACCACACGATTGGATTTTGAAGACCCTGGAGATCTATCGATTTCATCCTAGACTTATTGAATTTTGCAAGGCTAGTATGAAGTCGTGGAGTACCAGGTTACTAATCCACAGCGGAAAGGAAGCAGTAGAAACCAGAAGTATTCAGATTAACAGGGGTATTTTTCAAGGAGATTCACTATCCCCTCTGCTGTTTTGCATTAGTTTGATCCCACTATCGAGACAGTTGTCGCAAGCTGACTTTGGTTTTAAGATCCATGGTGATGAAAGGCCAGTATCACATTTGTTTTACATGGATGATCTGAAAGTGTTTGCAAGAATGAAGCGATTCTCTCCCAAATGCTGTCTGTCGTGAATGACTTTAGCAATGACATCTGCATGAAGTTTGGTCTTGACAAGTGTGCAAAAATCACTTTAAAAAGAGGGAAACTCACAACGTCTGAGAACATTGAAATTGATACGCACACTGTGATTCAAGATCTTGAGCCAGGTAAAACTTACAAATATCTGGGCATTGAAGAATGTGAAACCATCTCGAATGACAGAATGAAAGAGAGAATTCGTAGGGAGTATTATAGGAGAGTGAGACTGGTCCTGCAGTCCGCTCTGAATTCCAGGAATAAAATATCTGCAATAGGTAGTTTGGCGGTACCTGTAGCCGAATACAGTTTTGGACTAGTGGACTGGACTGAGCAAGAAATTCGCACCATGGATCGAAAAACCAGAAAACTGCTAACTATGCATCATGTTTCCCACCCTCGAGCTGATGTACATAGACTTTATGTGGCACGTAAGGAAGGAGGAAGAGGCCTGAGACAAATTGAGGCCTCCTGGCACAACGCAATAGTCGGGTTGGGGAAGTATGTAGTCAGTCATCAAGATGACCCACTAATGAGGCAGGTCATGAAATCTGACCGAAGGATGGGAAACAGAGGCATTGTAAGTGTAGCAAGAAACATTGCGAAGAAAACTAGGCAAGACACGTCGAATAACACAGACACTGAACTTCTGATGCTGCTAAACATGAAGTGTGAGACACAAAAAATGTTAAAGAAATCGTGGAGAGACAAACCACTCCACGGACAATACCTAAAAAGAATGGACAAAGTGCAGATCAATAAAGATCAATCATTTATGTGGCTTAAAAGGGGAAGGATGAAGCCAGAATCGGAAGCACTTGTAATAGCTGCCCAAGATCAGGCCTTGAGAACACGACATTATGATAAAGCGGTTCTCAAAATTTCCCAAGATGACAAATGCCGCATTTGCCTGGAGCAAGTAGAAACCATTGATCATATTGTCTCAGCTTGTCCAATCCTAGCAAAGACCGAATACCTTAAAAGACATGATAGGGTGTGTAGCTACTTCCACTGGCAGATCTGTACCGCCCTCGACGTTCCAAACACATGCCCCAAGTGGTACGAACACTCACCGAAACCGGTGACGTCTGTTGGATTGTGTACGATATTGTACGACCAACAAATTCAAACTGATCGCACGATAGCGGCAAACAAACCGGATATAGTTATCCGGGATTTGGCGAAAAAATCGTGTTTACTTATCGATGTTGCTGTACCTTGCGATCAAAACGTCGTTACCAAGGAGGCAGAGAAACGTCTTAAATAGAAGAGTTTGGAAATCGAGATCAGCCGAATGTGGGGCGTAAAAGCACAGGTCGTCCCGATAGTTATCGGAGCTCTGGGATTTGTTCCGCAAAATTTGAGTAAGAACTTGTCTAAACTCCCAGGTAATTCAAAAGACTGGGAAGTGCAAGAAATTGCTTTATTTGGAACAGCCCACATTTTGCGTAAAGTATTGTAGAGGCACTGATAGTCACCGAATCTGCTCCTTAGGTAGCTGGTTGCAACCTGGAGTAGATTTTATATTCAGCCGACTCATAAGATCTTTAGTCGTGATGTAGTGGAATATAATAATAATAATAATAATAATAGATAATAATAACAGTATTCAATCGTTTCAAAATTGCTGGTTTTATATTATTTTTGTTTATAGAGAATAGTGTTAATCCTTTATATTTCGTCTAAATTTGAACATTAATTATTTGTATTTGCTTATTGAGGGAATTTGTATGCCTATTTTCAACTATGATACATACTTACTTGTCTTGCAAGTTTCGACTTTGTTAGTGTCTATAAGTTCAAGCTCGATCATCATCATCAGCGTCATCATCATGCAATTCTCACAATTTCCAACAACGTGCCCTCTGGAGAGTTTTTAAGAAATCACTTTCTATCAGTGTACGGTTAAAAGTATGACAATTACTAGGAAGTGGAGCATATTGTCTTAATAGCAGCTTTTATCAACCGAAAACAACATTATCATTCTTTATCTTGTAATCACATCTCACGATGAATATCAAGTAGCAAATCCTCTGATAAGATATAAAGGAGTAGAATACACAATTCACTTGATAAGGAGAGTTAGAATGTCATACTCTTATCCTCTTATCACAGAACTCCAGAAAAATATCAAGATTCAGTCGGTTCTTGGTATACTCTACTCGGATATAGTGAATTGAAGCCACTGCTCCAAATCCACACATGCGATTCGCGTTTATGAATATCATTCACCTCTCTATTCGCCTTTAGAAATGTCAAAATATGGGGCTATTCCTGAAAAGAAAGAAATGTGGAATAAACAATCGGTTCGCGGTATAACATGCACGAATCATCGCAGGCAGACAATGATTGTATAAATCAATTTCCTTGAGTATTATTGCTCTTGTGACGAACTGAAGAAAATGACACAGACACTGCGTTGAAGTTATCAATATATACATTTAATTACAAAGAAACTTAACAATTAAAGAAATTTACAAATACTGATTAAACCCCGGCAACCCTTTTCTTCCCCTTAGCCGCGAAAACCCCGCGACTGTCCCTAGGCCTACAGCTCAGTGCCATTGCTCGAAAGCAGGCAACATGATACGTACGTACTTACATGGCCTGGCGTCAAACCGGTCTCCGCCCTGGAAACCACGTGCTGGAGTGTAATGGTGGTCCCACCCAGCCTTTCGGCTAACAAGCTCTGCGAATCTCTCTGAATCTCCGCGAGCGCAGAAAGCGCCAGCCTTATATATACCCCAGTCTCCTCTACCCGGCGCCATGCTGTTGGCGTCCCCAGGCTCGATGGCTAGCCAATTCAAGGGTTCTTGCACAATCGTCCCAGACTCGCCACTAACCTTTCTCAACACTATGTTTGCGTGGGGTGTTTCCAGGAGCAGCCACATCTTGGCGTCTCTTTATTTTTAGCTCAGGTGCGCCCTTTCACCACTGCTTCCGGCTTAGGCTTGCCATACGCTTGGAAACGTTGCCATGATGCCACACTCTCCTGCACGTGGCTGCAGTGCCATTACAACTGTCACACATTGTTCTCTCAGGTTTTATTACGTTTTATTTACTGCTAATTTTCAATTTTTTTAAAATTTAAACATTCAATAAATTGGTTCTAGATGATGAATATAAGGACATGAAACGTTTACACTCAACAATTATCCCAGCTTTACGTGTGTCGCATTAATTCACTCTCGCTAGAAGGTTCCTCTGGTATTATCAAGTCTCTTCCCGTCAAGCCCTCCATGAAATTTGTTTTGCCAACACGAGAATAAACTGTCGTAATGGACATTTTATTCTGGAAACTGGCGGATACAAGGGAGGGGCATGGGAGCAATCCCCCCCAAGAGAAGTTTTCGTTTATCATCCTTCATGTGGCAAAATTGATTTAAATATTCATTTATGTTCAAATTGTGTAATTGTTTAAACAATAATAGTGTAGTATCATACCTACAGTACATAAATAATACACAATATAATAGCAAATATGTTTATTATTTAACAAAAATATATGATGCCCCCCCTCCAAAAAATATGATCGGCTGGATCCGCAGCTGCATACGTCATAGATGAATGAAAGCTTTGACCTCGAGGAGCTGTGCCCTGTTTCGGTCGGGAGCATGCCCCTCCCCTCCTGCCAATGCCAACAGCTTTTGTCACTTTACTAATTTGATTTAACACAATTATTCCATATTGATCTATCATATCCAAAGAAGTATTCCTATTTTGTGTAAACATTGTAAAAAGTATATGCTGGCATAAATATAGTATTGCCAGAAGCTATTGCTACTGCCCTTTCCACTGAAATACTTCTTGGATCTGTCCCTGACGAGGATTTACCTTCGCCAACTACATCAACAAATTAAGGGGTCGTCCATAAATTAAGTAACGCTAGAGGGGGGAGGAGGTTTGAGGCAGCGTTACGCTGCGTTACATAGGGGCAGGGGGTATTCGATTAATGTTACGTAATTGATTATTGTTTTACATTTTTTAACTTTTGTGGAAATAATTCCCCTTTGTCTCATACAAAAATATTAAAATTTTATCAAAATAGTTTTAATACAAAAAAATTTACAGTAATTAGAAGTTGTTTCAATAAATGGAAATATATTTTTTCTTCAATTTTATTCTGTATCTGTAAGATTACGAAGAAAACATTCAAATCTGTAGTACATTGTAGAATACAATTCAATTGTCGCAGTCGATTCTCGCCCTTGCGCCATCTAAAACGGCGACGTGTGCACGGTTTGTGATCAGACATTTTCTCGAGTACCTTCACTAAAAATTTGCTCCCAATCTTATTGTTAGGTTCAGTCAGCATCAACAATTAATTCCGACTTTAAATATAAATTTCATTATACAATAAAAACATGAATACAATGTTTAATAGCTTTCTTGCATGTATAAGGGGGTGTCGCAAGCGTTACGTAATTGTTTAGGGGGAGTTCAACGGGCGCGTTACTGGGGGAAGAGAGGGTATTCAAAATACTCCAGATTTGCGTAACGTAATTTATGGACGGCCCCTAAAGTTAAAAAATGCCAAGAGAGCAGCAACTTGCGATCTGCCTTCACAAATTATTTCCTTAATTTTCAACGAAACTCATAAAATGATAAAACTGATTTAAAGAGGAACTTACGATACACGAAAACACTTGAAAATAAAACACGTCAGTTTCACAGTTTTTTCTGTAATGTGTCTTCACCATTTAGAGATCACAAACAGGATTTTGTAATGCAATCTTTTTCTTTGGCGGTTTACTGCGAGAGTTGACATTATTTTGGTGTGGATTTTTCCATTTCATTTCTTAAGTCCCACGTCAAAATATGCACAACAAAATATGATGAATGCTATTCTTGATTAAGTACTGGTTAAACTAACTTGGGTTACTGCTGTAGTCCGCGCGACCACTCCCACTACAGCAGCTCACTCAGGAAAGTCGACCGTGTCTCTGAGGGTTTCGTCCGCTGCAAAGTGTTCTGTGCGGGTAACGGTTCTCGTGTTCGTAAATGATTTATTTTGAACATGAAGTATGAATAAAAGACATCAGCTTATGGAAGATGACTTATTTGTTTCGGATGGCTAAAGTTACAGTGATAGGAATACGACTTACTAGAATCAGTGGACGACAGAGAATAAAACAGTATGCACAAATATTAGAAATAAAAAAGCAACAAATTTAATTTCCTTCATACGATGTAATGAATTGATGGCGATGTAATAATGTTTGTAGTAACAATATTGTGCTGCCTTTAAAGCAATAGATAATGAAATGATCATAAATGAGTTTAGAATTATTAACAATCAATAATTTTACGTCCCAAAAAATGTTCAAAAGGCCCTCGATTCCCTAACAAACAAGCACTAACTCACGTGAGAACATGTGCTGCAACCCGATGTAAAGCTGCTTCGTGAATCATGCGAATCGCTTCCTGGATTTTTCATTTCAGTTCTTCGAGATTAGAAGGCTTGTTTGCATAAATTTTACTTCTGAGGCATCCCCACAAAATAAAAAATAAAATGGTGGTGACAAATCAGGGCCACAAAAAATCATGATATTATTCTGTCCCCCCCCCTCCCCCCAAAAAATAAAAACCTCCAGAAATTTCATTGTCGACTTTGCAAAATGTGATGTCGCCGCATCCTGTTGAAACCAACACTTTCTCTCATCCTATTCAAGAAGGAATACACATTTTCTCAATGTAGTCTGAAATGTATCCATCGTTACTGTTTCTTTGAAAAACAACGGACCAATTATTCAGCGTCGAGAAATGGCACACCCTACTCCAATCTTCTTTGAATTCAATGATCTCTCAACTGTTTCCTGTGACCTCTCAGAAGCCCAGAGTCTACGTTTTTGCTAGATAATATATGCATCTAGATGAAATGCAGTCTCATTACTAAAACAACTCTTTATCAAGATCCTTCGCTAACAAAACTTTGTAGTAGAAACTCATGTGAGAAGCCCTATCAGGAACCTTAAGCTCCTGAGATGTCCGCTCTTTCAATGCGCATTTTTAATTTTTCTGTGACACAGTGTGCACTTCCGTTGGAAAGATTACATTGCTGCTGAAGCTTCTTTAATGATGTTTTCCGGGAAGTTGAAAGAACATCCAGATCTTTATCTAGTTTTCGCTGCGTGAGCAATGTATTTTGGCGACTGCGTGATCGATCCTCCCATCTCGCGATAGTACGTCACTAACGAAAATATGGTACCTACTCTTGTTCGGAATAGATTCAGATGATTTTTTTTCTGAAAGCTGCCTGGCACTCTTTGAAAGATTGCGTTCCAGTACTCCTCCACCATAAATCTCCATTGTTGTATGGTGAGGCTAGTCGTAAGGTGACTTCCAAACAGTGAATGAAGATGCAGCCTGTTTTGCTTTGAGCAGGTATGACCCAGACCACAGGAATTGGGTGGTGAGTGAAGGAACTATCGCAGAAATTCAGTCAAAGGAGCTGTCCCAGAAACAGGATTGCAATTCTTTCACTTTTCTGTCAGTGTCTCGGCTAGCAGGGTTGCATTATGAACTGATACCCCGGTACAATACGCTACGTTAATATTACGGATTATTCCCTTTTATAACCACGGACAGAAAACTCCATTAATGTATTTTGCTGTATAGGGAATTACCGTCAGGGAGGAATAAAAGATATTTAGTTCGAAAAGCAATGAAGTTCTACGATTACGGCTTATTTGGATTATCAAGAGCACATGCAACCCGCAAAACACAGTTCGCCGCAACATATTCGTGCCTTTAAAAAAAAATTTACGTTTGTTACGTTTTCTGTACTGTCATCTACAAAAACACCTGTTTGGACGTTCAATTACATTTTTTATGGTTCCGTCACTCTCTGGCCCCGATTGCCAGAAACAAGTAAGTTGGGTTCCAATGTAAAGCTTCTATATTTTGATTTGTAAAACATTGATTCAACACTGGAACGCCATCCTTGTATCCTTGAGTTACACACCGACATCTTTCTTTAACTGCAAGCGCGTCTATAGGGATGAAGTTCGCTATCTCTACCCGTCTTCCTAAATTGCTGTTAACTGAACATTAGTATAATCCAGCCCTTTTAAAATGGAGGTCATTGTGATCAGCGGTCAGTGTATCTTTCCGAAACAACGATAACAAATTCGTGAGTATTTTTGATCAATCTATATTTTTCGTTCTTAATTTTATATTTGTGATTTTATTTTAATTATTCTCATTCTAGTTGATAAAGCAATTGCTAGTATTTCTGGTTTGCTGCAAATGATGTTCTCTTCAAAACTACTGGCACATGCATATATGATTTATACAACAGTATTTATGTATTTTTTTCATTATTCTATAGGCTGGCATTTCAGAAACAATTTTTTGACTTGAATTGCCAGAATAAATCAGCAAGAGTTCATAAATATTATTTGATGTCATGGATGATGAGGATGATGAGAAGAGGACGACTATGACAGATATGCGAACTTCAAAACTTACTTTTAGCTCTCTACTTTTTCTTTTACATTTAGTTCTGTACAATATTCTCCAAAAATACTAATGTAAAAATTCTAAATATTATGGAATTTTTATATACATATTTGCCACATACAACGATAGCAATAATACAAGATTTTCGAGGATTGTAATCGAGTGTTAAGTTTGTTGGATACTAAAATTTTGCGGAAAAAATGTTGGGTTCCTTCTTTTACATTTCTTGAGGTTTTCCTTCTTCTGAGGACTTAAATTAATTAGTACTTCCTTTTTAAAATACGATTGTTTCAAATAATTAATTTCGCGATTTTAGTTATATGGTTAATGAAATGTAGAATTTTTTACTGTTAAATCTTTAATTATTAAATATTGTGACTTGTTCTAACTGTTCAATGAAGATTTTCAGCATTGTTTATTTTAATATGCTAACTCTCCCCAATAAGAGCGGTTCATGCCACTGTGGGTCCATAGGGTGGTTTTGGAGCTGAGAAGCACGAAAGACTTATTTTTTTTTAAATTTGAATTTACACAGAAGTATATAAGAAACTCCTTATTGTGACTCTCAATTTTTCCTGGGCTTTCATTTAAAAACGATGCTTTTCATTTTAAAATAATACTTAAACATAGATTTAATATTTGTTTAGATACATTTTAACATACAATATTTAAAAATATATTTAAATTGAAATGATTGATTGTGTTTTAAACAGTAAGAATAATTACGTGACTAATGGGCATTAGTTTCAATTAGGGGCAAATTCAAAACAATTACCTTGAATAGTTTTCGAATTATACGAGAAAGCGCCTTTGGATTTAGTAATAAACATTTTAAGTTTTAAATATACCAAATAACTAATTAAAACTGAACACGTGTTTCGTAAAGAAAGCAAAGCACTTGTTTTAATTTTCTGTATCCGGGAACATGTCAACAAATACATCAAATAAATCTTATCGAGACCAATTTTTCTTCAAAATCATTAGGTTTGGTGCGTAATGATATATGAATATTTTAAGTACGTTACACATAGGGAATTATTTCAGAAATACATTTGATAGCTTGTTTCATTTGAATTTATGGTATTTTCGATGAAGAAATAGACAATGTTACAGCCAAGTTGTAATGTGGATGACAATTTTTGAAGAATTACCAGTCTTTCCCCACGGCAGGTACTAGATATGAACGTCTGCAGGAGACACCATCCCATTCACAAAACTTCAGTTACCTGTCCAACGCAAAGCGAGGCAGGGCCTGCCGGAGATTAAGTCGGGCAGTTGGGACCGCAGGCCGTCGGCAATACGATGGGAAAGAACAATGCTACAGCAGGAAGTCGTAGGGGAAAGAGAGGATTCGCGGACTTGACAGCGAGGTAAGCATACCCGCCACCGTCCAGTTTTGGAATTTCCTCGGAGCCCTCAAGATTTTGCGTGAATAGGGACTGCGGCTAAACAGGCACGCCTTTCGAAGGTAAATGTAGACCTCATCTTCGGGAAAATCCAATATCCTTCAGAGTTCCCTAAACCAAACGTAGAAAAGAGAAGGATTAAGGCGATCGAACTTCGGCGAAAATGGAGTACAAACAAATGTACTTGAAAGTGGTTTCTAATGATAATATTCTGATATTTTATTCTCAGAGAGCAAATATATCAGTGGCAAAATAAATACATTATTTAAGTATTTATTGTACGTTTTAACAAACCAGGCAGGAAGGAAGGCGAATATTTCTGAAGGTAGCGATCAAACGAATTTCATCAGCAAGGTCGCGGGCCTATACTTCGTAGCTGCTGCAATAGATCAGTGAAATCAAACACTTCCTAAATCTATATAAATAATATTTCAAATGCCTGTCTGTGATTTCAAAATCACTGCCGTTTTATAATCTCATACTATGTTTAGTTGAAAGATTTAAAAACAATTATTTTGTTTTTAGAAATGTTTGTCTGTTGATGAGTACCGTTTTATTCTGACTTTATTGAGATTTTGAATATATGAACTTCGAAACAAGAGGAAAGTTTCTGTCTAAGAGAGATTTCGTCAATTACCCCATCTTCTTTTCATATGCTTTTAAGACTTGAAGCAAATTTTAGTGTACACACTTCCAATTTATCACGAAATCTAAACAATTCTAATAAATGAATTCTAATGCATTCCGATAACACAGCATTTCAAAATTTCCGGGAAAACATACTTGTTTCTCATGGACACTTACCGGCAAATAAATGTGCAGCCGCTTTTCTGAAAATTAATTTAAAGTTTCTGAAAATGCCCCATTTTGCGTTCATTAGACTCATAAACTTTTGAGATTTCGAGGAACTTGATAGGAGATCAAATAATGAAGCATTTTTTATATACAATATGCATTAAATTACGAAATACATATGTAATGGAAATAGTAATAACATCCGAGATGGAGGGATAACATTTTCCGTTAAAATATCGACATTGATTTCTTGAAGCATTATATATCTTTCTCGGTACAGCGCATAAAAGTAGAACGACCCACAGTAATTCTCACTAATTATGAGTATTTTCATTGTACTATGATAAGCAACACGTGTTTTGTGCTTTCTACTCTTTCCCAAATCCTTATCAAAAAGATACTGGAGTTAGAGGAACAACTTCACTATCATTTGATAGTTATCCCCTATCTAATCTTTTATTACACACAATCTTAGATAATTATTATCTCTTTAGTAATTAACTTTAAGTCTCTTAAATCTTAAAGGCAAACTTAGCATGTCACGTGCAAATATAGGCATCGAATTTATAATTAACGTTTTCCCGAAGACGAGATTATTCACGCGCGACGGTTGCTTCAAAGCTTGCGACCGCGCCAGGAACTCTTTACAAAAGACGAGGGAGTCTGAATACAGTTCGTCTACCGCAGGTTCACTTGTGCACATGGCGACACCGCCGCGCATGCTACAAAATGACGTAGTACAACTAGTGGTGCTACAGAATGGCATAGACTTTCTCGTATTATTTACCTATTTCCTTGGGTCTAGAATTGCCACATACTCTTGCCAGCTGTCATCTATTACCGCCCAAAGTACATTTTTGACATATTCTTAATTTTTCGATTTTCTAATGGTAGAACGGATATATTAATTTTCGAATATTAAAGTAAAACCTTGTCCTAAATAACAATTTTATTTGTAAAATGTGGAGCCGTTTCTACGAAAATGGCGTTTAAAACGCTACTGAAAATTCGAAATATGAAGCTCTCTCTCTCAGAAAATTTTTGAGTTTTCGAAACACTTCATTAGAAGTCATTTAAAGCACATCCACTCACAAATACAATAATGTTTACATGTTGCTGGTAATGACTATATTAAATTTGTAAAAGATCTTTAAAAAATTACATTTGTGTAATTTTTGAAGAAAAAAAAAAAAAACAAATGAACTTAACGTCATATTAAAGAGTGCAATTACCACTACCCGTTCCAAAAATTCGAAGAAATCATTTGGAGCCGATTATGAGAAAATGGCGTTTGACCGTTTCTGAAAAAGCGGAATTTTGATCTACTTTTCACAGAAAACGGTTGAGTTTTCGAGAAACTTTTCTTGACATTCTTTAAAGCACATTTACTCATTAATATAATAATGACATCAAATCGCCTATAATGTTAAAATTAAAGACGCGAGAGACAAATCAAACAAATTACATTTTTGCAATTTTTGAAAAAACAAAAGAATAGAGCAATATGGTGTTTATGCTATCTAATAGAATACTGTAACGTCAGCAAATGCCAGCCAGATTTTCAAACGGACCGGCACGGAGGCTGCTGGACACATGGGACAGACAAAGGCACTGGAAAGTGGAAAATTCCTTGCTACCCCCCGTGACGCAAGAGGAGCGGGCAGGGGCACCGGACCCAGTGCGCGACATGTGGTCCGGCCGGCCTTTAGAGGGCGGAAGCCGACCGCGAAAGGAAGTTAACGGAGGCGGCAGTTCGTTGTCAGAGCACCTCGTGAGCAGACGTGCATGCTCGCCGTGACGGGAGTGCGGTCCTTGAGGCACGGCGTGTGCGAAACACGGTGTCGGCCACCGGCGCGGTAAAGCGGAAGGTGGGGGATGCACTAGCCCTAGGGACGGGGAGCAGGCGCGTGGGAGGTACTGCGAACATAACCCCAGAGCTGTAAATTTGTACATTATTTAAATACACCAATTTGTACATACAGCTCGTGTCTGTGTCGTTATTTAACTACCACGACGCCACAATACATTCAGCACTATCCCTACCAAAAGTTTAAAGAAAAACATTGGAGCCGTTTTTGAGAAAATCTAGTTTTTATAATTTTTTAAATTTGGGCATATTGCACGCAATATTGCGCGAAAATACTAAAATTTTCAAAAAAAATGTATATGACCTTAAAGAAAGAACTCGCTAGGAAGAACAAATTTTGAAGGAAAAATCTCAATCAGCAATTTGTAGTTGGAGGAAGACGCCGAATAAAATTCACTCTTTCGCAATTTTCGAAAAGTCAAGAGTTAACCGTGAAAATCTGACATATGCCACATAACAAGAAATTTAAAGAAAAAATTTGGAACAGTTTTTTCTTAAATTTTGAAAATGTCCCATGAGCTTAATGTAAAGTACCCCCCAAACTTAAAATTTCGGTTTCAAATTGAAGAGGCCAGGAGATCAGCAAGATCGACCGGGGGGCATCAATTTTGGGAAAAATCGTCTGAACGGTTTAGTCGCTAGCGTTGTTCACAGACATAGGGACGGACAGACGTTTTGCTTTTAATTGTTTTCGGTATCAAGGGCCCACAAAACAGGGATTCTGGCTTCACCACGTGTTAGGAGACTTTTCTTCTTAATTTAACAACTGGATTTATCCTCTTTGTCGTTCTGAGGGCCCTGTAATAAGAGGTTTTCTGCTGAAAATCAGCCGTTGTTTCTTGAGCATTACATAACTTCCCCTATACCATACGTATAGGGAATGTACGTATAGTACACGGGAAAGTAAAAACTACTCTTTTATCATTTATTTTATATATATATATATATATATATATATATATATCAAATATAACGAAAATAAATCAATATTATGTAGAATCAGTATTATATATTTTTCGATACTACTATTTATGAACAAGTTTAATTGTGTATGGTTAGAATTATTCCTACCGTATTTTACCTCACGATAAATTACTAATACTTTCTCCAAGTTTTCAAGAAAAAATGAATGTTTCTTATTGGTCAATACCACTTTTCTTTCGCGGAAATTCAATCGCTGTATCTTACAAACGGAGGCAGGCTTTTCCAGGAAGTCAGGTAGTGGCATGGAGACATATTGCAAGACCCTTGTCGTGTATATTCATTTCTTGCTTTCTTATAGGGAACAAAATTAGGGTTTCCAGAAATGTTTTCAGAAAATAGTTAACTGGGGGACGGGGATCTTTGCAGAATAATGGTACATTCTCCTTATTATTTAAAACATAGCCAAGCGTGAAGTTGAGCTTTGCTTTTGCATAAAATGGAATCAATCTTTTATAGATTAGTTCAAATCTTAAAATAAAACTCTGTGTGCATTAGGGACAGTACTCATCAGGAGTTCGTTAAAGTAGTATATGCTTGAAAGACATTTATGAAGCACTTTCAGCTTACGTTGGCAGCGCTGTGCACTTGAACAAAAACATACGTATTACGAATATTTACCAAACTGAGACGACAACTTCATGGATCTGCGCAATAGCCAGGATTGACATCAAAGTACAGTCAGTTCGAATCGAGATTAAAAACTTGCCGCAATAAACACAAAACGCTCTATTAAGATTTATTCACTTATGTTGTTGGTTTTTGTTTCGTCATTGGATAAGATCTTTTACAGGTTCACTATTTTCAGTTTTTAATTAGTGAATCTTATACTGAAATAGTGAATACTTCGCTGAAATAGTGAATAGTTCACTGAAATAGTGAACATCTGGCAACCCTACACAAAATGGAACAAGGGGACAAAATGAGACAAGGGGATAAAATGGTCAGTGGCGAAGCGTCACGGTAGGCAGTGTAAGCTGAGTTATCCCTAAGAATCTTGAAGAAGGCGAGAAATATATCTTCACGAAAAAAAGAAAATTGTCAATTTATAATGGTATTTTAGCCAATTAATAGTGTGCGTATGCGCATCAAGTTAATTTTCTGTTCTTATGCGTATTCAGTGAGATGTGTCTTTGCCGCTGCCCGGTGCAGCGGGCATGCTGCGCGTAAGCCTGACTCCGTTCCGCTTATCGCTGCAAGACAGTTCGTTGGCCAGGGACGGGGCGCGGGGAAGTGAACGCGCGTGCGCATTGAAAAGCTGGCCCGGTGACTCGGCCAGAACTTTAGGCCGGCCTTAAAACTGGCTAAGTAATTTAAACTCCTGCCGGCAAGCGCTCTCTTCACCATAAGTTTCCGTGGAATTTCCGGAAATGTCCATTAGAGGTCATTGAGCAATTTCAAATATCACCACTAACAAAAGTGAAACATTCATTTATTCCAAATTTCAGTATTAGAATTCCTCTGTCGCTAATTCATTAAGTACAGTACTGAGAATGTTCACTTTTTTTCTCCCACATTATTTAGCATTGGGTTAATTCTTAATAAAACAAGATCATTTAAAAAACGTTGATTTTAAGCATTTATGGGTTGGATATCGCGGCGAGTGTGTGAATCCCCCAGTAGTATTGTTCTGGAAAGATCAAACAGGATCTCATCAGTGTAATTTCATTTCGTAAGTTGACTGTATAGCGTATTCGTGCGTAGGTTACCAGTGAAATGTCGTTGACCTGCAACTGCATGTCGCTGTGTCTCATTGACAATGAACACTCTGAAAACAATTAAAACTCATTTACTTAATTCTAATAACTAACTCTTCAACTTTGCTACTATTTTAATAGAAAAGAAACGTTTGTGTAAGTGTTCGCAAGATGCTATATTTAAAGAAAGAGTTGAATTTTTTCTCAAGAAAACCAGACATTTAGAATTGATTTACAAAAAACTGTCAAACAATTCAGATGACTGCAAACTCTTGAAAACAAGGAGTATACATCAATTATAAATAAGCATAACCATTTACAATTTTTTTCAGTTCTGAATTAGGCTTATTCTCGACCTGAGTATTGTTGCATGATTGAAATGGTAAATTAATAATTTAATTAATAATAATTTAAATAAATGTGAAGTCTTTTGATCTCTATCTTCGAAATATTCGATATTTCACAAATTAAGTAATATGTATTGTAATTATGTAAATATGTGTTTTACAACATGTTCATGACTCAGCTTATCCAAAAATTAATCTCACGTTTCGCCACTGAAAATGGTACAAGAGTACGAATGTAATTTAGGTTTTTAAAAGTAACATTTAATTATTATCATCTTTGTTGTGCCGGCACAGAAGAAAAAAGTTAAGAGAACCCACAGACAAAAGAAATTAGGCAAATTAATCCCCTTGTAGGTGTTGAAAGTAAAATAGGTCCAAATAGGCATTAATGTTGAAATAGGCTGTTTTAGGCGCTATGAAATTGACGGGTTTTAGTTCAGATAAATCTAAAATGTACATATAAAACTTCATTTAGTACAAGGTATCCAGGAAAAAATAGGTTTTTACCTAAATATCCGCGGTCTACTTATAAATAATGACTATAATTAACTATTTAAGGTAAACAATTAAATGAAAATTTTATGTAATATCAGATTCCTGTACCGCGACTTATAAAATTATGATAACGATGTTCTCGAGTTCTCATTCCTTTTTCAAATTTTTAGTATTTTTTCCTGCCATCACTCCGATCAGTAGGATCTCTTGACATGCGGGGCCCCGGGCGCCCACGTCTAACGCCGGCACTGCACCGTGGGCCAGAAATGCCTCAAAGCTGTCCTAAAGTCCAAAAACTCAAATTACACCCCTGACGCTGAGATTTCGCCTATCATGAGACTAATGTCCACCCCTTTCATAGACATTAACAGAAATTTAATGCACCGTTCTAAACCTTCGGAACTGAGCTGCAAAGTAGGGTTCAGTTTGCTTCTGATTTCTGTCGTGACGCATGTGAAACAGAAAGCCCATATTGGTACAATCAGTACTTAGGGACTTTGCAAGATATCGATCTGCTGAATATCTTAGTTTGCAGAGAGATGTTTTCTTATTTTTCAGTTTTTAAAGATTATTTTCATTTTTGTGAATAAATTTTTAAGTTATTGTTATAAATTTAAATTTGCGCATTTCAATCGTACAATAGAGATATCGTAATTTTCTTCGAGGCTTTTAGTTGTTACTTTCGCTTACTTCCGGTTTGAGACAAAGTGTTATAAGAAGAGAAAAGTGTGAGGAAAATGACCGTGCTACCAGATTACAGCACATTACAGCGTTTTTTGATACACGCGTTTACATTCTTTCTACGTAGTTTTTGCACTGCTTGCACTAAGTACTGCGGATTCGTAGTACTACGTCTTCCTCGCATAAGTCATTTCCTGATGTCTGTTAAAAGAGTAAATAATCTTTTTAAGACTTCTAAGACGGTTTGTATTACAAAACAAACATATCTTCTTTTTAGACGAATTTCTACTAAATGCTGAAAAATGAGGTATGTGATGTGCTAAATGCTGTTGGAGGCTCGCAATCGCCGCGACACCAAAATACCGCAATTAGTCGTCTTTGTCAATTTACTGATACTGAGAAAATATCAAATGAGCTATTTACAAGATAACGACACACTATAGTGACTTTGCCAGTTGGGACAAAAGCAATAGAAAGTAAAGAAAATTCAGCTTAGTTGAATGAAAGATTTATTTTGGCATCTTAAATTCCTACTCCAGAAGACCCCGAAGATTTTTCAAACTTAGGACGCCCATCGACTTCATATGAAGCAAATAGTGAAGAAGCAAAAGAAGGAAAATAAAAAAACTATTCGTGATACTCATTCTTCTCCCATGCTGATCTACACCAACCAAATGAGTCTGCGCTTCGAAGGGGCAAAGGACGCAGCTTAGCTGTGAAGGAGACCTTGAGAACTCCAAGCTTACATGCGCAGCTCAGTACACCTCAATTCCAAGTTCCCCGAATTGGTTCAACGAACAGCCGGCCTTAGTGTACCCACATATAATGAAGTAGGGTCTGCTAAGGAACGATGTTAGCATGACTTCACTTTACAGAACTGTTACCAAAGTAAATCTGCAGTCTACTCTGCCATACTGCTTTTCGAATACTTTTCGCTCACCAAATTTCTTTCGGCGCCCAGCTCAAGTTTGATAAGCAAGAGGGGTTTTGAAGGCAGCACTTGACACAATGAGTAAAAACAGGACGCTATTTCAATAATACAGACATGTTTATTAACTGTTTTGTATCGATTCTACCTTGTCACTTCGTAAGAACCAAAAACTGTTTTATGGCAAAATCCTCAACCTCCATAAATTCGTTATTGCAGACCGATTAAGCTTCATTTCCGAAACAGAGACAGCTCAGGCTAATTAAAAATGAAAGAAACAAATTATACAAAATAAATTAAACAACTTAGGTCTATTCTTGTTTCGATTGACGACTTTCTATGTAAGATGGTTTCCACGACACGCTTCTGATTATGGCGGATGGAAAGGTACGAAGCACTTTGACAACAACTTTAATGCATCAGAAATATATTTGAAAAGCAATTCCAAAGAAAATTAATGATTTAAATGAATGATTGATAAAGATGAATTTTCTCCTTGTCCTGAAAAAGAAAGTGAAAGTACTTCAAGCAGCGAAGATGAATTAGCAGGAAAAACTCGCAGGAAAATATCCCCTAGTATAAAATATAAATATATATTTCTGTTGAATAACAGATGATATTACTTATTTATATGCATTCCATTAACCATTTATTCAATTCCCTTCCATTTCCACGGAATTGCGGGAATTTGGACAGGTGAGTTTTGGCCAGGTTTCGGCTCTTCCTGTCCCAGTGTGCACTGCATCAAATATAACGAGTAAAACGTGTAGCGTCACAACACTGGGCGCGACCGACCGCACAAGTCGTGCAAGGGGGAGGGGTTGGTCCTCTCGTGCCGCGCTCGGCCGGACGGATCCTCCGGGGTCTCTCGAGGGTCTCTCCGCTGGGGGCGTGTCTGAGAAGGTGGCTGTCCGTTCGCACTAGTGATGTGTGACGACAGAAATCGTTCGCAGATGGACGCCAGGCTCCATCTGCAGCCAGCCCAAATCTCGAGCGGAAATGACGCTTTGTGCGTGGGAGGTCGGTCACGTGATGCCTCGCAAGGGAGGCGGGGGGAATAAGCTTCCTGGGCAGTCGAGTTTGACCGTAGCGATGTGCGGAGGTGATCGCGAGCAGTGTCTTGCGAGGCGTGGCTTTTCGCCACGGGACAAGAGACCAAGGGCGGCGCTAGGGTAGAGAGCTGGGGTTCTCTTGGGAAATGCTGAGGCGGCTCGTCTCAGAAGTCGGAGTGCTGTGGAGAGCAGCGTTCCTTAGGAGTGTTCCTTAGGAGTGTATATAGTGTAATAAACTTGTAAATAAATATGTACAGTCAACTCCGTGTCTGTGTTCTTCCTCATCCTATGACGACGTCACAAACGGAAATAAAAGACCTCTTCATCACCATTCACCACGCAACACATGCCAGGTCGTACAGCAGTTTACAAACTTTCAATATGGCGACGAAACGCCTCATATCGACTTACAGATTGTGGGTTGCTTTCCTTTCTGTATAGTATCTATTCTGTGGTGCAGGGAAAGGCGCCGCGACGCTTTTATTTCCCCTCTGCAATACCCCTGAGGAGGCGGGGATTTTATTTGTCGTAATGGATATACATTGTGCTACTGCCTGCAGCTCAGAGGGAGGTTTTTTCTATTAACTACAATTAACTAAAACTAACTTAATTTTAGCTTAAATCTAATTTACTAGTTACTCACGTAGCACTTTGGCATACCTAACTTAAACGAAAAATTTAATTTTTTATTTTTCTTAACCCTAAGTAAAGTTTCGTTTTACTCTCTTGTAAAACGTGACACTGTCATGGTAAAAGTTTCTTTTAATTTATTTATTTCTATTCACGCATCATTCATTCTTGTTTCATTATATACATAACCATTCATTCTACTCATTCACACGCGCCGCGACGCCGGCCGTTCATGGAGAATACCCCCCGCCTCCTTCACGACCCATCCTCTTCACTCCATGCCCCATCAAGCCCTACGTATTCATTTATTTATTTATTTGTCAAAAAACAGTAAAAACTGTATATGACGTGTGGGGAAAGAAATTTATCTGTGCACATTTTCTTGAGGGCCAGAAAAAAAAGAAAGAAAAACACGAAAAAATGAATTTAGAAAATAATTATTTTAGAAAAAAATAAAAATATTTGAAAAATGTATTTCAGCAGCTCGACGTTGGAATGCGCCCTGCAGGATTTTCGACTCTAACTAGATAGCTAGGTCGAGTACACCCGCTGTATGGAGGAGAATTCTATCGGCCAGCTGCTCTGTTCGGTAATTTTCCGTGGTTTCTCCGATCAACATCAAGCGAATGCCAGAGCAGTACTGTAAGCAGGGGCGGGATTTCGGATCTTTTATTGGGGGGGGGGGCAAATTTGGGTGCTATTATAAATATCAAAATATTCGTTTACATGCTTTAAGTTAATTAACTGTGCTGCAATTATACACATTGCTTTTAATTTTGATAATTATTACTGAATGTTATTAATTATATTAGTTGCACACAGCGGTGAGATTCCGCATTGTTACTTGAACGGTCCGAACTGTTAATTCAACGATACATTTTTACTTCCCCGCATACGTACGTATACACGGAGTGATATACGTAGTATAGGGAAAGTTATGTAATGCTGCGCGAAAAAATGGCCAATTTTTGGCGGAAAAAAATTAATTGCCGGGCCGTGAAAAGGAACTAGTGGTGCTACAGAATGGCACAGACTTTCCCGTATTAGTTTTCTATTTCCTTGGGTCGTCGCTAGCTATTCGGATTTGTCACATACTCTTTCTTGCCAGCTACCATCTATCACCGCCAAAAGTACATTTTTTTTGGATTTTCTTAATTTTTTCGGTTTCCTATTGGTAGAATGAAAATATTAATTTTAGAATATTAAAGAACACAAAAACCTAGTCATAAATAGCAATTTTCTTTTAAAAATTATGTGCCATTTAAGAGAAAATGGCGTTTTAGCGCTACTAAAATTGCGAAATTTGAAGCTCATTTTCGCAGACAATTTTTGAGTTTTCAAAATACTTTATTTGAAGTTATTTGAAGCACTTACACTCACAAATATAATAATCTTTACAAATTGCTGGTAATGTGCATATTAAAGATGTGAGAGATCTTTCAAAAAAATTACAATTATGTAATTTTTGAAAAAACAAAAAAACTCAAAATAAACTTTACGCCATACTTAAGAGTGTAATTATCACTATCCGTTACAAAAGTTTCAAGAAAAAATTTGCAGCCATTTATGAGAAAATGGCGTTTGAGCGTTTCTGAAAATGCGAAATTTTGAGTTACTTTCACAGAAAACGGTTGTTTTCCAGAAACTTTACTTAACATTATTTAAAGCACATGTACTCGTAAATATAATTAATGTGAAAAAATCGCCGCTAATGTAAATATTATCGACGTGACAAACATGTGAAAAAATATTATCAGTGGCCTAGCGTGATCACTTTTCCTGGGTAGGCTGCAAAGCAGATTAACGTATTATTTGACACTCCTCTGTCGTCATTAACGAAGAGATGTTATTCTCTCGATTACCCAGGGGATACTAGAATAACGTGAGTCAATGGCCACCGAAGTTTGCTATTTTGCTATAACTTCTAGGAGAACAAAGTTTCTATGAGATTGTCGTCTGGTAAAGTCACATTTCCTTCAGTAAACAATAACACTTGTATTATTCATCAGCTATTGATTAAATTCTAATTTGAACTAAACGCGATGAACAAACATTAATTTCTCACCTGTCAGATACAAGAACTGAAATCATCTTACTTTCTTGGTCTGGCTCGTTTCACTATAATAAAAGCTCGTGCGTTCGCCAGTACTGCAAGAACTCAACTGAGCTCTTATTCTTATGACGTCGCAAAGATGTCATTGTCACCTATACCGAAAGCCCTCTGACTGAGGACTAGGACAGTGGTCCGCATTCACGTTGGACAAACATTTATTTCACAGCCCCCAAAAACAATTTAAAAATGAGAGAACCAAATGGGTGGACAACAGGCTTATTATAATTAACGACTGATTTATTTTGCTCTCTTTTGTCCCTGTCACTCACGGCTGTCGTTAAGAAATTTTTAATTTTCTTTATTATTAATAATAGAGTATTTATTTTGGTCTATAAGAAAAATCCTAAGAATCAACTTTCCACGCCATTTACAAGACATTTCTCATCACAAGTGTGAATTAAACGAATTACGTGTGAATAGTACCGATTATAACTGAATCGTACTGCAAGCCGCCCATTGTTTCCTGACATCTCTTTCAGCGCCTGTGAGGTTGGTCATTCCGATAACCTGGGCTGATTTATGTGGTGTGTGTGTGTGTGTGTGTGTGTGTGTGTGAGTGAGTGTCGTGGCGTGAGAAAGCCCGCCACTGACCCCACTGATCTACAGTGCCGAAAGGACACGTACTGTGGATGCGTTGAGGGGCTCCGAAAGAACAGAGACTTCGTTCTCTCTTTCGCGTAAGTTCGAAACTGAGTAGGAAGTACAAGATGTCAAACCTACCATGATTTTACGCATGAAACCGTTTAATTTCTAAGTAAATATCATTTAAAAGTAAAATATAATTGAAGGATTTTTTTTAATACGGGATATTCACAGTAACGCTGAACATTATCCCGCGCGTTTTATAATATTGAACTAAAGTTTGCCAATTTATTTAAGCAGTATGGTATTATCTTAGCTTAATAAAATTATTATTCCCTTAATTATTATTAAAATTCTTCTGAAAATACAGAAAAAAGTAAATCTTTTTTTACATAAACTTGAATGCAATGTCTAAATATATTTTTTAAAATATGTCCCAACATTGGGGGGGACAGTTGCCCCCCCTTGCCCCCCCCCGAATTCCGCCTCTGACTGTAAGGAACAGGCCATGGACTGCGCTATATTTTCTTTCAAAAAATAATAACTAAAAACAGTATATTTGTGCCAACGCTTAATTGTAACGCAGAAAAATCTTTTTTTTTTTTTTTTTTTTCCAAGAAAACGTGTACACATTCTCAACCCAGCACTGTAACTAGGGTTGCCAACCGTCCTCCTTTTTTTTTTAATAATCTGTTTATTTACAACCTGTTTTTTTCACAAACATTCAGTAAATGTGATAATTATGTATTAAGGCTAAATGTACCGAAAAAAACTTTAGGAAAATTCAATAGATCGCAGCACTATCAGAAGGAATTTACTTTACCGATAACGTCTGAACAAATGGTCCGATTTTCGATCTGTAAACGGCATTTGACTCCCTTTTGTAATAGAATTTACGCTACGAAGCCCTTTTTCCAAAACAAACTTGCAGAAACTCGATTTTGAATTTTTTCTCGTACTTCCGGGAACAATTTGAAAAATGTGGGCTTATAGCGCGATGGCGACAAGCTTACAGAATCCAACGCCGTGTCAACCATGCAAATCGGATGAATAGGAGCGTCGTAAAGTCAAATTTGGAAAAACACCTCACACCCCTCCCCCTTCCCCGCCACGCCGTCGCGCCATCCGCCCGTGCGCCCACGCACTCCCTGCACGGCCACCGGCAGTGAGTCTCTGGGCACGCCAGGCACCTCCGTGAAGATGGCCAGAAAAAATCTCAAAATTCAAATTTTTTTTATGGATACGTTTGTCCACCGTTTGACCACTTTTGACCACCCTTTAGAAAATTTTTACCAGCCTCCGTTCACAAATTAGAACAAAAACAAATTTTTCTGGCCAACTTCACGATTTGACGAAATTACAAGATTTTGCCCAAAATATTAAAAATATCGAAATTTGAAGTGCGCTTTTGTTTGTCCATCGTTTGACCACCTTTAATCACTAACTACATTATTTTTACCACGTTTCCTCCAGCAGATATTCGCGAAAAAACGTATTCCACTGCTCCCAGAAACCGTGAAGATGGCCAGAAAAAGTTTTAAAATGCAAATTTTTTTGGTCGATTCGTTTGTCCATCGTTTGACCACTTTTGACCACCCTTTAGAAAATTTTTACCAGGCCGCGTTCAAAAGTTAATGCCAAAAAACGTTTTTCCCGCCACTTTTTCAATTCGAAAAAAAAACAAGAAACACGCAGAATTTTCCGTACATTTCTACTCTCTGCGTTTGTCCATCTTTGGAACGTGATTGTCCATCACTTAAAATTCGTAAACTACATGTATTTCAAGAAATACAGGTGAAAAACGAATTTTCCCACCTTTTCTTGTAAAATTCCCTCAAAACAACAAATAATATATTCAAATTATATCAAAAAGCATTCGCATTCGTTTGTCCATCGTTTCATGTCGTTTGCTTAACCTTTAGAAAATTTTTACCAGCCTCCATTCATAAATTTGCGCAAAACAAATTTTTCGGGCCAAGTTCTTGTCTTGATGAAATTACAAGATTTCCTTGGAAATATTAAAAATACCACAATTTGACGTGCGCATTCGTTTATCCATCTTTTGATGACGTTTCCCTAGCGTTTAGAAATTTTTTACCAGCCTCCGTTGAGAAAATAGAGCAAAAACAAAGGTTTCGGGCCAACTTGACTGTTTGAAATTCAGTCCCATTATTGGAACATGATTGAGCTGTATGAAACGCACCATTAGTTGCCGAATATGTTTTAGTAGTTGTATGAAAATAATTTGTTTTCGCACGTAATGTTGTAAAACTTGTAACGTGTTGCAGAAAAAAAGATGACATATGCGCCGCTGTGACAAAATTATTTTCTCAGGAGTTAAGTTTCGTTACAAGTAACGAAACGAAAGTCTGCGCGAATTTAGTTTTGTTACAGAGAGAACAGATCGTCTAAGACAGTTTCGTTTCGTTTCTTTACTGAAATGAAACAAATGTGACTTTCCTTTTCGTGGGTAAGAAACGTTGTTTCTTTATTTAGTTTCGTTATTAATATTTCTAGAAGGAGAAGTAACGAAAGTCGAGAGAGGGCCATTGAGAGGAGTTGTACACCAGACTACATTTCTGTACTTTATTTTTGTTTCAGAACAGAACTACTTAAACACGAGTTATTATCTGTACGTTTTCCTCTTTTTTAAATTTATTTATTGCTTGTTGGGATGTACATAGATCACTACAACACTCTTTCATATATATTGATGACTTACTACTAACTTAAACTATGCTTAACCTAGTTCCACTATTGCTACTACAATGGGATAGATTCCTCATAAGAGTGTCTACAGATCACAATTGTCTGAGAATATTTTTATGAAGGAATCGAACGGGTGTCTATTGTTTATTCTGGTCTGTGTGTTGTTTGTTGGGGCTAAATTGTATTGTTTGAGTTGATTTATTGAGTTTATGTTAGAGTAGAAATTATTGGATAGGCGTGCTATTTGATGGATGATTGAGTTTATAAATAATTCACTATCGAGTTGATGGTTTGAAATGAACCATGGGGCGTTGGTGATTATTCTGAGGAATCTGTTCTGTAATATTTGTATTTTATTTACATTGGATGGTGCAGCATTTGTCCAGATGGAGCAAGCGTATAGCATTATGGGTCTTATGATAGTTTTTTATAATGTTATTGCATTTGTTAGTGAAGTTTGGAAGTTTTATTAAGTATTGGCTTGAGTTGGATTAATTTGATTTTAGCCTGTTGTGTTTTTATATTGATGTGGTTTTTCCAGCTTAGTCTTGTTGTTCGGGCCCACAGCAAAGCAGAAATAAATACTTCACAAGCAAGGCAGAACAGTTGAATTGCGTAATCGGCAGAGCGCGGCCGTTGAGTAGGTGTCACATATCGCCTTCACATCCGTTGTTCCGCGTATTCTCCCAATGGACGGCAACGGACGAGCGTGGCCGCTCGTACGTGCCCGCCTGCCCAACTCGCCCCCACAGCTTGGTCCGTTGGAAGAGCAACGGACAAAAACTGCCAGATCATTGCAAATCCAGATCAAATGGCAAATGGTAATTGGCCATCGCCATCCCCACCTCTGCACGCGTGTGAGCCCTTTCCTAACGTCTCTGCCCCAACCGAATTCGGCTTAAGCGACTTCGTTAGTCCGCAGAAAGACACCGTGCAAGATAGACGCGTGTGTTCAGGGCTCCGCGCAGTAGCGTGTAAAGAACGTATAATCGTGCAAATGAGCTGCATACGGCTCGCACATAAATTGTTTAATCGTGGCAGTGCACGCTATAATTGTGTCTGTCGCTCTTGCGTGTATTTGCGCCCGCAATTTTGGTTGAACTATGTAACTCACGGCTGCTTCTGGTCGGCGGTCCAAGGTGTCACTACAATAACTACGCTTGGACAGGTGTATTAATGCACCAAGAGAAATTTTCACCTTAATTCTGTGCTTCTTGTGCGTTTACTGTGTGAATACTGTACATTTACTTATTAAATATTGTTTGTGCTGGAAACTTGCTCGTATATGCATCCTGCACTCCTGCGCCAATCCCAAGAGCTATCAAAGGGTTTCGGGACTACTGTACTTCAACAATACAGTCCATTCATACAGTCCACTCATGAACATTAAGTGTATAGTAGCCCCGAACACTTGTGTCAAGATTTAGACCTAAGTATTTTATAGGTTGGTTTGATGGTGTCCAGTTTATTTGACTATTGTTTAATAGTAATGGGTGGGGGGCAGAGAATGGTCTCTATGAAAAAAATTTTTATTTTCATTTACTTGGATTTAGTTTTATTTTCCATTTTATTGCCCGTTCGTCTATTTTATTCAAATGTTGTTGAATTTTTGTGCTGCTATATGTCAGGGTGCAATTTGATGTGAATATTGCCGTATCGTCAGCAAATTGTGCAAGTTGAGTGTATCATGTGGTGGGGATATCTGCTGTGTAAATATTGAATAGTGTTGGGGATACGGGTGTGCATTGTGGAAGTCCTGCTTCTATAGGGCGTGGGTTGGAGCTATGATTATCTATGGTTACTCTGTCTGATATAAATTGTGTGATAATATTTAGTAAGTATTTAGGTGTTGCTATTGTTTTGAGTTTGTATATTAATCCGGGGTGCCAGACTCTGTCAAATGCTTGAGATACATCTAAGAGTGTTACTATTGAGTGTTTCTTTTCTTGGAAGGCAGTGTGAATGTATTCAGTAATCCTTAGCAATTGATGTGCAGTTGAGATACGGTTTCTAAAACCAAATTGGTGGTTTGGAATAGCTTCTGATTTTGTTAGATGATTATTGAGTCTTTTTAAAATTATTTTTTCAAATAATTTAGATAACGTTGGGAGGAGACTTATTGGTCTGTAATTCACTGCGAGGCTATGATTTGTGCTTGGTTTAGGGATCGGGATTATATTTGATATTGTCCAAGTTCTTGGGAAATAGCCTAGTCTGAATGATGAATTATAGATGTTGTTTATGTATGCGATTGTGGTTGTGGGCAGGTTTTTTAATATTTGGTTGCTAATTAGGTCATGTCCGGGAGCTTTCCTTTTAGGCAATTTTTTTATGAGGTTTTTGACTTCAGTAGGTGAAATGAATTTTAATCTCTGTGGGACGTCATAGTTGGGTGCTCCATTTGAATCAATTATTGCTTGGTGGTCTGGGTGTACGGGTGTGTTATTAGGCTTGAATGTTTGAGCGAAGTGTTCTGCTAGTGCTTCTGCCTTATCTTGGGGCATATTTTATACCTTGTGTCGTGTTGAGTGGCGGAATGGTTATTTTTTTATTTAGAAGACATTTTGAGAAGTGCCATAGTGATTTGTTTGAGGTATTTAATGTTTCTGTTTTCCTGTCAAAGGATTTTTGGGTGTGTATATTTATTGCCCTTTTTGTTATTTCATTGAGGAGATTTAGTTCATTTTTCTGTTGGGGAATTCTATTCTTGCTCCATAGCCTTCTAGTTTTATTGCGTGTGTTGATTATTTCTGTTATCTCTTTGGGTAGTTTTGGTTTTGTCTGTTTAGAAGAATATGTGGGTTTGTTTTCTTGTAAATGTTTTATTGTGTTTGTTATTATTTCGTTTATCTGCATGACTGATTTTTCTATTTCCATAGGGGAGTTTAATATTTTGAATTGTGGTGTCTTGGTTTTCACTATTTTCCTAAATGTTTCCCAATTTATGTTTTGGGTGATTAGTTTCTGAGTTGGAGCATGTGGGGGAGGTAAAATTTTGGGGGTTATTAACGTTTTCTTCTATCCTCTATCGATAATTTCTCTTAAAATATGTTCTGGCTCTTGTGGTAAATGTTTACTCGCAATACTCACCGTGCTGGATACATGGTTAACATGAAATAAAAACTTTGTTTGGTACGGATTACAGCGGAATTACCTAAAAAAAATGGGAAGGGGGGGGGGGGCTATGTCCACCGACCGATTTGCTCGCAGGCCCAAGCCCCTTCCAACGACAACTCTCAGCAGCGCTTCTGAGAAGCGTCAGTGCCCTTCTCACCCCGCTCACGGCCGCACCGCCGCTCGCCCAGAATGGGAGGAAGTTCGAGAGTCCTACGCCTCGGTGACCTGCAGTGCCCTCCAAGTAAGTGGACACTCTGCTGACTGACACGCTGATAGCGGCGCCGCGACAAAAATCAAGTACAGAAATGTAGTCTGGGGTACTACTCCTCTCAATGGCCCTCTCTCGACTTTCGTTACTTCTCCTTCTAGAAATATTAATAACGAAACTAAATAAAGAAACAACGTTTCTTACCCACGAAAAGGAAAGTCACATTTGTTTCATTTCAGTAAAGAAACGAAACGAAACTGTCTTAGACGATCTGTTCTCTCTGTAACAAAACTAAATTCGCGCAGACTTTCGTTTCGTTACTTGTAACGAAACTTAACTCCTGAGAAAATAATTTTGTCACAGCGGCGCATATGTCATCTTTTTTTCTGAAACACGTTACAAGTTTTACAACATTACGTGCGAAAACAAATTATTTTCATACAACTACTAAAACATATTCGGCAACTAATGGTGCGTTTCATACAGCTCAATCATGTTCCAATAATGGGACTGAATTTCAAACAGTCAAGTTGGCCCGAAACCTTTGTTTTTGCTCTATTTTCTCAACGGAGGCTGGTAAAAAATTTCTAAACGCTAGGGAAACGTCATCAAAAGATGGATAAACGAATGCGCACGTCAAATTGTGGTATTTTTAATATTTCCAAGGAAATCTTGTAATTTCATCAAGACAAGAACTTGGCCCGAAAAATTTGTTTTGCGCAAATTTATGAATGGAGGCTGGTAAAAATTTTCTAAAGGTTAAGCAAACGACATGAAACGATGGACAAACGAATGCGAATGCTTTTTGATATAATTTGAATATATTATTTGTTGTTTTGAGGGAATTTTACAAGAAAAGGTGGGAAAATTCGTTTTTCACCTGTATTTCTTGAAATACATGTAGTTTACGAATTTTAAGTGATGGACAATCACGTTCCAAAGATGGACAAACGCAGAGAGTAGAAATGTACGGAAAATTCTGCGTGTTTCTTGTTTTTTTTTTCGAATTGAAAAAGTGGCGGGAAAAACGTTTTTTGGCGTTAACTTTTGAACGCGGCCTGGTAAAAATTTTCTAAAGGGTGGTCAAACGTGGTCAAACGATGGACAAACGAATTAGCCCAAAAAATTGCATTTTCGAATTATTTTTTGGCCATCTTCACGCTTTTTTGGAAATTTGTTTGGGTTGTTCCGTTGGTGGTAAAGCACGTCTGAAGGTGATTAAGAGGTCATTAGGAGGTAAAGAAACGAATGCAAATTAAAAGTTTCGAATTTTTCATTTGATTGTTGCTAATTTGTCGATATTGAGAAATGGCGGGAAAAAACGTTTTTTGCCTATAACTTTTGAACCCGGCCTGGTAAAAATTTTCTAAAGGGTGGTCAAAAGTGGTCAAACTATGGACAACGTTTTCGCGAATATCTGCTGGAGGAAACGTGGTAAAAATAATGTAGTTAGTGTTTAAAGGTGGTCAAACGATGGACAAACAAAAGCGCACTTCAATTTTTGATATTTTTAATATTTTGGGCAAAATCTTGTAATTTCGTCAAGTCGTGAAGTTGGCAAGAAAAATTTGTTTTTGTTCTAATTTGTGAACAGAGGCTGGTAAAAATATTCTAAAGGGTGGTCAAAAGTGGTCAAACGGTGGACAAACGTATACATGAAAAAATTCTGAATTTTGAGTTTTTTTCTGGCCATCTTCACGGGGGTCGCGCGTGAGGCTGGCAAGCCAGGCGAGTCATGCTTTCGTCATTTTCCATCTCAATATATTTTTTCCCCATAAATGAAACTAGTGATGCTGTAACAGAGGTAAGCGGTCTCATATCATTGTATTTAATAGCAATTAGTTCTTGTTTCATTTTGATAGTAGTATAGATAGATAATTTGAATAGTAGTATAACACTATCTTGTTCACATACTCCCGTCTTCCTTCAAATATGATCAAAAAATTGTTTGAAGTATTACTCAAAATATCGATTACCGTTTAGAACCGATTTCAAAAAGAAAATGGAATATTAGTGATATTCACACAATTAATTCCATTTCCTCACATATTATTTTAGATATCTGTTACTTCTGAGATCTTCCGTTATCTTTCCACTGTTGAAAGATGAGCAGAGATTACGCACGAGCTCTTTTATCCTACGACTCGATTTTTACTTTCCCGTATACGTACGTATATACGAAAATGTTTACGTAGTATAGGGAAAGTTATTTAATGCTGCGCGAAAAAACGGCGGATTTTCGGAAGAAAAAAATTCATTGCAGGGCCCTGATAACGAAAAGGAAATAAATCTAGTTGCTAAATTAAGAAAAAATCCCCTAACACGTGGTGTAGCCAGAATCCCTCTTTTGTGGGTCCTTGATACCGAAAAACGAATTGAAAGCAAAACGTTTGTCTGTCTGTCTGTCTGTCCGTCCGTCCGTCCGTCCGTCTGTGAACACTACTAGCGCCTAAACCATATGTATGTTTTTTGTTGTTGTTTTTTTTCAAAATGAAGAAGCCCCTGTCGATCTGACTCTAGTCAAAACTTTGAGATTTTGAAAAGGAATCTATAAAACATAGCGGTACTTTGCATGAAACCCCCCGAACATTTTCGAAATTTTCTCAAAAACGGCTCCAAATATTTTCCTTAAATTTTTTGTAAGAATAGAGTAAAACACGCATATTAACGAGGAATCGGTCATAATTTCACGATTAACTCTGAATTTTCGAAAACTCTAAAAGTTTCAACTTTTTCGGCCTCTTCCTACAACTACAAAATTGCAGATAGAGATTTTTCCTTCAAATAAAATTTGTTCTCCAAAGCGAGTTCTTTCATTACGATCATGTACACTTTTTAAAAAAAATTTTAGTATTTTCGCGCAATATTGCTTGCAACATGTGCAAGTTGAAAAAAATTATAAAAAACAGATTTTCTCAAAAATTGCTCCAAATTTTTTCTTTGAACTTTTGGTAGGGATAGTGCACAATGTAGTCTATGATATTACATAAACGACATATTGCTCTATTCTTTTTTATTTGCAAAATTCACAAAAATATTTGTTTAACTTGTCTCTCACGTAGGTAATATTTACATTGGCGGCGATTTGTTACATTATTACATTTATGAGTAAATGTGTTTTAAATAATGTCATACAAAGTTTCTCGAATACTGAACTGTTTTCTATGAAAACTTGCTCAAAATTCGGCATTTTCAGTAACGCTCAAACACCATTTTCTTATAAATGGCTCCAAATTTTTTCTCCATGTTTTCGAAAGTATAGTGCAAATTGCACTCTTTAATATGGCTTGAAGTTTATTTTGGGGTATTTTTTTGTTTTTTCAAAAGTTTCACAAATGTAATTTTTGTGAAAGATCTCTCACACCTCTAATATGCACATTACCAGCAATTTGTAAAAACTATTGTATTTGTGAGTTAATGTGTTTCGAATGACTTCAAAGGAAGTTTTTCGGAAACTCAAAAATTTTCTGTGAAAAAGAGCTTCAAATTTCGCATTTTTAGTAGCACTTAAACGCCATTTTCTTAAAAACGGCTCCTAATTTTTCAAAGAAACTTCCCATTCAGAGCGAGGTTTTACTGTTTTTTAATATTCTAAAATTGATATTTCCGTTCTACCATCAGGAATTCGAAAACCTAAGAAAATATCAAAAAATGTACTTTGGGCGACGATAGATGGCAGCTGGTGCGACAGTGTAGCAATTCCGAATAGCTAGCCCAAACCAAAGGAAGTAGAAAACTAATATGGGAAAGTCTGTGCCATTCTCTAGCACCACTAGTTGATTTCAAAACGGCTTGTCTCCTTGATAGAAGTCACCTGGTTAATCCCATTTTCCAAGTAAAGTAGCTGAAGATAATTTTTTAAAATGTTTTCGTACTTTCGGACAAATTTGAAAAAGTGGTGCAACAGAATTTCACCGACTTACTCGTAGTAAAGTATTCTAATTTCCTTGTTCTATGCCAGCTTTACAATCTTGCCCTATCTTCTTCCCAGCTGTTATATATCGACACCCATAATACATTTCTTAAAGTTTTCTCATTATTCGGTTTCCTAGTAGTAGATTCGTAATATTACTTTTAGAATATTAATGAAGAGTAAAACATCCTCCTATACGGCAATTTTCATTAATAAACTTGGAGCCGCTGTTAAGAAAATGGCGTGTAAGCGTTACTGTAAATGCGAAAATTGAAGCTGTTTTTTACAGGAATATTCCGAGTTGCTGGTGGAGATACCTGGTTAGGAAAGAACCCCGCAAGCCGACAGGTAGATAGGTCGGTGATTTAAAGCTTGTTCCGGCTGGGGTGGTGCCCCGCTGGTGGCAGATACCTGGTTGGGGAAAACTAGTAGACGGAAGGTCAGCGCCGGATCTCGCCATCCAGCGGGGAACATCACCTCCACCTCCCGATTAAATATACACACCCTACACTTGCGGTACTAAAGACCTCCGTAGTTGACGTGCCCGAAGTCACTACCAATCAATCAAAAATGACTCAAAATGTTTTCCTTAAATTAATTGTAAGAATAAACTAAAATATACTTATAAAGGTGGCATAGATCTCATTTTCATTATTGACTCTAATTTTTGGAAAATTGCAAAAATCCGAATTTTTTTTCGGCGTCTTCCTACAACTGCAAATTTGAAGATTGAAATTTTTCCTTAAAATGATATTTGTTCTCCATACTTAGTTCTTTCAATAAGGTCATGTACATTTTTTTAAACTTTTAGTTTTCGCGCAATATTGCGTGCAATATATGCAATTTTTAAAAAAACTACAAAAACAAGATTTCGCCATCGCGCTATAAGCCCACATTTTTGAAATTGTTCCCGGAAGTACGAGAAAAATTTTAGAAAATGAGTTTCTGCTAGTTTTTTTTGGGAAAAGGGCCGTTTACAGATCGAAAATCGGATCATTTGTTCAGACGTTATCGGTAAAGTAATTTTGAGTAATTTTGGTGCTGCCACGTGGTGGCGGAAAATTGAACTAATGTCGGTACATTTAGCCTTAATTGAAGTTAGAGTTCATCATCATGTGGGTTGTTTGAAACGGAATGGTAATTCCAGAATATGGTATCTTTTAAGTCAGTGTTCTTCCTCACTACTGTCCAGTAGATTGACGGCTGAAGGATTTGGATGTTTGGCTAACCGCTCTTGGTAGGTGGTGCTACGCTGAGTGATTTCTTCATATATTGTAGGTATCTTACGTCTCGTCATTTGTCACGTACCATGGTGCATTGGCTAATCTTCGAATACATTTTGACTCGAATCTTCTAAGTATTTCTATATTTGATTTGCTAGCGGATCCCCAGAGTTGGATTCCGTAGCTCCAAATAGGCCTGATAATTGCTTTGTAAAGGAGTACTTTGTTGTTTAAAGAAAGTTTTGATTGGCGGTTGATAAGCCATGATAATTGGGAGAATCTGATTTGTGCTTCTTTCTTCTTTGCAGATAGATGGTTCCTCCATGTAAGTCGTTTGTCCATATGAAAACCTAAGTATTTAATGCAAGATACGAGTACTTGTGTTAGGTATACATTGTTTAGCTGGACTTTAGGACACTCCTTTTTGGAGAGGGTAAATATGTTTTTGGATTTGGAGGCATTTGCTTGAATACGCCATCTTTGTAACCATTGTTCTAGTTGGTTCAGGTGCTCTTGCAGATTTAGTGAAGCTTGGAGTGGGTCTTCATGCACAGCCAAGAGTGCTGTATCGTCCGCAAAAGTTGCAGTTGTAGTATTTTCATTGGTTGGTAGATCATAGGTATATAAGGTATAAAACAGGACCCAATACACTGCCTTGAGAGACTCCTGATTTAATGGGATGGAAGGATGGTAATTCTTCTTGGTATTTAATTTGGAAGTGGCGATTAGATAGATATGACTTCATCAGTAGGTAATATGCATGGGGCAAAGTGGATTTTATTTTATACAGAAGTCCTTCGTGCCATACTTTGTCAAATGCTTGTTGTATATCAAGAAATACAGCTGCGCAGTAGCTTTTCATTTCGAAGTTTTGAGTAATCACTTCAACAACTCGGTGTGCTTGTTCGACTGCTGAGTGTTGTTCTCTAAATCCAAACTGGTGTTCTGGGATTATTTCTTGAAGAAGAGTTTTTAATCGTTGGAGTAGGGTTTTTTCAAAGACCTTTGATAAGATTGGAAGTAAGCTTATTGGGCGATAAGATAATACATCGTTAGTTGGTTTTCCCAGTTTAGGTATCGCTATGATCTGAGCTATCTTCCATTGTCCTGGGAAATGATTGTGTCGGAGAATTGCATTGAAAAGCAAGGTGATAAATTCAATAGCGTTCAATGATAATTCCTGCAAGACTTTGCCTGTGATTAGGTCATAACCTGGACGTTTATTAGGATTTATAAAACGCTGAATAGTTTCTCTTACTTCATTAGTAGAAAAAGATTGCGTTGGAAGCGATAATTGACAGGGAGCATTATTATATCGAAGTACTTCTTCCTCAATTGCATTGTTCCATGGAGTTATTGGTTCGAATACGGAGGAGAAGTGTTCAGCAAGTCGTTCATTTTTGTCTGTTGGACTTCTTGCCCATGTTCCATCTTTCTTCCTAATAGGTGGTATTTGAATTTGTGGGCATTTATTTTTCTTAGCAGTTATCACGACTGTGATAATGTTTAAATTTCGCGCGCTTTTGTAAGGGACGCGAAAACTCGATATCGCTTTGAGCAGGAATTGCTCCTCTCGTGTACTATACTTCGGTTTTTATTTCTTGGCGCGTCGGGGCTTGTCTTCAGAATGGAATATCTCACGGTATTTCGCGTCGTTCTCGATCGTGCAGCTAGGAGTCGCATGATCGTCAGCACTGCTCGGAACAGTTGCGATCATGCGATTCCCAGCGGCACGATAGAGAACGATGCGAAATACCGTGAGATATTCCATCGTGAAGACATCCCCCCACGCGCCAAGAAATAAAAACTCAAGTATACTCGTCCATATGACTCAGCGCAGCTACGGCCAGATGAGGAAAGGTTCTTAACGTAGCCTTACAGCCTGAGGGGAGGAGCAAGACCATCTTCAATTCTGAGAGTTGAAGATGGTCTTGGGAGGAGTTATCTCACTACTCACTAGTGCCATCTGTTGTCAGCTACTTGAAATAGAACAACTCCGGGCTGGGCACCTTCTACATGAAGGTCTGAGAATTGAAGATGGTCTTGGGAGGAGTTATCTCTTTACTCACAAGTGCCATCTGTTGTCAGCTACTTGAAATAGAACAACTCCGGGCTGGGCACCTTCTGCCCCCCCCCCCCAAGCGCATGAGTCAAGTGCACGATAGAAAGAGGCTCTTGCGAATAGTATCCTACTTCAGCCAATAAACTTCAGGCACTAGGTTGCGTCACAATATTAGCGGGAATTTTAAATGCAGAAAGATATCAAAATTATCACCTTGTTACAAGACATTGACACAGATATAAGAAACACGTTTTTTATTATTGCATTTTTTATTTCAATTACCCCTTTATCGTATTATTTCATCTCATAACTACTTATGTTAGTCATCATTCTATCACCGTGTTATTTCATCCCTTTATTATTTCATCTCGCATCGTGGGAGGCCCACGGGCTGAAAGAAACCTCAGTGAGAGGTCAAATCGAACATACGTTTCTCATTGCTAAGGCGAGGAACATTGCGATTACTATACTGCGATTTCTCTTTGTCCCTCAAGGCAACTCAAATTCCATCTTCGCGATGAAATATGTCACGGCATTTCGCATCTTTCTCAGTCATTCTGCTAGATTTCGCACGATCGCGACCGTACAAAGCAATGCTTGCGATCATGCGATTTCTACCGGCAAGACCGAGAAAGACGCGAAATGCCGTGACATATTCCATCGCGAAGATGGGATTTGAGTTGCCTTGAGGGACAAAGTTAGAGAAATCGCAGTATATACAAAGCATTTTTATGTCCAGATGGTGAAGAGTGGTTGCCTAGAGAAAGTACAGTCGACTCTGGTTGTAGTGAACTTCTGTGGATTAACATTTTTGGTTGACTGTATCAAATTAACTATATTCGATGAAGTCAAAATTGAATAGAATTTTCTCAACACAATTGATTTTATTAACATACAGCAAAATACATGAACAGAATTAACTGAAAATTTCAATATCTTTATTTTTCCTAAACACTCCGTCACTCGCGCCGTTGGATAGAGTCAAACAGAAGTTTCTTTTCTAATTCAAAAAGGAATGTTAGCCTTCCACGAATAAAAACAATGCTTCTATTCCTCTAACAGTGTCTGAGAAGAGTATCAATAAGGGTTTTATCTCTGTTATGCACTGTGTAGCTATACTCTGAAGTAAAATTGTTCGGCCTGTTTGACAGAATCCAACATGCGAGTGCTGACGTATGCAACGGTGTTCTTGAATTCTTAATCAAAAATATATTTTTTCTGTAATATGAGAGAGTTTAATATTTCAAATGTTGAGTTTTTGAGTTTCTCTTGGTTACTGCGCAAAACCGTAAATATTAGAAGTTGTAGAAAACTAAATAATCGGGTGTTTGACGGAGTCCAACGCGCGAGCACTCGTGTTACGAATGGCCGCGCGAGTGACGGAAATAGTATAACAGAAGCTTCAAATATGTTTTGAAATTATTTATTGTTTCTTTCCATAGTGTATTAAATTGTATTATAAGCACGGGTAAATAAGAAAAGTATAGTAATGATATTAATAAAGAAAGAAAACTTCATAATGAGAGTGTTGGATGGAGTCCAACGCGCGTGTACTCGTGTTACGAATGGCCTTATGCGCTGTCATCACTACAGTTCATTATGAAATGACGGAAAAATTGCCCTCTAACTGATTTTATCTTCGGAGATAAAGAAAAGAGCAAAATGTACATATTTGAAAAACTCTGAGAAACCACTCTTTCAAAAGGCAAAATACCGCAGAGTTAAAACTCGTCCGATAAATGTCGACCTCGTATCATCAGAGCTCAACCTTTGACATATAGGCATACATCTCTGTTACGAGGTACATAAATAGCTCGGTAACAACCGGTTTCAAAATCCCTCAAACGAAAGTGAACAATACACAAAACTCGACGCTTTCAAAGTCCTACTTTCTGCTCGTTGTCGCTCACCCTCCCTTTGAATTTATCCGCAGCCCCTAACGAGGAACGATGCACAAGTGACAGAGGAACGTCGCGGATAAATAAACCGGTTAGGGAGGAAATGAATATTAAAAAAAACAAAAAAAACGTAACGAGCACGCCAACGGCGAGGGATGAAAGCGAAGAAAGGTAAATCTCTGGACGGATAACCAAAAGCAATTGACAAAATATATCTAACTGAAGGAAGAAGAATAATTACTTAAAAAAGACCAAAGTTTGCTTGAGATTCTGAGAAAACTGAACGTTCCTGGAAAAACCTTTTTTTTTTCTCAAACAAGCTTTAAGGTGATTGGTTTCAGTACAAAACCGACCAACCAACACAACTAGTAATTTCCCAAAACGTGAGAAAATACCGCACTGACAGTGTATGCTTCGTATACGTAATATGAGAGGTTATTCTACGCAGTGGGATGCTACGTAAGTTTGAATTTGTATACGTTTTCATATTTCTTTGTTCGTTTCTTACATTTTACGTTTTTCTTACGTTTACAAATTAATCTTTTAGAAATTGTTTCAAATTCAAATCGTTTTGTTCAAATTGTTCATCATCAAATTGTTTTTTTTAAATATATGAAAGACAAATTGCTAACCTTCAGAGAAAGATGTAAATGCAACAATGGCATTACGTGCCACGAGAAGGTAGCTGAATTTCTGTGAATTACGTCTCATTGTTGGGATATGATGTAGCTACATGCAAAGCAAGTACAACTATCAACTTTGTGTTGATATTTGCTTGAAAATATTTAGTTTTCGCATCAAAATGTTCTACGATTTTTAACGAGTTTTACAAAAAACTGAGATGTGTTATTTGGCGAGAATTTGTGGTAGAAATGCTAGTATTACAAAACCATTGCTACGGTCGAGAAAGTATGTGCAGTTTTATCACGTTTTTTTTTTAACTTCCACCGAGCGTGCGCTTATTTACAATAAATTATTATTATTATTATTATTATTATTATAACAATTAATGTTAGTTAACGCACGCTTCTTGGATTTCGGTCGCCTGCGAGCAGTCTTTGCCCGTTCGGGCAGGCCCCCCCAGGTCGTCCCCTTCCTCACCGTTTAATCCTCACTGCCGCCGCCGCGTCTGTTTCGCCTGCCGCCCTGGGCCAACGCCCCAACCACGGTCACCCTGAACGAAGGGTGCGCCTAATTGAGAACACGTGTAAGCGGTCCCCGACACTGGTTTGTGCAAGGTTTATTATTGGATTTGCGCGGTTTCTTGGAAGTAACCCCTCCCTCGCGGGGGCGCCTTGGTCGTGCTCCGCCGCCGTAACCTTCGTTCTTCACGCCCCGCCCTTCTTCGGTCCCGCCCGTCTCAGAGTTTTCGGGAGCGTTGTCCTACGGTCGCCCAGATGGTGCCAGCGCCCTTAGGAGCCCCCCTCCATCTTAGATAGATTTAGATAGATTTATTTAAACTGCAAATGGGTATAACCCGGTGGCAGCTAATTACAAAAACATAAAAATACACGGTCATTAAATAATAAATTACATTAAGAGAGAAAATAAAAAGAAAGAAAAAAAAAGAAAGAGAGAAGAAAAAAACAAACAAACAAACTTCTATACTCTAACTCCGCACTGAATGTTTATACAATCCGGATCACACTGCACTTCACTGCACTTCACTTCACTAAGACCTGAAAACATTTGCTTCTTCATTTCTCTGCTACACACTGCACGACACCTCACTTCACAATAGAACACTTATGCATCGCTATATAACTCACTATTCTCCCTCATTTACTTAATAATACCCTAAATTAATTTCCTAAACTGTTGAACACTTTGAGGAAAGGGTTCAAAGGTTTTTGCAGGCAATCTATTCCATTCCGTAATCGTTCGATTTGTAAAAGAAAATTTCCCGACATTCGTTCTCTGCTGTCTTAAATTTATTTTGTGCCTGTGATCCACTCTACTGATGTATGTAGGAATACATAGCCTCCGATTAATTTCTTTCCAAGCTGGATGACCATTATAAGCTTTATACAAGGCGCAGAGTCTTGCTACTGATCGCCTGTTTTTGAGTGAATCCCACCCTGCCGTTTTCTTGTCCCTGAAAGTAAATTTAGCTGCCCTATGCTGAATCCTTTCCAAGTGTTTACACTGCATAATTTTGTGCGGATCCCAACAAATTGTTCCATATTCCATTATCGGACGAACAAGTGATAAATAAGCAATTTCCCTCGCGTTTGCGGTACTCTTTTTTAGGATGCGCATTACAAAGTGAAGAGATCTCCAGACTTTTCCTACAACAAAATCTACGTGTTTTTTCCAACTTAATTTCCAACTTTTTTCCAACTACCCCCCCTCCGCGATCGCCATGATCTCACCACACTGGTATATTTTGGAAACTCATTACTACCCCCGATCTCATCTTAAAATATTCCCTCCTAATGTCATCGGCTACGAAATAGTTATTGGCAGTTTAGGAAGAGAAGAGAAAGATGTGCTACCGCGAAACAAAGTAAACCTCTGCAGCGGCAAACGATTCTGGAGTATAACAATTGCATTGTCAGCTCAAACTAGCGTTTGAATCTCATTGCAAATACTAAACACCTCATGGGCTATTATGACATAATAGCCCATAACACATTGTGTCACCTGCTCGGTTATATTCACGTGCTTTTATTTCAGATAGGCGTTTCAAAGAGTTTTTTCATTGCAGTCTCGGACTGAATTAGATGCACTGAATTGTATAGCGAATAACACACTCTTGGCACTCGTCTATGCCTGCTCAGTTGCCTGGTTGGCTAATCAGAGCCTCTGAAGGCCTCTGAAGGCTGCGCGCAGCCTCTGAAGGCTGCGCGCTGAGGGATACTGCTACTTTGAAACATGTGGTAACTCGTCTTTTCCTCTGCCTTCAATGTCGCGAAGGAGGAAAATAAAACGCCTCCAGAAATAATCTCCAGCGCAGCAAATTCAAAAATGCACGAGCTTTTGTCCCAAGGAGGGCTTAAAATCGTACATTACACGTTAGGGAGAAACCCCCCCCTGCAGAACGTCGTAAAATCATTGTTTAGAAATCCCGCGTTCCCGTGGTGTTGTGAACGCCTGCCTGAGATGTCTGCCTTTCAACTTTCTTTACGTTCCCGTTCGCGTTGTCTTTCCCGTTCACAGGCTATTGTGGAGCGGACTTATGGGTGTAAGATAGGACAAGAATGGGAAGGAAAGACCGCGCGCCGTCCTTGGCCCGTCTGTTAGGCAATTTCTGAGACCATTGTTTAAGGTACAAACGTAAGTACTCTAGAGCAATACGACGAATTCTATACTGTAACCGACACGTACCTACCCGCACACTGGTAGTACGCCGAATTACGAAAGTAAATCTTTAATTCACTTATTTCGTGACGTGTGGCTGCACCGTCACGCAAACCTGGGAATATCTCAATTAAAGGATAAAATTTCCTGTCGGTGGTGGGTTCGTCTTTGTCAAACTAATTACTAATTAACAGGCAAACACAATTTAGTAGTTTGAAATAACAGTTAACATATATTCTGACGAGTGAAATTCTTGTACAACTGAATTTACAAATTCTCCTATGTTTTCAGTCTTTTATATTAAATTATGGTAGCTAATTTCCCTACCTAAACTGCAGTTTTTCTAATACGATCTTAACTTCGATCCCTATTTGCGAGTAACAACCTACAAATACATATATACACTTCACACAAAACAAAATCACTGATGAAACACATAAAATACAGTTCAAGTAATTGTCCTGGGAAAAAAATACATACACACAATGCTCCAAGTTCTCTAACACCTTGTAACCATTAACAATATTACACTTAATGTTCACAGTTGAAATTTGGCTTCTACGTAGCCTTTCAGTATAAAATTGCGTTTAACAACGCCTTTGGCATGTCCTTCAAATAATATTGTGAAAGAAATAATTGGACGGCTTTCCCTCCCGTTCAGAATTTCACACAATTAACTTTTGTTAAATGGTTTTAACACCCTTGAATCAATTACATATGAATCCAGTCAAATAATTATATACAAGAACAATTTTACATTAACCACAAGGAATATCCTGATCTGTTTCTAATTACGACTATACAAAAAAGAAATGACTTGACTAGCTAGCAAGACTACTGTTACGCGGTCTTCCAGATTGAAATTTAATGAATGTTCTTTCAGTTTTGTTTGACTCACGACCGGCGAACTCCTAAGAACGTTCCGCGCTGCGTAGTCGGCTGCCGAACGGTGTTCACGCCTCCAGAGTCGTTGGATTGCTGCAACACTCCGTGTGCCGTCCGTCGCGTCGAAATTGGAATGCCTCCGAGCGCCGTCTCTCCTTGCTCAGCGACGCTTTACCACTGCTCACTCAAAGGCGATGGTCGCATCAGAATGCGAGTTCGGAACTTCCAATTATGACTTTGTGATACCAAAAAGTCAAGCTAGTTGTGGTGTCAATCAGAATTTTTAGAATTCTCAAGATTTTATAAGTGGATTTCATGAATGAAATTCCGGAAATTAATAAAAACTCTTATTAAAGCTCTCTCATATGTCGTACGTGACCCTCGTCGTCTGCGCAGTGCACTAAATGTCGACCGCTCACCTCCGCGACTCAAGCGAGAAAAAAAAAATTCTTTCGACACAAGTTCATGCCGCGTCCGTCCATTCACAAAAGTTTCTGATTGGCTGACGTCTGAGTGCGTTCCGAAATAATTTTTCTGGCTATCGCCATCTCTTCGCCACAAGAGAAATTACTTGTCGGTGGTATGGTGTCGGGCTTTTCGCTTCTATTCTCTCGTTGGTTTTGAATGTAACCGACGATGAGCGGTTACAATACGAAGGTAATTTTAAGAGTAAAATGTTAAGAACTTATGATCAATAACGTCAAATGCTTTTGAAAGATCTAAAAGTATTCCAAAAGGTGCTTGATGTTGATCCATCGATAAAGCATCATCTTTAAAACAGAAAATATGACACTCTTCGTATATTTAAATTTCCTATTTCCATATTGTAATTCGAAAACGCTTCGGATTTAATGAGGAAGGTTTCCATTCAAACGCAAATAAGTCTCTCTAATATTTTTGAGAAAACAGACTGTACGCTGCATCAAAATTGATTCTGAATTTATGGGAATTCATTTAATATTTTCACGGATTAAGTTTTCAGTTATGTTATTACATTAGTATTCCTGTATTATGTTTCCATTTCCCTGTATTTGAGATTAAGAATGCCGCCAACTTGGATGGCCAGTCAATGAATAAAATAAACCAAGTTTCATTTCATCAAGGTGATGTAGCTACCAACCATGAGATGCAACTTACTGGATTTTTAAAAGATCATAATACTGATATTGACCCAGAGTTTTACTTATTTCATTTTTCATGAAGAGAGATGGCTCAGTGTGTGTGTGTGTGTGTGTGTGTGTGTGAGAGAGAGAGAGAGAGAGTGTGTGTGTGAGAGAGAGAGTGTGTGTGTGTGTGAGAGAGAGAGAGTGTGTGTGTGTGTGTGTGAGAGAGTGTGTGTGTGTGTGAGAGAGAGAGAGAGAAAGAGAGAGAGAGTGTGTGTGTGTGTGTCTCAACGGTGGTGGTCGTTGTGGGGAGCGACGGTGGATAAGAAACTGGTGGAAAGGGCGCGTGCGTGCTAATGTGGAAGTTCCCTCGTAGCTTCCATTGGTGGTGGTGGTGGTGGTGGAAGGGGGGGGGGGCTCCGAGCACGGCAGAGCGCGATGTGGCGTGTCGCTTCAGCGTGTCACCGTGCGTCACGCGGGGTCGGAATGCGGTCGCTCACGCCACGCGTGATCAGTTGCTTGACTCGGTATTGGGACCTCATTAGCTGACCACGCGAACCACTCGGTAAGATCGAAACGTTCCACGCAACGTAAAACAAAAATATCAAATTATCATAATTCTTCTTTTCCTTCCTCTCCTCCTCATCCCCCTTTATTTTCTTGTTTTCCATCTCTCTATTCTTTTTAGCTCTATTCTTCTCCTAACTGAACCTCTGCATTAATGCCGCACACTTTACTAGTGAAAAGTCACCGAAACACTTCAATTTTTTATAAATTCATTTTTGAAAAATGATTTAAAGTTTTGATTTCGGGCACATGTTGCTAACTTTAATTAAGATCGTTCAAAATATTTTTAGGATAAAAATTGATTTACTTCGTATTCACATTTCCAATTTGCGAGCGAGATTTCCCAACGTCCACATCGCCTCGTACTGTGTTTTGCATAGGAATATGCAACTAGACTGCGATAAGAAAATTCTGAGGTGTGGTAATTCTAGGTTTGTTTACAAATCCATTTTTCCGAAAGAGGCCATTAAAAAAATTGGTTCGCAAAGTTTAATTTCTTCTAACCCACTTGTTGCCTTCCTCTCGTATAACAAATGAAAGACAGTGGTCCCTAAATGCTTTATCGTTTGCTTTTATTAACTTGCTTTATAGAACAAACACTAAAAACTAAGATTGCTTTAAAAGCTTTCTAAAAAGCGCTGTTTACAAGTATGTAACCCTGCCGAAGAGCCAGAAGCTCTGCCCTCCACGATCTTTGGGCGGCGCCGGCGCCACCCAGGCTGCATCACCCACCACCCGTCGATTGATAACTAGAGACCGGGAAAATATGTCGAACTAGGAAAACCCCGCAGACGTTGTTCTGCCCTTCATCTCCCTCTTTCCACTCCCATCTCCGTTTCTCACTGTCTCCCTCCCTCCCTCACCTTGTCCCTGTCTGTCTCTGGGTGTTTCTGTCTCTGTTGCTCTCTGTCCCTCTCATTCACATTTACTTGCAGATTCTGCACGTCTCTGAGCAGGTGAGGTAATTTCGGGAACCGCCGGACCAGCAAAACTGTAATAGAATGTTCAGGAAGAGTTCATTCTGTAGAATACGGTGTGAGAAACGTTTCTTTGAGGCCTTTGTTCTCAAAATTATAGTTTTTAAGTCCCTAGAACGCCTCGTTTAGGAGTTACTAAACGATATAGATTCAAAATGCTGTCGAGTGTGTTGCAGGTTGCATTTGACGTGAATATGTATCGCCATGTAGTGGAGTTACAACAGAATTAACAACACATAAACCTTCTCGGTGAAAAACCACGTAGAAGTGCCAACTTTCATGGAGATCGGTCCAACGGTGTCAGAGTTTAACTCTTATATACATACCAACATCCAGTTTTATATCGGACTTCGTAGGTAGCGAATTTTCGACAGCAGACGTTAAATAGCTAGGTTGAATTCGGGCTAGCTGCCGCCTGCTCTGGTCGATAGTTATCCGTCGCATCTCCGATAAATGCCAGGTGAATGCTGGAGTTGTGCTATAACAAAAGAGCCATGGTCCGCTCGCGATCTTTCCTTCGTCTTCATTGCCACATCATCTTCCCTTACACAAACAATGTTCTGCAATATTATACACGCCAGAAATTTAGAGCTTCCCCTCTGGGATAGGGTTGCCACATCCTGAATATAGAGATGCGTCCCGCTATTCCCCCACATTTTTCCTTGTTTCTGCCAAATGTTCTGATTTTGTATACTCTGTTATAATTGCACACAGTCCTATAAAAAGAATGCGTTTTGGGACTTCTTGAGTACTGCATCACAGAACCACGTGTTAGAACGCAAGCGGCTAATTCCTTTGTTAAGCAAATATTGTTATTTTTGTTTTATTACGGTTCAATCTGACAGCTGAAAAATTGAAAGTTATTGTGTTTTTTGAACCGAATAGCATCTGTTTCTCTCACAATGTGTTAGTGCAAGAGAATCTTCAATGCAAAGGGGGGAAAGAGTTCACTCAATAACAGTGTTTCAATATCAACCGAAGTTATGCTTTATATACTATTTAATTTAAATACCTTCAAATACTTCACAAATTTTGTCATTTAAAAAAAAGAAAGTGTCCGGAATAACCTTCACAGGTCAGGGAAATTTGTCCCAGAAAAAGTGGTCACCCTGATATTCATGAAAGTGAACTATGTAATTTATCTTGATCTACTATTTAGTTGTTTACTTGATATACTATTTCCTCGTTACACGACTTACTTGAGGTATTTAGTTGTACAAAAATAAAGTATTTGCGCTGAAAAACATTTCGGATGACCTGAATTCCACTGTCATCCTTATGGCAATCCTGCCCTGGGGGAGATTCCTACAGGAGAAACGTTCCGTAAGCAGACGTGGTCGGCACCGTAATTCACCATCCAGAGGAAGAAAATCATCGCCACCTCCGGATATTATAACATCTCCTACACTAACGGGACTCATGACCATAGCAGTTGACGTGCCCGGAAACATCGATCATTCAATCGATCGTGATCTCCCAGCTCCGGAAACCGATTTTATTTTGTTAGTTTACACACTCGAATGACAGTGCGGACTGGCGTCCATGTAGTGCAGTGGGTGTGAATGAGTAGAATTAATGGTCCCTTGCTTAGCAAATACAGTTATTTTTGTTTCTTTTACGGTACAATCTTTTAGCTAAGAATAGAAAGTTAATGTGTTTTTTGAACCGAATTGCATCTGTTTCTCTCTCAATGTGTTAGTGGAAGAGAATCTTGAATGCAAAGGGGAAAAGGGTTCAGTCAATAACATCACACACAATATTTTTCTCCTTGCTTGTGCTTTGTTTAATAACTAATAAATTAGATTTAAACAAAAATTTAGTTGGTGTTAGTTAATTGTAGTTAATTATTAAGAAAATCCCTCTCTCTCAGCTGCTTAAGCCGCAAGGTAGCAGTTACCTGTATACCAGTTAAGTAAATAAATTCCCGCTTCAAGGGGTTCTGTGGAGGAAAAAACGTCTCGCGTCCCCAGGCTCCGCGCTGCGAGGTCTCCAAGCGTCTGGCGCAAGCAACAAGTGTGGACAGAGTCGAGTTACACCAAAGTGACAGTCCGGGAATCAAGTGCAGTAGAGTCGCGATAATCCGAGGGAACTGGGGCTAACGGTAACTCGGATTACAAACAACTCGGATTAAACGAAAAAAAAAGACAATATACAGGGTGAGTCACGTAACTTTAGCACCTCCTGTAACTTTTGAACGGTCGAAGATATTGCAATGCAGTTTTAACGGAAGTGAATGAGGGAATGGGGCTAATTGATATGTGTATTGATTTCTCTTTTATCACTTGTATTTTACGAGATTTTTTAGGTAACTTTGTTTTTTCAAATAGAACTATACATATTTTTTCAGTCCATCATGACAAGCGTAAAAAGACGAATCCAAAGATATAAATATTGTCATATGTTAGATAAGCATTTTTTTGAGTAATTGTGATTTTTTTTGCGACTAGTGTTTAACGGATATTTTCTTTGTAACTGTCAGCCCCACAAGGTCACGCAGCGCTCCCCCAGCAAACGCGGGGTCGGGAAAGGGAAGGGATTTTAGTACTTGAGGATACGAAAAATATTCACAAAACTGTTGCATTTTTTTCCTGAACTCTCCTTTCCATCCTGATCCATTTTCAGATATTTTGTGTTTCTTAGGGATTGAAAATACGGATTTGTCTTAAGTTGTATTTATTGAAATAAGATTATTTCTATCCCTAAGTTATTATTATATTCTTATTAACATCGAAATTGTTTGCTCAAAATACGCAATATTTTTTGTACAGTTTTAATTATTTATTCTTACTGTGCTTTGTTTCAAGATCCCATTAATACGTATCTTATGAAACCCCATTAAATGGAGTTGAAGTTACAAACAATTTTAATACGATACAAACTAATGACAAATCCTTATTTTCCATCCTTTAATTCCTTCTGTCAAAGAAAGTCGAAAATCTGAAAATGCGGAAAGATGGAAAGCACAGTTCAGGAAAAAACTGTAATGGTTTTGTGAATATTTGGAATATGTTTCGTATCTTCAAATCTCCCTTCCCTTGCTCGGGCGCGCGTTGCTGGTGGAGCGCTGGGTGACCTTGTGTGGTAGACTATTCAAAATGTCCGTTAAACCCCAGTCGCAAAAATCAAAATAAATCAAAAAAATGCTCATCTAACATATGACAATATGTACATCACTGGATTCGTCTTTTTACGCTCGTCATGATGGACTGAAAAATATGTATAGTTCTATTTGAAAAAACAAAGTTACCTAAAAAATCTCGTAAAATACAAGTGATAAAATAGAAATCAATGCACGTGTCTATTAGCCCCTTCCCCTCATGCACTTCCGTGAAAACTGCATTGCAATAACTTCAACCGTTCAAAAGTTACAGGAGGTGCTAAAGTTACGTGACTCACCCTGTATAACGGAATATTTTACTACGAAACGTAATATATGATGTAATGTCAAAAGGGTTAAATTATTTCTTCAAAAATTACTATTAATAAACACAAATGGTTTTATGTTGAACTAATTACAGGGTTTAAAATACTAATTACAAGTTTAAAATACAGCCCCAAATTAGTGTTCTATTCAGACCGGGCCTCTGTGTAGTGTAAAGTCGCAAAATCCGCTCCGTGCATCGAAGGGTTAGTATAGATATAAATAAGACTATAAATACCATGGGACGTAGATTATCCGTACTAATTGGGAGCAAGTACAGTTCGGGTATTAGATAAATCGGATAACCGAACATAATGTCTCTAGACAAATATGGTAGGCTATGGGTAAGCTACCGTTGCACTAAAAGGTGGTGGACACTCATTTCGAATAAGTGTAGTGATACCAAATCCATTACGGCTGCGAGCCTGAGAATTGCTCCGCGTCGCGCGACAGAGGGGTCGACGGTGGCGCCAAGGTTCTGTCAGGCCACCCGCTGGACCCGCCCCCCTAACAATTCGTCGCACCCAAGTGTCCCGCAGCCTGGGAGGTCTTCCCGTGCACGTGACACTGCAGTACTTTTCCGCGACGCTCCTCGCCCTCCCCATCCTCCCTTGAGATTTTCGTTCCCCCCCAGTCATTAATTTCTGCCCCTATTTGACAGAAAATTGAAGCGAGAGAGAACGAGTGCGGGTTTCTCTCTCATTTCTCGGCCCCAAAAACTTCCGATGATTGGGTGGAATTATACGACGCAATACCCTTTCGCCAATAGCCGTCGGACGTGGACAAAGCTCTAGGATGTTCTAGAACATTCTGAGGGAATTTGGTGGGGGAAGGGAGGCTCGAAGGGCTTGGTGCAGGCGACACCACAGAGAGAAGGTGTGAGGCCACCACAGAGAGAGGGTGTGAGGCCGTCACAGAGAGAACGTAAGAGGCGGTCAGGGGGACGAGGACGTTATTGTGGAGGCGCCCGGCGTCAGAGATAAAGTTTTGTTTCTTAGTTGGACTTATAAGAAAACGTTGAGTTTTCGAAAGAATTTGTGCGCGGTTCTTAAATAAGTGTAGACCGCGGATTGTGAAAAGTTTTATTGACATTCTAATAGTCAGAAAAGTATCTGACCTGTGCTCGTGTTTGGAACATTATCGTGGAACTATTTGATCATTCACGAACTTGCTACGAACTCTAAAGTACCGTGCGGTGAACTGAAAGTGACAAGTCATTCAGCTGAGCAGACATTATCTGAGCATTAGCGACAGTAAGTGAGCGGCGCTGTGTGTTGGGTCAACACTCCTGCGACCCCGCCTTCTACCTGACTCGGCCCTACAAGCCCCTTTGTGCGGCGCCCCAAGACGTCCCACGCCACCCCTGCCAACCAGCTGGTGGCTCGAGGTCGTTTCAACTCTGGTTTGTTGTGCTCGCCGCCCCGCTGAGACGGTATTTTTTTCGTTCTTTTGGCGCGCCCGTGGTCGAAAGGCATAAACAGTTGGTGAACAATTTTTTTAATTACCTTTGACCGGGCGACGAAGAGAAGATTCCCGGCCGCGCTTGGCTGTCAAGAGGGAATCAGCGTAGAGGAAAATATTGTTCTTTTTTTACCTGTAGTAATTTTCACTTGTCAATTTATTTTATTATTTTATGTGTGCATGTCATATTTTGGAATTGGGAAAGGGGAGCATGCTCGCCGACATGAGTGGTAAATCTTGCAATCCTTTTTTTAAATAAAAGCCACCTATTTGTTAACATGAGTAAAAGGTTCATATTTTTACACCGGCCACCAACTTCCTCCATCTCATCAATTAGGCAAGCCTTTCTATCGACTGAGCGAGCCGGCTACCACGTCTACGGCGCCCAACCGACAGACGGGTAGTCGCATAAGTGACAGCTGTTACGCATTTACGATCCGTTGTTTGACAATGTACCGTTAGTTTTCTTGCACCTAAAAGCGGCGAAAAAGCATTTTTCTGCTAATAATAAACATTCCGAGTTCTTAAGCATTTATTGTAGAATTTGTCAGTATCTCATTTATATTTTATCACTGTCAATCATATCGGGGATCATTGTCAATATCCAGTATTACAAAAGAATATGAATACGTATAATATACGGTGTCTAATTAAAAATAATTATTTAGAGAAACTATAAGATAGGATAGTTTGACGTTTCGGATGATTGATGTTCGGCTAATCCACGTCACATTGTACTTTCACTCTTGCCAAAACTGAAAATTTATTTTAATTAAATAATTTATCAATGTATACTTTAAAATAAGTATTATACAGTTATGTATAAACATATTTTGTGATCATAATAAATAATAAACACTTTTGATATTTCTGTATATGATTCACTGAGAAAATTTTGTGATCGGCTGGATCCACACCGTTTGGGGTCGGGGAAATATTAGAAAGGTAGCTCCCTTCCCCCGCAAACATTGAAAATATGAAAATTGTATAAAGAAATATCATTTATTTTATTTTATTTCAGTAAATTACAAAAATTAGAATATTTAAGCTATAAACAATTTGTGGAAATATATTTTAAATAATAGTTTTAAGAAAAATGTTTAGTGATCAAATAATACAATTCCACGGAGAGCTAAAAACTCTAAAAACATTGTTATTTAGTTACTGTTAATAAAATCACTTATTTTTAAATACATGAAATAATAATGTGAATTTCAATAGAACCTACTTAATATTAGCGTCGTTTGATTCATTTCATCGAGTCCTACCTTATAAATAATTATCATAATGAACTATTTAAGGTAATTATTGAAAATGTTTATGAAATATCCGACGACTTACCAAAATAACGATTTTCCTCGGGTTTTACATTCTTTTTCAGGTTTTACTAATTTTTCCCATCTGGTCCCAGCATCGGAACCCTTGACTTGCGGGGCCCCGGCACGATCGCCCGGTTCGCCCACGACGAGCTCCGCATCTGCTTCTGCAGGCATTGGGCGCTTTCCGGTTTACAGGTCACATACATCGGAGAAGAGGGTTACTCATATCGAAAACGTCTCACAGGTTTATTCCCACAAAAGTATAAATCGTTAAGTCGCGATGGTACTTGCGTTTTTTTCAAGTTAGAAGTCGATGCGGTGTATCTTTTAATTATGTTAATGTAACGTTTTTGTAACACTGCAAATTCCCGTTTGCGGCACGGAAGGCTCAGGCCGGTGGAAACGGAGTGCCGCTTAGTCCGGTTCGGGATGGCGCGGTTCCCAACGCTGAGCTGAGAAACATGGACCTGCGAGCAGGGGAGGCCGTGCCCCCCTCTCCCCCACATGAACATTCCAAGTCCCTTAGTCCTCCTTTCTTTCCATAAATACGATCAATTCCTGATTTTCTTTTTCTTTAAGCTGTCAATTGGAGGGAATTTCCTACGTGACGTTTAGGGGAAAGGATCTGCAAACCATCTGGCAATCCTGTAACTGATTCAACATCAAATCAATATTTATGAAATATATGAGTATCATTCATTATTCCTCATTGTTACTATTAATCATTATTTCCATGAGCCATGCCGATCTGGACGGCCGAGGTTGCTATGAGCGAGTACAGACTGAGGGCTTCGGTCCGAAGGGTCGCGCGTTCGAGTCCCGCCTTGGGCATAGTTTGTCTCTCGTGTCTCGTGTATGTGTTGTCGCGGAAAATCTCGCGTTCTGCTGACTCGGGATGAGAGGAGCCTGGACGTGTGTAGTGCTAGTGTATGATTCGAACATGTGTTTCATCGGGATGTAAAGGGTAACCGCTTTCGGCCGGATAAAAGCCCTAGAAAACTGCACTGCCTGGCAATTTCCCCTATAGTCGTCACGTGACGACCTGCCCGCTGAAGGCGTGATCTCATTACCGAGTTGGGCCTGCGCGATGCAAAGCTCGCGCCAGCTGTAGGCCGAAACTGTCCGCGAACTGACACTCCGCCTTCCAAGAGGACGCCCCGGCACGGAATACCTACTACACCAGGAAGGAACGCTACCCGCAACCCGTGTGCCGATATGATGCGCATGATCGCCATATCGAAAGCGTGTAAACTGCTGTACGACCCGGCATTTGTTGTGTGGTGACCGGTGGTGAGGTGTCTTTTATATACGTTTTACTCGTTATATTTGGTGCTGTGTAACCAGCAAAAAACTACGTAACCCATGGGACAGTATAGGCAAATATTAATATCGCACACAAGAAAAAATTACTAAAAAAATAGAGGTAAAAAGATAAAGAATTATAAATACATAACTAGTAATGCGACAGAATGGCACAGAAGTTTTCTATTAGTTTCTATTTTCTTTGGCCTGTGCTAGTTTATCGGACTTGCCACATACTATAGCCAACTTCCATCTATTTCCGCCCCAAATAAATTTTTGTTAAAATTTTCTCAATTCTTCGGTTTCCAAGTAGTACACCCGAATATTACTTTAAGAATATTAAATAAGAGTAAAACCTCGTCCAAAATGACAAGTTTCATTAAAAAAACTGGAGCCGTTTCTTAAGAATATATCGTTTAAGCATTACTAAAAATGCGAAATTCAAGCTCTTTTTCACAGAAACTTTTTGAGTTTTCGGACACTTCACTTGAGTCATTAAAGCTCTTTATCTACAAATGTAATAGTGCTTGTTTACAAATGCTGTAATTGTGCGTATTAAAAGTGCGAGAGAGATTTAAAAAATACATATTGTAGCGGTACGCTAGTTCTACTGCAAATTAATTTCATAAATAAAATGCCGATGCAGAAGGCTAGTGCGTAGAGAGAACCTACCGCACCATGCTGCCCGCGAGCGCGCGACACGCGCCCTCCACGAATGTTTATGGCACCATGGGACGAGGGGAGACCTTTTGTTCGGGACCTCAGGCGCCCCAGAACTATTTGAATAGGTTTGCGGCGCGTGCCCGTCACGGTTTTTTGGCTGTCACCCGCGCTGGGAAGCTCAAAGCCGTAATTCACTGCAACCTTCGGGGGTACAACGATCATGTCTCACACCCTTCTTGACCTACTTTCTTCGATAAACAAAGAGGGCTTTTGGAATGAGACAGAGTAAGGAAAATTCCCAGAATCGCCGGAGCTGGTTGGCTAAAAAAGAGTTAAGACGCCATCACACTCAACCAATCAGGGGTAGAATTCTGTGGGGAAGGGATGATTTCGAAATATCTGCGAAAATTTGGGGGGGGGGAAAGAGTGGAAAAACACACAAAGTGAGGGTATGAGAGACTTGGGTGGCGAGAGCTGAGGAGAGAGGTCGAGGTACCTCGGGCATCGCGTGCTCTGGGGAGCGATTTGAGATTGCCCTGTGCAATCCAATTCTGTCTTGCTTAATCTCGATAGCCGGGAGAAATTCTTTCCGAGTATCAATTTTTGAACTCTGCCACCACTGGCAATTAGACCGATACTCTCCGAGATTCGTGCTCGCATAGAACTTATTGGAACTCTCAGATCGCGCCGTTTGACTTTGTGCGTGAGATACCCGATTGCTCGTGATTTGGGCCAACGAAACTGCCGCCGCCGCAGCCCACCACGCCGCCGCTGTGCCGACACCGCCCCCGTTGTTGTGGACACGCGCCGGCGAGCGCCCCTTCGGCTTTGAGAGGCCGACACGCCGCCGCCGCCGCGACCAGCTGCCACCGGTGCCATTTGACGTCTGTTCAGCACCATCATCATCAGGCATTGTATTTGGTCAACGACCGTACAAAGACTTTTTTCTGTGAATTGTGGTGCCGCGCTGAGGCACGTAATCGCCAGTTCAGAGGGCGAATATCGTTACCTTTGTGTAATCAGTAGAATAATTGCATTGTGATTTTTTTTTTGCTTTCTCTTAGATTTAAGTTCTTTTTGTTCCTAACCAGAGCTCACTAGGTAGGGCATTTCTTCTAAAACTCCTGGTATAACTTCTCCGGTCTATCATTAGGCGGAAATAAACTTTCTATTGTGTTACCAGTCACCCAAATGTTATCATTATATTGCACCTTGCAGTTCCTTCATCACCGCCTATTTTCAGAAAGGTAACAAAATTGACCGACTGAGCTAGACCCGGGCCGCCCTCACGGATTTCCGGCGCTCCCACGCCGCCGGGGACAGCGTGCGGTGCGTGACAATATATGTAATTTTTGAAAAACAAAATATTCACCAAAATGAATTTAATGTCATAATAAACAGAGCAATTAGCACTACCCTTTGGAAAAGTTGGAAAGAAACTTTTCTTTCAGGA